>OY979695.1:68742626-69261856 GCA_963855945.1 Thereva nobilitata
AGGGTCCTTATGATCGAATTAAAATTCGAAATTTTATCCAAATATGGAAACACTAAGCAAATTGACATTTAACAGTCAACAAAATTACCGCGTTAACGACCAAAAGGACCCGAACAAAATGTAAGTCAGAAATTGAACAAAAAATTTTTTTTGTTTCATTTAATACATTTCCATTTGCTTAAAGGGCAAATAACTCGACACCCAAATTGGAGGAAAAGGTGTATGAGCTGTGCACGGTGGAAGGAAAACCTTTTACCATCACTCATGCCCAGTTGAAAGCGATCCCTTACGACGTCATAAGGGGACGGGAAAGACGTCGCCACACGGTCTTCTTGACCGAGACCAAACGGGTCCGGCTCAAAATACTAAAAAACCATACCATAATTTGGTATGGGCTCCAAGACCAAGCAGACTTAAGTTAGGGACCATAAAATAAACATAAGAAGGAATACGAATTGTAAATATAAAACTAAAAATCTTGGACGACCATACCCAAATATGGTATGGGCTACAGGAGAAGTAGGTGTAAATCTTAATGAATTTAGCAAAACAAGATATGAATTGTACGGGTTACAATAAATTTAGATGTAGGTGAACCAAATTCACGAATTATATATATGTACATATAAAATTGAATTAATTAAAATCATTTTTGAAAACTAAACCTTCCCTTATTTATTTCGATGCGACGCATCAACGCGGGGGAGTATGTTACGGCGCAGCAGCACGTAACAGGCATCTTTAGCCACAACAAAGATATGGGCATGAGAGCCTAAGAAGCCCTAAGAAAGAAAAAAAATCCACTATGAAAAAAGGAACAACAACACAACATAAACAAACAAAAAAACACTATTAAAATAAAAAATATATATATTAATCTAAAACTAATAAACCTACAACTAAATTATAACTAATAATAAAACTTAACACTAAATAAAACTAACAAATGAATTAAAATTAACTTATAACTAAAAAATTATCTGAAAAGAAAAAGAAGGTTAAAAAATGTCTGAAACAAATATAATAAAATATTACCTGGAAGGCACCTGGACCAAGTGCCTTCATCCATAAAAAACCTGGAACGCAGGGCCTTATACCTAAAATAAAATAAAATTAATAGATAATCAAAATATTAACGAAAATATTAAAAATATACAAAAAAATAACAAAGTCTACTCACCATTTTGTTGACATGTAGAACTGTCAGTTTTATCGAAAGCTCAAAGCTGGGGCACGATCGGAGAAAGCTGTTTTGTTCTAAAAATAAAAAGTATAACACTTGAAAACAAGTATAACAGCTTTCTCCCCCCCAAGCTTTGAACTTTCGATCGATGCGCCTGGACTATAAAGTTCAAAGCATCAGGACAGAGCTTCTCATTCCGTCCAGTTTTAATTAGCAAATATTTTCAAGCGACATACAATATCAGACAGGCATCGACCGTCGTAAGAACAGGCAAAGTCCGTTCAGTTAAAAAAAAAAAAGAGTTTAATTATAGACAGGCAAAGTCCGTCTTTGAATAAAAATAATATAATAATTTATTTCCTTTTCAGAATTTAGACAGGTAGATACCGTCTTGTTATAACTTTGGCTGGCATTAGTCGCCAAATTAGGGTTTTAGATAACCGATCGGTTCCACCATCGGTTCGGGGGTTAGTTTATATTATATGTTGGTTTGGGCATCGGACCAGGGAATTAATTTCCATAATAGAAAGGAATTTGTATATTCTTACGTGTCAACAAGGAATTTCGAAGGTTGCAATTACCTTGAACTTCCTGGGACACTATCAAATTAAAATTAAAAGAAAATATAAATATTTGAAATAGGGATTTTTTTGAAGGTAAAAATATACCTCAAACATCCCTAGAAGGTATACTAACATAATTGTTGAAGGGTCCAAACACAGGTGAATTTGAGATCACCTTTGAGTGGAACCATATAGACCAATAAAGCTCGCTGAAGGTTCTTCTGCAAATCTAAGTGGTTGTTAAGGCCCACATTAATATTATTTGCGGTGATTACAGCGATAGTGGCCAAATTCAAGCTCAAAGAGCTAACGTATTTTGCAAGAAGCAAATATTATACGGCACTATTTGCGGTGAGAAAGTGCCAAGTGTTGGCAGTCACGTCAGGTTTTACCGGCGTAATTTCAAGGGAAATTCTTCCATAAGCAGAATAGAACCTCCGAGCTTTTGTGTGTAGAAAATATTTGGACAATTTAATCAAGAAGTTAATTTCAGGTATTATAGATCCAGTTGGAGTATAATCCTAAGTTAGCATTAAGAAAAATTGACCTTCAGTCAAAATTTGAATTATATTTTTTTTACTGCTATTTTTTTTAAGAATTAACGTAAATTTAGAATTAAAATAGATTTAATTAGCATTGTACCATTTAGGAGATAATATACTTGTTTTTAAACCACTCCTGTGTGTGAATTATCGACCTATCCGATTTTTTACAGGTTTTGAATAATTTAAAAAATTAAATTTTTATTTACGGCGTCTCGCGCCGTAACAGATGCTAATATCTTACAGGTTTCCCAATGTTCACAAATATTTTTATTTTGTATATAAATTATATGTTTCTAAACTGGTGTGTTTTGCGGGCTCCGGTAGTTATTGTATACAGTCCATAGTACATAGTATATAGTACACACTACACTGTACACAGTACACTGTAAGCACTGTACATTTTGTAAACACTGTACACTCAGTACACTCAATACACTAATTCATATGTTGTCACTCGTAAAAATCGGAGTGCTTTTTTAAAGCTAACGGTTTTTTATATGTACATGACAATTAAAATTAAATATTTTTCCCCCCGCCAACTTAAATATAATAAGTGAAACATTGAAATTCTCTATATTTCGACAGCAGCTTCACTTATCTGGACCAAAATTATCCTATCTTTCAATCCGGAACCAACCCTACACATTCCTAAATTTTCATTTAAATCTGTTGGGCGGTTTCGGAGATTAGCGTGTACAAACGTTGTGACACGTAGTTTTTATATATTAACTAGTTGGGATCCGGCGCGCCTATGCTGCTCCCATAAGCCAATAGTAGTAATCAGGTGATATGAATTTTAATATACAGTAGGAGAGTTTGAAAAAGGCAATTTTTTGGTATTTTTGATTCCAAATAAAAAAATGTGAAACTATTAGGGATCTGACATTTTGCTGCACCCAACGTTTAAACATTTAAAATCAACCAAACCTTAAAAATTCAACTCTTCTTAACCATTAAAGAAAAACTTTAATAGTTGGAAAAAGCAATGCCAAAAAACCAACTTTTATTTTCTTTTATATTGCGAAATTGTGTTCGTCAAAACATGTGAAATTAATGCAAATATTGAAAATCAAACTATTCGCAATATCTAAGGAAAGAACCAATCCTTATTTCTGTAAAATTTGGAGACATTAGATTCAATATGCTTTCATATTAAGTGTGACCAAAATTACGTACGTATGTATTCTTTTGCAAAACTTGCTGGTAAACTATGTTTTTGGTTTTGTTTTCCGGCGCGTAAATAAACAAAACTGATACCTTTCCGGCTCGCTGCCACCCAACCTTAAGACATTTAAAATTAATCCAAATCTTCAAAATTCAACTCTTCAACAAATATGTATAACCATTAACGAAAAACCAATTATTCCTATAAAAGTTCGAGAGTTTGGATATTGGTTTGTTTGCCTAATTCTGCGAAGTTTGTCTTCAGTCATGCCGTTCTTGTATTTTCCCCACAAAACCGATGGTTCTGTTGGGTATCATGTCGTCAATATAATTACGAACAGTTGACGAATGTTATTCGGCGTGGATGCAAATGCTGCATCAGTAAGTGTCAGATCCCAATGATTGTCGTCTTCCAGCAATTGCAACTCGCGACATGCATCTTGAAATGTATTGAATATTTGACCATTGACTGTTTGTAAAAATTCGAAAGACGTTGGTACATTCAGCAACAACAAACGCAAAAAGAAACATTCACGTTGTTTTGGATGTACTGTGTAAAGTCGTCCCAATGTCTTTGCTTGCAATACGCGTGCGATAGTTGGATGTCGTTCGCCTTGTCTACGTAGCTTCCATTTTTTACCTGATTTTTTCCATGTATAATAGCGAGGAACGCCGGTATATAACAATGTTGTTGCGAATTGTCCGAAAGTATCAGGTTTTTAGCACAGTGTGAAAAATTCAGTAAGTGTAGTTTTTGGTGGCTTTAAAGCTCGTTGGAGAACATTTTCTTCAGTGAAAAATACACGTTGACCGTTTTCAAGATGTACCGCAATCTGAGGCGTAATGCAAAAACTCGACATTTATATATTTCCTTATTAACACTTTATTTAATCGAACCAATTAAAAGCTTTTACGTAATTTTCGGTGGAAGTATATAAAGAACAATGGATGCTGGTATTTTAGAGGTTTCCCAATGTTCAAAAATATTTTTATTTTGTATATAAATTATATGTTTCTTAACTGGTGTGTTTTTGCGTGCTCCGGTAGTTATAGTATACAGTCCATAGTACATAGTATATAGTACACAGTACACAGTACAGTGTAACTGTACACACTGTACATACTGTACACACTGTACACTCAGTACACTCAATACACAAATTCATACGTTGTCACTCGTAAAAATCAGAGTGCTTTTTTAAAGCTAACGGTTTTTTATATGTACATGACAATTAAAATTACTTATTTTTTCGCCCCGCCAACTTAAATATAATCAGTGAAACATTCAAATTCTCTATATTTCGAGAACGGCTTCACTTATCTGGACCAAAACTATCCTATCTCTCAATCCGGAACCAACCCTACACATTCCCAAATTTTTATTTAAATCTGTGGGACGGTTTCGGAGATTAGCGTGAACAAAGCTTGTGACACGTAGTTTTTATATATTAAGATATTGAAGATTGATTGTTTATTTATTATTAAAATATCCATTGATAATATTCCACATTCATAATACTGAGAAGTTGATCTTGTGGACCGAAAGAGTCAAAACCACATCCCAACTAGTTTACTATTATAATAGTTTCGACTCTTCGTAGCAGTTTCAATTCTCCCAAATACCCTATCAGGTGGTATAAATGAATGACCCACCACAGGATACACAAAAGTGATTTGTTTTATATTAGATGGAGCCTTTTTGAAAAGCTAGTAAGATGCCATTGCGATCATGCTCGTATTTTCGTATTGTATCGTATTGCCTTCCACATCCATCAGAAATTAAGAAAATTTCTTCTTTTTTTTTTGTAATGTATCTGTTGTATACTGCAAAACTTATTTCATTTGATCCTTATCGGAATTCGTTTTCTTTCCATAGATATATAAATACGTTTTCTTTCCTTTGCCAACTTTCAGAATGTCCAAGGCAAATGGTGAAATTATACAAATGGATTTGTCGAAGATAATAGGCGGCTTGATCCTGCAGTTTACGTGAATTCATATTTTTTTGGCAGTCATAAGACATCTTCAGGATTTTATCGTCCTCTTATCGAAGATTATCATAGAAACACAGATAAGTAATATACAGATGCCCAGTCGCTGTATAAAATCGTGTCCCATATCAACATTTCGCTAGCCAGCTTTTCCCTCCTCTAGCCAAGTAAATTTTGTGTAGCAAAGAAATGTTGCAGCCAAGTGTCTTAAATGTAGCTGGCTGGCATGCCGTTCTTGTGGTTTTCCCACAAAACCGATGGTTCTGTTGGATATCAATATAATTGTGAACAGTTGACGAATGTTATTCGGCGTGGATGCAAATGCTGCATCAGTAAGTGTCAGATCCCAATGATTGTCGTCTTCCAGCAATTGCAACTCGCGACATGCATCTTGAAATGTATTGAAAGTTTGACCATTGACTGTTCGTAAAAATGCGAAAGACGTTGGTCCTGGAACATTCAGCAACAACAAACGCAAAAAGAAACATTCACTTTGGTTTGGATGTACTGTGTAAAGTCGTCCCAATGTCTTTGCTTTCAATACGCGTGCTATAGTTGGATGTGGTTCGCCTTGTCTACGTGGCTTCCATTTTTTACCTGATTTGTTCCATGTATAATAGCGAGGGACGTCGGTATATAACAATGTTGTTGCGAATTGTCCGAAAGTATCAGGTTTTTGGCACAGTGTGAAAAATTCAGTAAGTGTAGTTTTTGGTGGCTTTAAAGCTCGTTGGAGAGCATTTTCTTCAGTGAAATATACACGTTGACCGTTTTCCAGGTGTACCGCAATCTGAGGCATAATGCAAAAACTCGACATTTATATATTTTCTTATTAACACTTTATTTAATCGCACCAATTAAAAGCTTTTACGCATTTTTCGGTGGAAGTATATAAAGAACAATGGATGCTAATATTTTACAGGTTTCCCAATGTTCACAAATACTACAAATGTTGAAGGTAATCCAGATGATAATGACGGAGAATATGATTTTGCACCTTAAAGATGTTAATAAGATAATGTTTGAGAGTAATTTTCAATTATCTATATAAAAATCAATTGCCGTGCGTTAGTTTCACAAAAACTTGAAAATGGCTCGCCTCAATACAGGGGTGGTTTAAAAAAAATAAGAAAAACCCAAAGGAATTACTGAAAATTCTAAAAAATTGGTAATTTTGGGAGTTTTCACTGCAGATTAGTTTTAATAGCTTCATGGCCTACCCATATATTGTTTGACAGCTGCGTAAATGTGAAATTGTCATTAAATTGGGGTCTTTGAGAAATTACCGATTAAATTTAATGACAATTTCACATTTACGCAGCTGTCAAACAATATATAGGTAGGCCATGAAGCTATTGAAACTAATGTGAGGTGAAAAATCACAAAATTACCAATTTTTTTGGTTTTGCAGCTGTTCCTTTTGGTTTTTTGAAATGGTTTTTTTTCTAAAACCACCCCTGTATTGAGGCGAACAAAACAAAAAATAAAATATTGAAATCGGTCGAGCCATTTTCGAGTTTTTGCGGGACTAACGCACGGCATTCATTTATATATATATAGATATATAGATTTTCGAGGGATATCGAATCAGACCACTGTTTGCGGGTCCCTTTTCGTCCCTCTACCTAGAGTCATCTTATCGGGGTTGCAGTGGGTTGTCTCATTGCTCCCTTGCTTCGACTCCCCTAGTTATCGCGAGCAGCTGATTGAAGGGAATCTGCCTCATGTCCTCCATACAATGGAGTCCAGTTATGGCAGCCCTTTTTCTCGCCAGCGCCGGACAGTGACACTATGTGTGTGGCCGTCTCGGGTTCCTCCAGGCACATCCGACAGGTGTCGTCCTCCAGAATTCCCATTCTTTTTAGGTGATACCTGAGACATCCGTGTCCTGTAATCAGTGCCACCAACCATCTGAGGGTTCTCCTTTGCATATGCAGGATCCTTCTTCTGGTTGCAGCAATCGGCAACGTAAGCACCATCTTGTGCTTTGCTTTAAGTTTACTTTGCTTTCAAACCCTGCAAAATAGCTACGAAGAGTGTGAGGGATTGACGTCACTATTAACATTCATTTCCTTCTGTGTGTACCACCCACTCCCCCTCCTCGTAGCTATTTTCCTTCGCAACCGTAGCCTTGTACGCTGGTGTCTCTGGCTGGAGCTCCACCAAAAGTTGCAAACCTCTAGCCAGCTACATGGCTGCAACATTTAAATATTTTGCTTGGATTAATAACTTTCGGCAACATGGAACACGTTTCGCTTATCCGACTGGGCATCTGTATATTACTTATCTGTGATAGGAAGCTTCGGTTCTAAGTTTATGGACCCTTTTTCAACCATAGCAATTGATTTATCCTTTTAATGTACTGCATTTTTAACTTCCCAGTAGGAAGTTATTGCAATCGGTCCGAAAATCGGATTCGAAATTTTCAATGTATTTACACGTTTCAAGGTCGCAATAGCATTTTAAGCAAAAATTTGAGAAGAAATATGTGTGTGTGTGCGTACGTATGTGGTCATTTTTTCTTGCACGATTTCACGCGAACCGAAAAAGATATCGACTTCGTTCAGGTGCCGTTCGAAGCGTGTTCAAGGAAATATGATCTGAAAAGATTTTCATAAAAATGACTTAAGTGATTTTTGTACCAGCACGATTTCGCGCGAACCAAAAGAGATATCGACTTCGTTAAGCTGCCGTTCGAAGCGTATTAAAGGACATATGAATTGAAAAGATTTTCATAAAAATCGGTCGAGCCGTTTTTTTGTTTGAACGACTTAAGTGATTTTTGTACCGGCACGATTTCGCGAGAACCAAAAAAGATTTCGACTTCGTTAAGGTGCCGTTCGAAGCATGTTAAAGGACATATGATCTGAAAAGATTTTTATAAAAATCGGTCGAACCGTTTTTTTGTTTGAACGACGCAAGTGATTTTTGTACCAGCACGATTTCGCGCGAACCGAAAAAGATACCGACTTCGTTAAGATGCCGTTCAAAGCGTGTTAAAGGAAGTATGATCTGAAAAGATTTTCATAAAAATCGTTCAAGTCGTTTTTTTGTTTGAACGAATACTGGGAAGTTAATCTTGTGGACCGAAAGGGTCAAAAGCCCCATCCCAACTAGTTTATTCTTTCTTTCAAAAAGGCATATTTCGAACATACATCTGTAGCAGGAGTTCCAAATCCAATATTATATTTTTCGTTTCAATATTTACGCAAATATGCTTCTTTTACTAGTGCATTGTGATTTGGAATCGATTCTGTGAAACATCTGTAAAGTTTTTTGAAAGAAGAATGCTCAAAAATGCTCCTCTTCCTGCAGTGAAGAGAATTATCTTAAAAAATAGTTAAAAATTAGTATAGAAGAAGGACATATTCCCAGTGGTCATCCTTACTGGCTATCATACGAAAAAATTGCTCAGAATATTCATTCAGGGGCAGTATATAATTTCGGCGTGTCTATTCGCACCAAAAATACGGATCACACGGGCCACGGATCACACGGGCCAATGTTTGTTCTCAGTTTTAGTTCAGTAATAAAACAATTATAACATCATTATAAAGGTTGTTATGGGAAAATATGAATTAAAATCATTATAAACACAAATTCATTATAGCTCGCTCTGAAGCCTCTAACTGTATTTTCAAAAATAATCATTTCTACAGGGTGAGTTAATGCTCGCTTCCAATTTTTTGTGTACTGTAGCACCATTTTGTGGTGGCCACCATATTGGATTTAAAATGACGTCACACGTATTCTACTCGTCATACTCTTTCATTTGATACCCATGTCGGGGGATTTTAAAGAAAACAGTAATACGCCAATTTATGGTGGCCGCCATATTGGATCTGGGCCCCCCCTTGGGCAGCAATCTTGGGAGTACTGCACAAATAGCGGACGCTTTTTTCGCCAAGCCCTCGAAGTGCGCTTTAAAAATTAGCCTGCGGTGTATCCCTCGCAGTCCTCCATTCATTGGTACTGTGTTTTACGTGTGACTATTTTTTCGTGGGACTTAATACTTGCCTAGTGATTCTGTTTTGCTTTGATTGGATATTTTTTACGTCACTGAGCTAGTCATTACCGGACCTGATTAAGCATTGTGATTTGGGTCTCGTTATGGATAACAACCGCTGTGTTGTGTGCGAGCAATCGCTGCGAGGACGTCGTAAATACGTCCCTAATGAACATTTTCTACCAACACGGTCGAATTTCCGAGAACATACACCTCAAGAGGTGAGTGCTATTAGTACAATTATTAGAAGTGGTCCACGTGAGAAGTAGTCCTTATGAGTCATAAGATTTAGTGTCACCTTTACCATATTCCACTTAATCTGTTCTTTCCTCACCATTAGAAAGAATTAGTTGCAAATGTTACAATTATTTTTTAAGTAAGGTTAGGTTAGCTGTTGTAAGCCGTTGAAGAGATCCTTTTTTTGGGTCATGGACATTATACAGAACAAGATTCTTCTCTGAAATACTTGCTATGGCCGTTAGAGTACTTTGCATGCCTGAAAGCCAAGTATTTTTTAAGATCAATATAGGTAGATTGCTGCGGTTGAATGTATATTTAGAGCAATTTTTTTTAGTCCAGTCAAATTAGTATTTTCTGATCTAAAACAATATATCCTTCATTTTTTTGTAATCGGTTTATTTTGGTGTTTTAAAAAAATGTTAAAAATCGGAGCGATATCACCAAGGCATAAAAAATTATTCAAGGTCAAAGTTCATAA
Organism: Thereva nobilitata; assembly: GCA_963855945.1. Classification (NCBI taxonomy): domain Eukaryota; kingdom Metazoa; phylum Arthropoda; class Insecta; order Diptera; family Therevidae; genus Thereva; species Thereva nobilitata. The sequence goes on from OY979695.1 coordinate 68,752,797, forward strand.
AAAACAGTTTTTTTGCGAATATCGCGCTTTCTATGGCTCGGAGGCCAATTAAAGTTATTATGAAAACATACAACGAACAGTTTAGGCAAAAATGTGCTTCAAAGTTTCCGCACAAGGCATATGCATATTAGCCCAGTCACTTTATACATAAACCTCTAAAAAAATCCAACTGGAGATTTTACAGCGGGATTCTCTTTATTTTGGGGTCACAAATATTTTCCCAAAAGTCCATAAAGCCAACTGACGGGCCTCGAAAATGTTTTTCTTGAATATCTCTTAAATTATCGGTTTTACAAGTATAATTCTTTTATAACACGTTAAAAATAAATTAATTCTTAAATTATGGTTAACATATTAAATACTATAATATGCTTATAATTTATTCATAAATAGAGATAATTATTAACTTGTTTCAAAATTAACTAATTGATGAAAAATTTGTTCATATACATTAGCGATAAAAAAATTGAATTTTTATTGTATAGTACAGTAATTTCTATTGAATTTTTTTTGTAAAAAAATTATGCCTCATCTTCGTCTTCATCGATATCATCGATTTCTATTTCGTCATCATGTCGTTGAAATTGTTCTTCTTCATCATATTCGTCATTTGCGCATATATTTGACATTAACAGATCTATAGGATTAATGTCATCATGTTCATTGCCATTATTGTCGGAACAATCAACGGTAGAAGTATCGGGCATGGCATTAAGACACGATTGTCCATGACAATTCCCACAAACAACGCAGCAAGATAATCCAATTTTTGTGCACCCAAAGTATACGTACTCTATTTACAAATATAAGTTGTTGCGAACAATTTGTTTGTTGGAAAACTTCAGGGTATGGATGCAGATCAGGATGTTTTTCAAACATTTTAATAGCATTACGCTTCCCTTTATTAAATAACGCAAAAGTGGTATCGCATCCGGTCAAAGCGTGTAGAAATAAAATATGTTGCATTGAATGAGAATATGTATTTTTTAGTTTTTTTAAACTATATTTTTATTTTCTACTTTCAGTCTATTATATGTCTTCCGCCATTTTGTAGTGACCGTCATATTAGATTTAAAATGACGTCGCACAGCTTCCTGTATTATGCTCGGCATACACTTTAATTTGATACCCATACCGAAGACATTGTAAAGAAAAAGGTAACTCGCCATTTTGTGTTGGCCGCCATTTTGAATTTGGAATGTCGCCACACAGCTAATAGCATTCTACTTGTCATACTCTTTCATTTGGTACCCATGTCGAGGGTCGGGGAACACAGTCGCAAAATTCGGCCGCGATCTTGGAACCGCCATCTTGATTTTTTTACAAAATAGTGAGATTGCATTGTCACGCGAACCATACATATGTGCAAAATTTGAAGTTGATCGGGTATATGAAAGTGGGTCAAAATCAAGTTGCAAAATTTGTTTACATACTACACACAACACACAACATACAGGTGAAGCTAATATAAAGCGTATAAAAAATGAAAGATATCTCTTTTTTGGGGAATTTAATTATATTTCATTTTCATAATAACTTTAATTGACCTCCGAGCCATAGAAAGCGAGATATTTGCAAAAAACTGTTTTTTATGAACTTTGACCTTGAATAATTTTTTATGGCTTGGTGATATCGCTCTCGATTTTTAACATTTTTTTAAAACACCAAAATAAACCGATTACAAAAAAAATAAAGGATATCTTTTTTTAGATCAGAAGCCATTTTTAAGTCTAAAATGACTGGACTATTTGTGTGTTAGCCTGTAAGGATGACAACCGGAAGGATGACACTTATTAATACTGATTTTTATCTATTTTTTGAGATATTTCTATCAGCTGGCGGACGTGGGGTAATTTTCTATGGAAGTTGAGCCTTCATCTTTAAACCACTGGAAATATATTATCTCTTAGTTCTCGCTCGGCAATAATGTACGTCAAGCAGTTGGATATTTTCTATAAAATTGGTAATGTAAGATTTTCGCTCTTCAAATTTGTTCTTATAACGGTCGCCTCCCCTTCTGTCGGATGTAAATGGACCCAGTAGCGGCGTTAGGGTAGGGCGCGGTTGCCCAGGGCGCCAGTCGTGGAGGGGCGCCGAAGGCTTATCCAGATGCGATTTGTTGCATTCTCGGCAGCGGCCAGGTTACCCTTAATAGTCCACTCAAATAGAGCTTAAAAAGGTATAAAACTTCAGATTAAACGTATCTTAATGAATGCGGGCTCCTTTTGTGGTCACTAATGTTTTAAATAAACACGGACTGGAATTGGCCAATTGTAGGGGCCAAGATTATGACAACGCGGCAAACATGAAAGGAAAAAAAAATGTTGGGGTCCAAAGAAGACTTCTAGACCTAAACCGCTTAGCTATTTATGTACCTTGTGGCTGCCACAGTTACAATCTCGTACTATGCGATGCCGCTAAGTCGTCCGTAAAACCCGTCACTTTGTTTGGGGTACTTCAGAGGTTTTTTGTTATCATGAAATACAATCATGCAATAGAGTTAACTCTTCTAATTCAGAAGGTACACTTCTTAGCTGGGCCAAAAAATATTTACCAGCTTAGCAGAAGTAGCACTGAGATAGGCTCAACTAAAGCATGCAACATATAAATTGAATATGCAATCCCGAAAAGGTCACACCTCGCACATTTTTATATGCGAGATCTGACCCCCCAGAGATTGCACATTCAATTAAAACAGAAAGAAATGCAATACACAAAGAAGCGTGCAGGTTGTTCTCATTGTTTTCAAATTCTGTTCATTGATCGAAAATTCTAACAGATCACTTAAGATTATACACTGCAACACGTTGGGAAGCAAGAATAAGTAGTGTTAAAGCAGTCCGTTATCAAATTAGTGACACTAATGACGCTTTAATTACTTTGGCTATTGCAACTGAGAAAACTGATGCTCAAGCCTCTCATGAGGCCACTTTTCTAGCCGAACAGTTAAAAGATTTCAGCTTCATAGCTTCATTGGTTGTTTGGTGTGGGATACTTTTTCAGATTAATGTCGTAGGTAAATCTCTGCAATCAATAGAGATGGATCTCGGTAAATGCACACAAATGTTGAAAAAATGCTGCGCTTGTTTGAAAGAGTATAGAAAGGCGGACTTTAAAAGCGCAATTTTAACAGCGAAAGAGTTGGCTGAAGAACTGGAAATTGAACCTGTATTTAAAGCCACAACAATAACTCGTCGTGTAAGAGTCCCCGCACACTACAGACTTTCTATCGGCCGATAGTTTGGTCGGGCTCTTAATCAGTATGAAGATGTATGCAAGTGCGCACATTACAACGTTTGGGTATCGGCCGATAAATAAGTTTGATGGGCTACACGATTGCCTTCAAACTAAACTGTCGGCAAACTATCGGCCAACTGCTTAATCAGTATGGAGCTCTTCCACGCGCGCACACTTGCCGATTGTTTAGTCGGCTAACTCGGCCGGTAGTTCGGTTCGCTTCATACTTTGGCGTCCTTCTCCTCCGTTGTATGTAAGCAATAATAGCTTTTCAGGACAATATTTGTATTAACTATAATTATGCGACCCTTCTCTTCAAAAGCCGCTTACGAACCAGCAAATCCTTCGAGAATAGTCGGCCGACAGTCGGTCTGGTCTGCGCACTCACCACCAACCCGACGGTTTAGTTGGTCCAGTGTGCGCGCTTACAGGTCCAACCCGACCAAACTATCGGCCGATGGAAAGTCTGAAGTGTGCGGGGGGCTCTTAAACGGCAAGCTGGTGAAACTGCACGCGATGAGCCTTTAAATTCTGCAGAAAATAAATTTCAAGTTGAATTTTTCAATTGTCTATTGGGCCCTACCTTAATTACACTCAAGGAAAGATTTGAACAGTTAAATGAGCACTCTGAATCTTGGTCTTTTCTGTATAATATAAAAAAAAATTCCAGAAAACCCTGACCTTCTCAAACTTTGCGAAGATCTTCAATTAAAATTAACTGTAAGCTCGAAATCAGATATCGATGGTTGAATGTTGTGTGATGAACTCATAAGCCTGAAATCGTTTTTGCCTGGTCAATATAATATTGTAACTCCTATGTCATTAAAGATCGCAACATACAAGAACTGTATCCAAATGTATGGATAGCATTGCGAATATTAAAAACTATACCTGTAACGGTTGCTAGTGGGAAAAGGAGTTTTTCAAAGCTTAAACTGATAAATGAAAATGAGATTGCGGAAAACATATGTAGACTACGGTGTATTAATAAAGCTGGCTTCCCACGGCGCGCGATATTGCGGACGGATGCGCACAGACGCGGACCGCGCACCATGGGAAGAGTGTCGCCCGTAAAGGCACTGTTTCGTGAAGTGCCTGATGCCGCAACTAGACACCGGAAAACGAAGAGTGCATCGATCGCCCTCATTTAAGATTGCAAATTAATTGCAATAATCAATTGCGCGTGCACAATCGCTGATCACCCAATATTTACCGTCAATTAAGAAACAAATGGTGATTCAGCGATTTTGCGCGATCGCGGATTGAGGTGCGCGTGCGATGCACTGAAAAGACCATGGTGAGTCGATCAGGAGAAAGCGCATGAGATACAAGTCGTCACCGCCCGGTTATATGTTGATAATCTTAAATTTTCTTACCAAATTTCGTGATAATTGTTTTCGTTTGTTTATGTAAATCGTTGTTAATAAAGTATAAAAGTTATGTTGATGATTTAACTCGATGGTGTTATTTAAAAATAGAAAATCCCATTAAATTTCATGGTCCTTCGAGCCGGATTTTCGTTTTAAATATTGGAAGTGCAAAGTGTGGTGTGTGTTTTAACAATTTCGACGATTTCCCAGCATCTTTACCATCAGCCCAGTACATCCCGAGGAGAAGAGCAGTACCAGTACTGTAAGTACCTATCCCTTTTCCTTTTCAATTGTAGTAGTAAATAACTAAGTGTACTGTGTGTCCCTGAATCGTGAAGTTAAAATTCAAAGGGGAAGTTATTATCTACGCTATCTTGTTAACAATCGAACTCAATCTAAATTTAGTGCGGTCGCGTGAACAAAACAATGGAAGAAACAAGCTCAAACGCAAAACCGGGATCCGATAAGGAACCTTTAATTCACGCGCCTAAGGAACCGTCATTTAATGCGCTTTTAAAGCTCCAATTAGCTTTAATGGAGCATATGAACAAATTCGTCAGTAATACGAGGAAACAGCCGCTAGCTAGGAGAACACATGGTTATTATCTCGGACGTGTCAATGGCTGGCATGACCTGTGGGAAAAGTTCTCCGCTACTGATCGATCCTTGACCTCACTTAGAACCGACAAAGATGAGGATAAACCCTATTTCAAAGAAAATCATTACGATAAGTTCGAAGAACTCTTTTTCGATTTCAAAGGTGAGCTAGTAGACAAATTGAGCACATTTGAAAAAAATCATGCGGAAATTGGTGAACAAAATCGTACAAAGGCAGATTCCTCGACTGTACAATTGCCAACCATAACGCTTCCTAAATTCTCGGGCAATTATGCTGATTGGGTTAGTTTCCGGGATTTGTTTAATTCACTCATCGATTCCAACACATCTCTAGCCAGAGTGCAAAAATTACATTACCTTAAAGCTGCTCAGACAGTATAATATTACAAATGAAAATTATAAATCTGCTTGGCGCGCATTAACCGACAGGTATGAAAACAAACGTGTGTTAATATCAACCCAACTACGGGCATTGACTTCGCAGCCAAAAATAAACAATGAATCAGCTAACGCAATTAAGGCAATGATCGACACTACGACCGAATGTCTGGCTTCACTAGGTAACCTTGAAGTATCTGTTGCTGAGTGGGGCCCCCTTCTGATTCATTTATTGACACAAAAGCTTCCTGCAGAAACTCATAAGGCTTGGGAAGAAAAAATCTCAGACACAAGTGATTACCCTGCTTGGGAAACGCTGAAAAGCTTTCTCGAAACTAGATTTCGCACACTGGAAGCTCTAAGTGAAGTACGAACGAAAGAAAATCCTCCACATAAAAAACAAGAAACAGGTAATGTCAACATACAAAGTTTCTATGCAGGTCAAATAACATGCAAGGTATGTCAAGAAAAACATTCGGTGCGATCTTGCAAAAGCTTTTTAAGCAGCGATCCACCAGAACGGTTGCGAATCGCAAAATCCAAAGGTTACTGCATAAATTGCTTAGGAGAATTTCACTCAATCAAAAAATGCCTCAGCAAATCTAGATGTGCTAAATGCCGAGGAAAACACCACACATTACTGCATCTTCCAAACATCTGCAAACCAGAACCGAGTTCTAACACGCAACCGGCCATGGCTAAATTCGAACATAGATCGGAAAGTGAAAGAACGCCAGAAGGCTCTACCAGGGTCGCTGCTCATTTCATTAACGATAACCACCCGGCTATGTTGGCCACAGCCGAAATAGAAATGGAGGGTCCTAGTGGAATTGTCAAGGGGCGTGCATTAATTGACCCTGGCTCCCAAGTAACATTTATTACCGCTGCCATTGTATCGCAACTGAATTTGGAAACCAAATCCGCCCCGATCGTAGTCACAGGTGTTGAAAAAAAGGAAGTTACGAAAGCAAGGCGAGCGGCTAATGTAACGATTCTCTCAACGAAGGACCCTTCTAGAATTCCGGCATCAGCTTATGTTTTAGAAACCTTGACAGATTTACTTCCGTCAGTACGACTTACTAAATTCTCCTGGGACCACTTAGAAAACTTAGACCTCGCAGATCCAAACTTCAATATACCAGCAAGGGTAGATATGATCATCGGAGCTGACATTTATCCACTTATCTTATGTGATGGTGTAAGAAAGGGTCCTCGCGGCACACCAGTAGGGCAAAACACCATATTTGGTTGGATCTTAACAGGCAAAACTTATTCAGCCACGAATAGAACCACGAAGGTAAGGTCCTATAATATCACTTGTTCTATAGAGGATCAGCTAAAGAAGTTTTGGGAAGTTGAAGAAGTCTCACTACCAAAGAAAACCTCTACAGATGAGCAGAGATGTGAAGAAATTTACAAAACCACACATCGTCGCAACCCCGATGGATCTTATGTAGTTCGTTTACCTTTCAAAGAAGATGGTCCAGAACTCGGGGAATCCAGGCTAATTGCCTTAAAACGCTATCTTTCCACCGAAAGAAATAACGAAAGGAAAGAAGTACTCAAGGAATACAATAAGGTATTAAAGGAGTATATAACATCTGGGCATATGGTGGAAGTGCCAATATCTACAAATCACTCGTATTATCTCCCTCATCATGCAGTAATAAAGCCCTCAAGCACGACGACAAAGTTAAGGGTTGTTTTCGACGCCTCATGCAAATCGTCAAATGGGAAATCGTTAAATGATAACCTTCTAGTGGGCCCCACGTTACAACATGACATTACACTTATTATTTTAAAATGGAGACACCACAGATACGTTTTTACCGCCGACATTGAGAAAATGTATCGGCAAATATTTATTCACCCAGATGACTCTCAGTTCCAACGGATTTTGTGGAGAGACCATCTCAACTCTCCCATCAAGGAATATGCGTTAAAAACGGTCACTTTCGGTGTCAACTGTGCCCCCTACTTAGCTATCCGAACGCTGCAACAGTTGGCTGAAGATGAAAGAATCAACTTTCCCCGTGCATCACGATGCCTCATTAATGACTTCTACGTTGATGACGTCCTAACCGGGGGAGACACCATAGAAGAAACGAAATCTCTCCAAGCTGAAATAACTGCCTTACTAGCAAAGGGTCACTTTCCACTGCGAAAATTTGCATCTAACGATTCCCGAATATTAGAACATATCCCAAACACCAGCAAATCCGAGGAGGCGCTAAAAATGCAATTTTCAGAAGACACCGTCCTAAAAGCTTTAGGAATCTATTGGGATCCCAAAGCCGATGAATTTCAATACAAGGTGGCCTTAAATGAGGAAAATAATTGGACAAAGCGCCGTATCTTATCTACTATCGCAAAACTGTTTGATCCCCTTGGATGGGTGAGTCCTATCATTGTACAAGCAAAAATCTTTATGCAAAGACTGTGGATTACTCATACTGACTGGGATGAAAAAATTCCAGAATATCTTAGATCTGATTGGATAAATTTTATAAGCGAGTTACCTCATATTGAGCAACTACGAATACCACGGTGGGTAAATAGTTACACACCATCCACAATAGAACTGCACGGATTTTGTGACAGTTCGGAAAAGGCGTATGCAGCTGCCGTTTATTTACGAGTTCTTAGCCATGATAATGATCCAATAGTTCACCTTTTGGTATCTAAAACAAAGGTTGCTCCTATCAAAACAATTTCTTTACCACGACTGGAACTGTGTGGTGCTGTCCTATTATCTAAATTGATAAAGTCCTTGCGGGAGTCCTATATTAAAGATTGTAAGACCATCTTATGGACCGACTCTACAATAGTTTTATCATGGATTCGCAGTCTACCTCACCGATGGAAGTCATTCGTGGCAAACCGCATCACCGAAATCATTGAAAACTCGGGAAACGCAGACTGGCGACACGTTCCTTCAGAAAGCAACCCTGCGGATCTCGCCTCACGAGGTGTGTCCCCTTTACAATTAAAAGACCACTGTCTTTGGTGGAGAGGTCCCTCTTGGCTCATAAAACCTGAGAGTGAGTGGCCTAAGGAACCGCATTCAACCTTAACGGAAGACCACCCAGAGGAAAAGAAAAAATTAAAAACGTTCCATTTAACCACAACTAGCGAGCATATCATAGAAAGATTCTCTAATCTGACGCATGCGCTCAGGATCATCGCCTATTGCCGAAGATTCGTAGATAGGTGTCGAAAGCTGAAGGCCTACCCCAATTTAGTTCTGGTTCCAAGTGAAATTCATAAAGCCAGACAAACATTAATAAGAGTGACCCAAATGATAGCGTATTCCAGTGAAATTGAGTGCTTAAAGGCAAACCAAAGATTGCCACGAAAAAGCTCACTATTGGCGTTAAATCCATTTCTCGACGATCAACGCATTCTAAGAGTAGGAGGGAGGTTAGAACATTCCGACTTACCTTTCGAGGAGAAACATCCAATTATTCTGCCTCACTCTGACAAATTCTCAGATCTATTGGTTGAGCAAATTCATAAGGACACGCTACATGGAGGAATCCAACTGACCTTGTATACATTGAGACAAACCTATTGGATTCCTCGTGTAAAACACATTATAAAAAGAAAAATACATCAATGTACCACTTGTTCTCGCTGGCGAAATGAACAGACAGCTACCATTATGGGCCAACTACCAGCCGATCGAATAACTCCCTGTCGACCGTTTACTTGCACAGGCACTGATTATGCTGGTCCTGTGCTCATCAAAACAAGGAAAACCAGAAATGCACCTAGTACTAAGGGTTATATTGCAGTTTTCGTCTGCCTTGTAACAAAAGCTACTCATCTTGAGCTTGTAAGTGATTTAACCTCAGAGTGTTTCCTGGCCGCCCTACGCAGATTCTTCTCACGACGAGGGCTTAGTAAAAAAATCTTTAGCGACAATGGAACCAACTTCGTGGGAGCAAAGAAAATTCTCAATCAAGAAATGGACGAATTCATCAGATCCTACCAACAAATAGCAGCTGAATTATATGCAAATAAAGGAGTAGAATGGCATTTCATACCGCCTCGTGCACCGCATTTCGGGGGCCTGTGGGAGGCCGCTGTCAAATCAATGAAACATCATCTACGACGAACAGTTGGACAGACTCTACTCACGTTTGAAGAACTAACAACGCTGTTAACCCAAATAGAAGCAATCATGAATTCGCGACCGCTTTGTGCTCTGTCCTCAGACCACAATGATATAAACCCCTTATCCCCAGGGCATTTTCTAGTGGGGAGCCCTCTTCTGAGCTTACCGGAAAAGAATTACGAAGAAAGGAACATATCGTACTTATCCCGATGGAGATTATCCAAAAGATGCGTCAGGACTTCTGGAAAAGGTGGTCGGCAGAATATCTGCATCATTTACAACAACGACCCAAATGGAAGGAAGTTGACAAGGAATTTAAGGTAGGAGATCTCGTGATCCTAAAAGAAGAGGGATCACCTCCGTCATATTGGAAATTAGCTCGAGTGGTTCCCAGGACGGGATAACATAACGAGAGTTGTAAGAGTAAAAACTTCATCTGGGGAATTTAAAAGGCCTATTTCGAAACTGGCCCCCCTACCATTGAACGCAGCAACTCCACCCTAACTTCAATGAATTACCACACTAGTCTTACTTACTTAGATTATAAATCGTAATAATTCATCGTAGTCACTTAGGGCCATTTTGTTCACTAGGGGAATAAACCTGAGTTAACTCGGAGCTAGCTAACTCCGGGATAAATTTATCCCAAAGGCATAAACTAAGGAATAAAAATTTCGATTTGTTCACGTTTTATCTCGGCTTTATACTCAGAGTATAACTTGGGGAATAAATTCCAGTACTTTCCAGTTTTAACTCAAAGTTATCTCATAGTTGACTATAATTTACACAAATGACTTTATTTTGCGTAAAATATTAGGTTTACGATTACTTTTTTTGACTTGTCTGAAAGTTTTCGCTTTTTTATCCCGTTCGATAAAAATGTCGGAAGAGGGTAATTGCGAAAATAAGCGTGGCCGATGCGCAAATTATTCAGTAGAAGACGAGAGATTGCTCCTGCAATGCATATTGCGTTAGTTGCATATTTTAGAGTACCGAAAGGCAGACTCGGTATCCAATAACGCAGCGCAGAAAGCGTGGGTCGAAGTTACAGAAGAATTTAATTCTTTAATGTAAAAATAACCATTAATAAATTTCATTTAATTTTTTTTCTTGCATGTCACCTTTCGTGCGAATGCCGTAGAGATGGTTCAATAAGCTGAAGCACCCGGGCAACCGTGTGTTTTGTCAAACGAAAACGATCTAAAAAATCTACGTCGTCCCATTTTTCCTGCATTGTATACTGCCGACGTTCCGCCACCAAATTCATTTCGTCGTCGTCGTCTAAAAGTTCCCATAATCTCTCGAAACGATTCATTTTTATTAGTTTGTTTTCCTGTGCACACTGCGTTATGTTGACAATTACAATAATGACATGTAAACTCGTGAAAAAATAAAAAATGAGAATAACTCGGGGATAAGTCTGAGTTAAGAGGCTTATCCAGCCGATTTCATGAGTTAACTATTCCCGGGGTTAAGCTAACTCAGAGATATTTCCGACATGCGCAGAAACGAGTAAATTTCTTAACTCGCAGTGAACAAATGCAATTTTGGAATAACCCTGGAATTAACCCAGAGATAAATTTATCTCCGAGTGAACAAAACGGCCCTTAGAGTCACTTAGATTAATGTAATTCACTTTCAATTCTTATTCATTGACAGAATCATGACCTGGATATCGTATCTTACATTTACATGTATGTTACTAATCTTCCCAACTGAAAACCTAATTGTGTATGATTGTGGACACGAACGAATGAATCTAACTAAAATCTCCTTACTAAGCACCCGGAATTGTGAAATTAAAGACATTCCAGTGGACCAAGTCAATGAAGACATCCAACTTCTACAACTGAGCGAGGTGGCTTCCATACACGTTTACCAATGTAAGAGTAACGTTTTACAGACAGTTCTCCACTGCGGGATGTTCAGCCATCTCTCCGTAGTGCCCGGAGGCATCAGCACCTTCATCTCTGAAATAACCAAAGAAAGCTGTCTCCGAATTCATACCCACGGCACTTATCTCCTCCAAAATAATCGTATTTTAGCTAATATCAAAGCAAATTCGTCCTCACGATATTCAGAAGTAATAGCGGGATCTGTCGACGCAAAGGGGAACTGTGCCGGAGTTCCATACACCTTCGGTTCCAACTCATGGGACAACGTAGTAGTGATGCACGCCTTGGAGATCACCATCACTGATTATGACAGTGTCGTTCGACTAGAAGACAACCATGCTGTGTTACGAAATAACATCGTATGCCCATACATCAAGGGTACATGCACCGATCCAGAGTATGGTATGAGTTTCTGGGAAATGATCGCAGATTCAAGCTGTGAAAGCCTGCAATACGACGTTCTCTATCAAGGGTTAGCCATAAAAAGCCAAACTGTGGGAAATGGAGTGAATATCCGTACTCTGTATGCAGTGCACAGCGGAGAGATTGTTTTCGCCTTGGAAGTGATTAAAACCGTTCCTGTGTGCAGACTTACAGGTTTCCAAACCGAACATCCGAGACTGGTGATCGTAGTGAAATCAGGACATGAATACTGGTTCCCCAAAAGACCAATTCCAACAGCCAATCTTGATCTCTGATACCCGGAATATTGATATACTAAATTTGTTTTCTACAGAACATCTTGGGAAAATAACAGCATACTTGAAGGGGACTTGGTGGGGATTGTCATACTTTGGAACCTTTAGCGCCAGTATTTTCGGCATATTCATCATCATTCGCGCCATAAGGTTTTTAGTGGATACGATAATTAACCTGCACATTATCAGAAGAATTCACGGATGGAGTTGGCACATACTCGCCGCACTAGGCAATTCACTCACAACTTTAATCGTTCACAAGCACTATCAAAGGTCCCATGAAACTGTGTTATCATCTGTTGTAATCAACGATCAACAAGAAGCTGAACCTACACCGCAGTCAAATGATGTCAATGCCGGGTCTTCAAGCCTCCCAACAACAGCGGAAACCGATAGCATTACTCTTCAGACTTTGAAGGATAAGGTAAATTTATACCCTCAATTACACATCTAATCATCAAACACACATACACTTAGCTTTCCTACTTTCACATATCCTTTACTCCCAAACTCCTTTCCACCAATACCAACCGGGCGAGTCGAGGCGCCCTTCAAATAACCTCTCAACAATCTGGGCACCACTCGTCTGCATGGAGGAAATGCCGCGACGAGAGGATGTCCAGTCCACACTCATTGCATCTTTTATCTTTCAAGCGCAAGGAAGCAAAGCAGGGATCATCATTTAAATCCCAGGATTTCAAGGCCGCCGGAATGTTTCGTGAAGTGCCTGATGCCGCAATTAGACACCGGAAAACGAAGAGTGCATCGATCGCCCTCATTTAAGATTGCAAATTAATTGCAATAATCAATTGCGCGTGCACAATCGCTGATCACCCAATATTTACCGTCAATTAAGAAACAAATGGTGATTCAGCGATTTTGCGCGATCGCGGATTGAGGTGCGCGTGCGATGCACTGAAAAGACCATGGTGAGTCGATCAGGAGAAAGCGCATGAGATACAAGTCGTCACCGCCCGGTTATATGTTGATAATCTTAAATTTTCTTACCAAATTTCGTGATAATTGTTTTCGTTTGTTTATGTAAATCGTTGTTAATAAAGTATAAAAGTTATGTTGATGATTTAACTCGATGGTGTTATTTAAAAATAGAAAATCCCATTAAAGTTGAAGTCTGTAGCGGTCCGTAAGATCCGCCGCAAGTCGGTAGATCCGGCTTCCCACAGTGCAACAAAATGAAATTACGTTTTCTTTTATTTCTAGCTCAATGAAAACAACATCTCTGTATAGTTGAAATTTGCAGCCAATTTATTTCGTTGCACTTTCGGTATGTAGGCCATGGCCTTGCAACCAAACACACGTAGACATGACGGATTCGGCTTCGTATTTCACCAACGTTCTTCTGGTGTGATTTTCTTCATACCACGGCATGGGATTTGGTTAATCAAATACACCGCTGTCATTACGCCCAAAAATTTCGACTCAAAGCGCTGTGTATGACCTGACCATGCATCGCACTTTTCCCATAATAGTACGATTCATCCTTTCTGCTACTCAATTTTGTTCAAGCGTATGTGGTACTGTCCTCTGATTTTGTATGAATATGAAAGGCTTGTTATTTCTAGACTTTGGTTTTTACATGATCGTCTGTGGATTTACGGACGAGCCCGGACCGCACCGCACAACCTCGCACCGCACCTGAATTTTCCGACTCGCGGCGGATACTACGCACCGCTACAGACTCTTCCCACGGTGCGCAGTCCGCGTCTGTCGGCAAAATCGCGCACCGTGGGAAGCCAGCTTAAAAGAGTTTGCCGATAGAAAAGCAAGAAAAGTAAAACTCTGTTGGTTTTTTGTAAATAAATGGTTATTATTTCATTCTTTCCCTTGTGTTATTTCCTCCTTTTTTCACATCGGTTTGTATAGCAAATAGGGGGCGACTTGGTAGTCTTTTCCAGGGGCGACGGTAGTGCTAAAACCGGCACTGAATGGGCCCTAAGCTCGACTCCTAAATCATGTTAAGGTTGTAGCCCGCCTGCTGATATATTCTCCTAGTTCCGCTAGGAGGGTTGAAAGAAAAATCCTCCTGAATTAGAGGGATATTTATGCAGCACTCTAAACTTTCGCAGATCAACGTTAGCATAAAATTAATGGTTGGTGCTTCTGACGAGTTTAAATCATTTAAAACAAGGTTGGTGTTTTAGTGAATTCAAGTCTCACACTCCTGTGTGCAAAGGTTCACGTTTGCATGCAGGATCTTTCGATGGTTTCACCATCCTTGTCACAAAACAAACAAAAAACATGTAATAAGTCATAAACAATTTATTTATTGTTTAATTTATAATGCATTTGCAATATTCGCAAATTAGAGGTTTTACTATAATACTACAAAGTCTCTGTGTGAGACTGCGACTCAGTTTGATATAACTCTGTATTGGGTTTCTGGACATTTACACAAAGGAATTAGGGGAAATTGCAGGGCAAATAAGCTTGCTAGACAGGAAACGAAATGGAAAGAACAGCCCACTTAAGCCAGATGAAAATGCCCTTAGCCACCTATAAACTGGCTGTGACAAAAATCAGCTTAGCTCGAGCCGGGCTGAGATTGACCACAGCAACAGTGTGCCGCACTTTTCACCCAATATGGCCGACTTTGGATGCAAAGCGTTCAAAATCTCTTGTCCAGCTGAACAAAAAAGAGCTAAGTGACTTGTCACTGTCCCTTTGGCCCGCAAGTCGAAAGATTAGGACTTTTCCACAACCACTTATGTAGAATTTGCGGCAATGAGGATGCAGAAGAAACTGTCTCCCATATTCTCTGTACATGCCCGGCGCTCGCGAGAAAAAGAGAGATCTTCCACGGCTCACATTTCCTTGATGGATTGAGTGAGTTGCAAAACACTAGTGTTCCTGACCTCTGTCGCTTTATTAAAAGCTCCAAATGGCTTGAAATGGTCTGAAATTTCGTTCCAACACTAGAATGGCAGCACAATGGGCCCAATAGTGTGCCTAAGTGAGCTCTCTAGTGGAGGAGCAGCCATTTCAACCTAATAGTAGGGGAGCTGGCACTTGAAAAAATCGTGTCGCCCCAACCTTCTGCCGTTTGGTATATAAGCTTTTGAAGTAATTTTAAGCATTTTTTATAATATGACATTTTTGCGGGAAGTGGACCCATTTCGAGTTAGGGGTTTTGGGGGTAAAAAGGGGGTTAAAATTGAAAAAAATTTCTGCCGCTTCGTATGTAGGTTCTACTAGAGCTAAATAACCGTTAAATACTAGTGGCAGAAATTTTTGACTATTTGCTAGGGTGTGGGGAGAAAAATGGCAACTTCAGCTAGGGGTGGCTTGGGGAGGGTCCAAATGGTCAAAAATGTTTGCCACTAGTATTTAACGGTTATTTAGCCCTAAAAGAACCTACATACGAAGCGGCAGAAATTTTTTTCAATTTTAACCCCCAAAAACCCTAACTCGAAATGGGTCCACTTCCCTCAAAAATGTCATATTATAAAAAATGCTTAAAATTACTTCAAAAGCTTATATACCAAACAGCAGAAGGTTGGGGCGACACGATTTTTTCAAGTGCCAGCTCCCCTACTATAACCTAACCTAAGGCGAAAATATTTAAATCCAGATTTAAATATTAAAAAAATGTACGAACTCTACATCGCGCAATGTAAAAAGAAATATTATTACAAAGTATTCTAGAATACAAGCCCACGTCAATTTTTGGGGGGTCATGTGAAACAGCATGAATTATATGCAGATCGATACTCCTAAATGAGACGCAAGCTTTAGGCACTATGCCGTCACTTTTGCGCGGTACCTGTTACTGTTACCACAGATGTAAGTTGAGTATTCCTTCCGGAGGGGTGCTTTACCGATCAAACATTCTTGTACGGTAATTCTCATATTGATATATTATTAAAAAAATAAGCTCCTAGAACCTACTGCCGTATCAAAATAATGCTACCGACAACCAGAAGAATTTTTACATTTCTGCAAATTTAACCCCCCACCCCCACGAAAGGTCATTTATTCCTGTAAATGACATTTCGATTTCTATGCTTTAATAAAATCATTGTGTGGCTATGCCGTACATAGTTGCTGGTTAAAACATGAGAAAACCCAGACTCAACCAGCTCCCTTTCTGAGCTTATTTTTTTTAATAATAATTATATCAATATGAGAATTGCCGTACAAGAATGTTTGGTCGGAAAAGCACCCCTCCGGATGGAATATTTAACTTACCTCTGTGGTCTCAGGGACCGCGCAAAAGTGACGGCATTGCTTGTTTTCACCGGTAGCTGCTATGTCCTAAGGGTCACGATAGCTGAGAAATGATTTTTTTCCTTTTTTTTCAAAATTACTCAAAATTTAACCTTAAAATCGTCATAGCTTTTTTGTTTGTAGATATAATAGCACGAAATTACTTCTGTTATATTCTTCAATGTATTCTTACTCTAAATCAATCAATACTTGATCCAACAGATAGTAAGAAAAAGGTTTAAATGTTATGAAAAGTGTCAAATTCTAAATTCATTTTAAAAAGAAGTACAAGCTATTTTGAATTTAGCTTTATTTTAAAAACTTCCTCAGTTTATCCCCTAAGTATGCTACATGATACAGTAATTATTAAAAATTTGGTCAAAATGAGAGGTACTAGTTCGGTAGAGCCAAGTTTAAGAAAAGACGTTTTTAAGTTATTATGTTTATTTTTATAAAATATATTCAAATTAACCACCTAAACACATTATGCAGGCACAACACCTTCTTACTTCCGTTGTAGTAGTTTCAAGCCGCATTTCTGGTTTAATTTTTTAAATGCCGCGTATCCGCTAGCCAGAAATAGCGCTGTCCTCGTCAGAAGGTACACATATCATGTTTATATTATGAAAATTGGCTGTGTTTCAATATTACGTTATGTTGTTGTGCCTCGATATTATGATATGAGGGTGACAGACATATACAAATATCATAATATCATAGTTATTGTTATATCGAAATGACATGTCTGTCTAGGGCTTTAGGAACGTTCTTAGCAATAGCTGCAATTGCACTTGGATCATACATAGCCATAACCAAACTAAGGAAAAATGAGAGCAGTAACAACCGTAGTACACACGACCGAAGCTACAAGGGCATCTCTTGATCAGCTCGTCTGGTCATCGTTTACTCTCAGGATGGAGGAGTTATATCTTCTACATAGAATTAGATATGAGTATTAATATTTTTCTTAATTCATTATATCTTCTACAGGAAATAAAAATTTTTTTTCATTATATCTTCCACACAAAAATTAGATAAGCATAATACTTAATCTTAATTCATTTACTTTTCATTTTTTTACACATTAAGCGTATAGCGACTACATATAGGATTCTTAGGGTCAACCTAACACTTTAACTCCAAGGTGAGAATAATAGTTTTATTAAGTCTTTGTTTGACCAAAATTTCATTGATGAATACGAGAAAAAACCCATGACTACATACACAACCTATGGTCTAGCGAAGGTTCATAAAGAGAGCGTGCCTTTAAGACCTATGTGCGCATCAACTACTGTGCCGTGCTATGAGTTGTCTGGTCAGGATCCTGAAAAAGTTGACCGAAAATTCCAAATTTAATGTCCAGAATGCAAAACATTTTATCGAAGTGGTCTCCCCATTTAACCTGAAAGATGAAGAAGTCATGGTGTATTTTGATGTTGTTTCCCTTTTTACCAATGTTCCTGTTCGCATGATATTGGAGATTATTGATAGGAAGTGGAATGACATTAAACAACACACGAAGATCAAGAAATCCTTGTTTATGGATATGCTTAGCTTCTGTATCATTGAGAACAATTATTTGGAGTTTGAAACCAGAATAGACGACTTATTTGCTATTGTGAAATCAAGTGAGATTGAAAAAACCCTTGTAGTGGTCGTCTAGAACAGAACCACGAGAAGTTCACACAAGCCCCTGCAATCAAAATGCATCGATCAAATAACGCCTAGATCACCGATCGGTGATCTAGACAGCCAAGCCCTTCCGGTCTCTCTCTCTCATTCTCAGAAAGTGAATACCACGAACACCTCGCCGGTTCTAAGTTAAATCAAAAAATCAAAATAAATCGTAGATAATAACAATATTGTATGTTAATAACAAACACTAAATTCAATAAAGAACAAATTACATTGTGATATATAATAGCATTTCTTTTATTTTGGCGCGTAGTAGCCACAAATTGGTGACCCCGAACGTCGCGACATGCGGAAAGTGTTAAAAATATAAAATCACAGTGCCGATCATACATTAAATTACGAAATTTGATTGTTTGATCTATTATATTGAATTTTGTTGGTTATTTATACAAAAAAAAGTGCATTAGCGATCATACCATACTCATACAAATTTGTGGCTTTTGTCTTTATCGATAGTCACCGATTGTTTAAACCGAACTATTTTTAATTTATCGAAACTCACTCGGTTCTGACAATTGTTGTTTGTTTCTTTTGTTTACCGATTTCGGCCTGAAAACGCTTTGCAATGTCTGAAAAATAGTTTATATTGCAAAAACAAAAGGAGACAATAATAGGAGGAAAAAAATGTATATTTAAAAAAAAAAAATATGTATGTTGTTATGTATGTTAAAAGTAAGTTTGTAAATTAAGAAAATTTTAGTGAAATATGCCCTTGGAAATCCTTGGAATATTTTATTAGCACCACAGTATGGTATGATCACTAATGCACTTTTTTTGTATAAATAACCAACAAAAGCCAAACCCAAATTTGATAAACTCAACACGCCATCGCTGTGCTTACAGGAGGAAAATAATTTTATGTTACATGGGAGCATTTCACAACATTAACCGAAAATAAATGTGAAAAATTTACCAACATTGAAGTTAACATTCGGAAATATAAATAAACACAAAACCAAGAAGGATACAGATAAATTTTTTTTATTATTCACCTTTTGTGCATTTTCATATATATTTATACATAATCATATAACAATAATTATTTTTACTTAATTACATTACTAAACTCACTTACATTTATCGTTTAATTTTTTTTAAAATATACTAAACACAACAACTAACTGATTTATATTATCAAATTTATGTATTGGTATACATTTATCAATTTTTTTTTGGAATATTTTGGAATACAAAACGAAATTTTACATATCTATATATACAATACATATAAATAGCACATACATTTCTATTATTCTGTTATTGATCCTAAAAAATAAAAAATTAATTTTCTTTTCACACTCAACAAATATAAAATATATAAATGTCAAGAACCGGTGAGATGCCCAACTCAGACGAGGAAATGGCCGGGGAAGTGCCGAAACCAGGCACGTCTAATGCCGACGCCGTTTCAGCAAAATTTAATTTTCCGGGTTTTTGGACCCACAGTCCGGTCTCCTGGTTCATACAGGCAGAGGCCCAATTTTCTATAGCAGGCATGACTTCTGATAAAACACGCCTACTCCATATTATCCCGGCCCTGCCTGAAGAGGCGATTTCCACAGTAGCGCATATTTTGTTGGACATAACAACGGCAAAATATGACGACGTGAAACAAAATCTGCTCGACAAATATGGTCTATCAGAGACCAAACGTCTCGAGCAGCTACTTTCGGCTCAAGAACCAGGAGACAGAAAGCCCTCCGACTTCCTTCACTCCCTTCGAGCGTTGGCCGGCAATAGCCGAGCAGTCACGGAGGAACTAATCATTAGATTGTGGGAACGACGCCTCCCACAAATGATCCAGGTCTCGTTAGCGCCTTTAAAGGAAAAGGCCGTTAAGTGAGCTTGTAGAAGCTGCCGATAACGTGTGGGAAGTTCTTCCACACGGCAACGCTTCTTACGCGTCCGCGGTTCGGGCTGAAAGAACCCGTGAACCAACAGTGGAGTCTCTGCATAAAGAGTTCCACAAGCTAAAAGCTCTGGTGCTACGGCTTAGCCAGCGCCAGAAGATAGGCAGCCGACGCGACCGAAGTAGAACCCCCACAATTAGAAAATCGTCGCCGGCCAATAGGGCGGCCACAAATACCAGTCAACCAGGGGATACGGTGTGCTGGTATCATAAGCAGTACGGTCAGGACGCAATAAATTGCCGCCAGCCGTGCAAATTTGCCAAAAAGGCCTCCACGGCCAAAAGGGCACAAAAAAACTAGACGACAAGGGGATCGTCTCGTCGACGGGCGACCAAGTGATGGTACGCTCACGTCGGCTTTTCGTCCGCGATTCCAATAATCGAATCGATTTTTTAATCGACTCGGGCTCGGACTTATCCATTGTTCCCGTTTTGTCCTTTCCGGCACACAACGGATGTGCCAATTTACTTTTACGGGCGGCAAACGGAACAGTAATTCGTACTTTCGGCACGAAGTTATTGGAACTGCATCTCGGTCTTCGCCGAAGATACATCCATAACTTCATCGTCGCCGACATTTCAAAGGCCATTCTCGGGGCGGACTTCCTAACGAAGTTCGAGTTGTCAGTCGATTTTAAATATCGACACTTAGTCGACTCACACAAACCTTCGAATCAATGTGTGTTCCACAGTCGACTACAAGCTCGAAGAAATACAATGCCAATTTACCGGCATTTATAAAGAGCTTTTAACGAAGTATTCTTCGTTAACAAAACCTCCGAACTTCAACCTTCCGATTAAACACAATGTGCGACATCACATTGTGACAATTGGGCAACTTCCTTTCGTCACCGCTCGGCGACTCCATCCAGAGAAGCTGAAGGTGGCAAAACTTGAATTTGGACATATGGTTCAACTGGGGATTTGTCGACCTTCGTCGTCCCCCGCAGCATCTCCACTTCATCTGGTCCCTAAACGGGATTCACATGATTGGAGGCCATGAGGCGACTACCGTCGCCTTAACGCAGTAACAGTGCCGGATAGATATCCTATCCCACACATTCAAAACTTCTCCGTGCATTTGCACGGCTGCACAATCTTCTCGAAGGTAGATTTGGTACGTGCATACCACCATATACCCATCGCACCAGAAGACGTGCATAAGACTGCATTGATTACGCCGTTTGGTTTGTACGAGTTTACTCGTATGCCATTCGGGTTACGTAATGCTGCCCAAACATTTCAGAGGTTTATAAACGAAGTCACGAGAGATCTCGATTTCATCTTCGTCTACTTAGATGATATACTCATCGCGAGTAAATCTGAGTCAGACCATATTAATCATATTGAACAGCTCTTTAAACGCCTTGACCACTTTGGTTTGACCATCAAGTTGGAAAAGTGCGTTTTTGGGGCGCCAGAGATCAACTTCCTTGGCCACCACATCTCGAAAGACGGAATACTTCCATCTTCAGATCGGGTTAAGGCGATCGCTGATCTCGCACCCCCCACTTCTGTTAAACAGATACAAAAGTTCTTAGGAATGGTGAACTTTTATCACCGATTCATTCCCAATTTGGCCGAAATGTTAGTACCAATCAATGAGCATTTGAGATATCTCCTCAATCGTGCTCGTGCCACGAAAGATAAAGAATTCTCTTGGCCCAAAGAATGTGAAGAGGCATTCCTCAAAGTAAAGACTTCGATGGCAGAAGCTACATTGCTGAACCATCCACTCGAGGATGCCAAATACAGTCTAACGACTGACGCCTCCGATTATGCCATCGGAGGCGTGTTGGAACAATTTGATGGTCAACGGTGGCAACCGTTAGCTTTTTATTCTAAAAAGTTGTCACATGCGGAACAAAAATAATCTGCATTCGATCGCGAACTACTCGCCATCTATGCAGCGATTAAACATTTCCGCTATTTTGTCGAAGGACGCAATTTCGTGGTCTATACGGACCACAAACCTCTCGTACGCGCCCTTCACACAAAGACCGAACGATCCCCTCGACAGACTAGACACCTAGATCTGATTTCACAGTTTACCACAGACATTCGTCATGTGTCTGGTAAACAAAATGTGGTCGCAGATTATTTGTCACGCTCGCTAGCGATTGACAACGTCGACTCTGTCACTTTTGACTTGCCTACATTAGCTCAGTCCCAAAAAGGTGACAACGAGATACAAAATCTTCTACAGAACCCCAGCAAAAGCTCACAAGTAAAACTAGTTCTCACACCTATACCGTTTACGACACATCAGGTCTGGTGTGAAACTAGTACGGGTATTCCGCGTCTTTATATACCAGACGCTTTGCGCAAGCTAGCGTTCAATTCCGAACACAACTTGTCGCACCCTGGTATCCGCGCTACACGACAAGCCGTCGTTAAGAAATATTTCTGGCCGGCAATTAACAAAGACTGCAATGAGTGGTCTCGTTCTTGTCTCGGTTGCCAAAAATCCAAAGTGACGAGACACACTAAGTCTCCACTTGAAGCATTTAAGCTTCCAGATAATCGATTTGAACATATCCATATGGATATTGTGGGACCACTTCCACCATCTCGAGGATACTCGTACATCCTTACAATCGTAGACCGATTTACGAGATGGCCAGAAGCCTACCCAATTCGGGATATTAACGCTTCAACAGTGGCAAACCGATTTGTCACCGAATATATCCCACGATTCGGCGCACCCCTCGAAATCACTACAGATCAGGGTACGCAGTTCGAATCCAAACTGTTTAATGAAGTTGCCAAATTAATCGGTAGTCACCGAATTAGGACAACCGCCTATCATCCGCAGGCAAACGGGATGGTCGAACGGTTTCATCGACAACTTAAAGCTGCCTTAATGGCAAGGGACAACACTACTCATTGGAGTGAAGACTTGCCCTTTGTCTTACTTGGCATACGTACGGCAATTAAACCTGACTTGCAATGCTCACCAGCAGAGCTCGTCTATGGCCAGAATCTGAGACTGCCCAATTCAATTTCCATCTCGTCGGATGAGAATCCAATAGAGCACTCAGAGTTTCTCACTCGCCTTCGCTCTCATATGCAGAACTTAAAGGCAACGCATCCTCGACAACCAAGTCAGAGGGATGTTTACGTACCCCAAGCCTTGGAGGACTCCGACTATGTTTTCGTGCGCATCGACCGAGTTCGAAAACCGTTTGAGCCCCCGTATGAAGGCCCGTACAAAGTAATCAAGCGATTACGCAAACACTTCGTCGTCGATTTAAAAGGCACAAACAAATCAATTTCGATCGACCGGCTGAAGCCAGCCTTTGGTTGTGACCGCGACGACGACGAAGCCGAGCCACAACGAAGAGTAACTTTCCGTTAACGCTACGCTGGAGGGGGAGTATGTAGTGGCCGTGTAGAACAGAACCACGAGAAGTTCACACAAGCCACTGCAATCAAAATGCATCGATCAAATAACGCCTAGATCACCGATCGGTGATCTAGACAGCCAAGCCCTTCCGGTCTCTCTCTCTCATTCTGAAAAAGTGAATACCACGAACACCTCGCCGGTTCTAAGTTAAATCAAAAAATCGAAATAAATTGTAGATAATAACAATATTGTATGTTAATAACAAACACTAAATTCAATAAAGAACAAATTACATTGTGATATATAATAGCATTTCTTTTATTTTGGCGCGTAGTAGCCACACCCTCACCGCGTTACTGTTGAGGTTGAGAAAAAAGGAGAGCTACCGTATCTTGACGTCAAGGCAGTTAGGGATAATGGTACTATCATTTTTGATTGGAAGAGAGAAAGTTGTTGTAACTTTTTGAACAGAATTTTTGGCGTGAAAATAACACATGAACAAATGTATCCTCTTATCTTCTTCTTTTCTGGGTCTGATGCTGACAAATCTGTTTATTATTCGCGTCCGGGGTGTGTACATGATCGTTTGTTTAGGGGGAAGAGGGACAGCCTGCCCAGCTGTACATGTTGGTACCTACAAACAAAAATTGCGAAAACGTCTGTCAAGTCATCGCTCTTAAATTAATAATGGGGGTTCTCAGAAAACTGCTTTATAGTCTAAGGGTGAAAACACAAAGAAAGCAGGTTGCCTGCATTCCTATTGCCAGCGTCTAGCGGCGCCAATCAGCACAAAGAATGTATATCCATTTTTTGTGCTGATTGGCGCCGCTGGACGCTGGCAATAGGAATGCAGGCAACCTGCTTTCTTTGTGTTTTCACCCTAAGATACGTAGAAGAGCGACCTTCACCGATCGAGTAACCGAATGAAATTTTTTTTCATGATAGATAACATGCTAACAAAAGTAACGGTGATGGCTATATTTAATAGGCGTTTTTCGCCATTTTCCGCCTTTTCTCTAATTTTAGGAGAAACTATGCATTTTGGAGAAAATATCAAAGGAACAAAGTCTTAGAGCTGTAACTGTCTAAGATATTTGGTGTCCGAGACACGAAGAAGGGATAGTAGCTGAAGGCTTTAAAGGACAATCATTACAAAAAATATCTGGAGGAGGGGATTAAATGAACGAGTGGCTAGACAGGGAGTATCACCGGAGGACCATTGAGAAGACTATAGGCACCCTCAGCACTGAATGGCGGCACGACTTGCGCAGCTCAGGCTAGCTCGCCGTTGGGGGGGTTCGTAGTACTGGGGTGGCTGGTAGTGACAGTTAGACATAACCTGACAAAATTATCGTGCCTACTAAAAGCATATGGAACATATGGGTCCTCTGTCTGATGCCAACGAGAGGGGGTCAATAGCGAAGAGAGAGAAATGGTCACCGGTCATCCGGCCATTCTAAGGGGGTCACAAAAATCAATTAATGTAGGCGGAAAGCACTTATCTTTGGCGAGGACATCCTACGTTCCGGGGGCCACACGGATGGGGGCTTTCAGGCGTTCATGATTTTGAAGATTTTCTTGTGAATTGTTGGTACATTGAATCGGGTAATTATTTAGTTATGCGTTTATTACATAGGTTTGGTTATTCAATGTTTATTTATTGTTAATACTATTAGTTTTACCTTTAGTTGATTTATATTATTTCCTTGGTTACTTGGTAATTTATAGTTCAGTATTAGTTATATTCCTTCTATAAATTTTACGTTAGTTATTGGGTCCATAATTAATCATAGAAATTGTTAATATGGCACATTGGTTTATTTTATTATATATTGGTTTTTTTTTTCAGAGAAAAACCGTTCAATTAAAGTATATTAGATATAAATGTATGTAGGTAAATATAAATGTGTTTTAGCTCACAACTAATAATAATTTATGTTTCTTAAGTGGTAATAATTCAATTTATCTATTTCATTTCTTTATATTCTTCTTGTTTTTTTTTTTCAGGAAAGCCAAATAAGAAAAAAAACAATGTAGATTAATGTAAAGTGCGTGTGCTAGTGCGGTTACGTATCTGTATGCATACAGAGCTGTTCACCTAAAATTCAAAGCCAAAATTCAAATTCCGTTAGCAATATCCCGGCTTTTGTTCGATCTATATTTCTTTTGGTTTTTATTTTTTTTTCTTATTATTTTTTTTCCAATTCACATTTTCATTACTTATTCGTTACCCCTTTCACGATTATTTTATTAAGATTTGTTTTTTTTTCTGATTTTTTCTATTTATTAGTTAATTCTTAACCGATCAATTTATCCTTTATCCTATTTTCTAGTTTCTGTTCTTTAATTACAAAAAAAAATCTAATTGTTTAGGTTTTGTTTCTCGTTTTCATTGGTTACCGTTAATACTCTTTAATAGGGTAGTGCCGTTAGTATATTTATTTAAAATTTTATAGTTACGATTGCAAATATGGTTATTGGTTCATGTACATTACAAGAAATTTTCCTTTCCAGGGCATGACACTTCAGCCCCCCCGCGGATTCATCCGGCCCATCTGCATTCCACTACAAATTCACAATTTCGAACGTTTAATATATTTATATAAGATAATATTATCTCCTCTCAACTCAACCCGCCACCGAACAACACTCTTTTTCTCAAAAAAAACACCGCGCGTCAAAAGGTTCAGAAATTCAAACTCACAAAAAAAAGCGCGCGATTTTTCTTCGCGATTTCCTCCAAAGGAAATTTTTGCACCTCCGCCGAGATAAAAACAAAACGACCGTTCCTTCTCCAAGTTAAGGACTGACTCCCCATGCTGTACTCCTCCCGCCAATTTTTTCCGGCGACCAAAAAAAAACGCATTCCGTTGCATCGCATTCCTTGCCGCTATCCCTGATGCTGGAGCCATCAATCTGGACAAGGCAAGCGGTACGATTTTGTATTTTTTTTGTTTCTGATTTTATGATAAATTCTACCAAGAACAGAAAAAAAACGTTGACGATAACCTACAGTAGAAACGCCGTAATCTTGCACGGCGACATTGTGCGCGTTTAGGCCGTAGGTAATTCAACTGAGCTAGGCAAGTTGACAACGGCATAAACAGCAATTTTTTTGCGCTGTTAGCTAACTTATTTCTGCTTTTTGGCTTAGCTAAAATTTAGCACAGCCAAAATAAATTGACGTTTGCTTGTAATTTTTTGTTGTAAGTAAATAATTTAGAATTATTTCAATACAGAATGAAGATTTTATTATTATTACTCATTTTTTTAGCTTTTTTTTATTTGTAAAACGGGAAATGTTATTATTTTTGCCTGTTATTAGCAGTAAAATGAGAATTGCCAAACGGCATGCTAGAAACGCTGCTAAGTTAACAGCGATAATTTAACAGAGTTAAAATAACTCGGGCCCAAACGCGCCCATTGTTCACCAAAAAAAATTATTCATCATTCTATGAGAACATGAGGGATGTTGGTAATTTTGAAATGCAAGAATTTATGGAAAACTGAATGATGAAATATTACCAGGAAAAGATTATCATTTAAAGCCATTCATAATGCAAACATGCGTTTAGCAATTATAGGTGCTCCGTACGTTTTGATTATGATGATAAGGATTTTTAAACAATTGTTCGAAATGTTGATGAAATTTTTTTTTTTGGGGAATCAATCAGGGATATGCCGTTGATTTTTTCCCATGGCTATTACCATCCCATTCTGGACATGTGAGAAAATTTAGGCTCATGGTCATCACAAATTAGAAAATTTATATTAGATAGAATTATTAATGAGCGTGAACAACATTTAGGTAATGATGAGCAAGTAGTAACCAAAACTGATGGAATCAATAATGATAAAATTGAAGCGAAACATCTAAAAAGAATATTCCACACTTCTTGTCGTTTAGCATTGTCAAAAGAACATGCATTGGTCAAAATTTAGTTCGAGGATTCGGTTTCATGATGTTAGCACGAATTCTCCAGACTTATGATGTTAGCTATAGTGATTTAAATCTAATAGAAACATACAGAGCTTTTGTTGCATTACCACCGGAAGCATTTTTGATTACATTATTTGAATATAACCACATTTGAATTATCAAAAAATCAATTTTTCTTTTCCAACGGTGTCCAGAGTTGGGATATGTGAATTTCGAAGGGTTATTCCAAATATGAAATTATCCTGACTATATTGTTGATATCACGCTAGGATTTTGCCAAACATGGTTGGGGACTGTAGGCTTGGGCCTTTGCTTTAGGGTGGACTTATCTATAAGGTGCTCGGGTCCCTTAGGGCGTCCGTTACACCACGCGCCACCTCGAAACCGTCAGGGGAGAGGGGGCGCGAAAAAAACCAACGGAGGCCTTGGTTTACGCTAGCCCACGGTGTGGCTCGTCCCACGCCCTGAATTTAAGGAGTCTCATGCTCTATCGACTGAGCTAGCCGGGCATTTTCATGATGGTGTAGGATATCGTTTAGGTGCTCAACTCACTCTCTAGACAATCCTTGCTTCATACGCGGTTCATTAAAGCGTGTACTTCCTTCAGGACAATCGTGCTCGTCAGCGGCCACAGTTCGGATCTAGCAGTCCATTACACCATGCGTTCCCTAATGCTGCATTGTACCAGAGACTCATCGCTTCGCTAAGAATACTTAATTATTCATATCTTATATAGATTACAAAATCGTAGGCAAACGACTTACAGGGTCGTCTAGGGCCTAATGAGCTATTGATGTCGTAGTACTTGGAACACTCAAGGTAGAAGCAGGGATTGTCCCTATGGAAGCCTTTTGGTGGTACGTCGTTGTGAAGGGCGGCAGGCGGGGAAACAAAGGGTAAATCCGCCGGCAATAACACATTGTCGTCGTCTTGATCACATGGACGGCACGGCCACTTCCAGCTAGCTGATTCTTTAGGGTTTGATATCTTTGGCGTGATAGATGCCGATGATGCGCCCTTCCAGGTCCTCCAGTTCATATCTGCTGGTGCCTATTTGTCTCCTCACCCGAGCTTTTGCGAACTTATCGGCTAGCTTGGCGCAGAAGCGATCGGCCTTCTTACTTACCGGGAAGGTCCTTCGGTACACCGTCTGGCCAGGCGAGAAACTCACCGTCCTACAGCGTAGGTTGTAGCGTTTCTCATTCCTGACGTGTGCTGCGGCGAGCTGTTGCTCTACTCGCTCTCGCAGTGCTTGTCCACGGTCCGCTGCGGGTAACACGCCGATGCCTCCTTCTCTCAGGGCTCCCAGGGTTCTCAGTAACGGGTATGCTGATCCATGAAGGACCATGGGGTATCCGAAGAGAGCCTGATAGGGGGAGGTGCCTATGGACTCGTGGCGAGCACTACGGAGGGCACACTCTATAGCCGACAGGTGCCTATCCCAGTCTCGATGATCGGTGCCAAGATAAGCGCGAATAGCAGTCAAAACTGACCGATTCACTCTTTCAGACGCGTTAGGGTGAGGAGCATAGACTGGCGTGCGTAGATGTTGAATGTCGTATTCAGTCATTAGCCTCTCGAACTCCTTAGATGTAAAATGTTTCCCGTTGTCGGAAAAAATCTTTTCCGGGACGCCAAAGGCGTGGAAAATATGGTGAACCAGAAAACTGATGGCTGCGCTGGAGGTTTCAGCAGGTACGGGGTGGAGGAATGGGTATTTGGTGAAGGCATCCAGGACAACAAAGACTGCTGTTTAGCTGTCGACCGTTGCCTTCACCAAAAATCACCTGACGGTCAATGCGGGACACGTGGTGATGAAGGAGGTGAACTGTTGGGTGGACAAGTAAACTTTACCAGTTGTGCACAGTGATTTAAAACATAAACCACCTTGACTGGCTGTATGCAAAGAAAAAAGAATATCGTGGCAATTGATATTCTAGTCGTGATTACAAATGATAAGACTATATGTGAATTATGAAAATAAACTTATTAAAAATTCTTATGTCTTTTTAGATATATATCAAAAATTAGTATTAAGGTAATTATGGTGGTATTGCATACAATTGCATGTGCTTCTTCCACGTTCACCAAGTTGGCATGTGTGGCTGGGCTTTCACAATGTATGGTTTACCTGTAGTTTGGTTATTATTATTTTGTTAGTAATAATTGAACTTGAAATATATAATTTTATTTAATCAAAAAAAAAAACCAAACGCCTTTCCTGTACTTCGAAAAACATGCAGTTTATTCTCGTACTTGCACCAGTTTTGGCATGTATAAGAATACTCACAATGATTTTTCTAAAGTTGACACTTTCTGAATTTAAAATATCACTGGTGGTTAAAAGCATTTACAAGAAACTTCACCCAAAGGCATAAACTTGTCTTCACTTGGAACTCTATCAAACGAAAGAGGGTGAGTCCTTGTTGGTTCCTGTTTATATATCCTCAAAAGTGGTACTTGGCGAACTGCCTTATCAAAGTACACTTATTTTCTTATTGCCTTATTCCAGTCATCTTTTTGACACCATTATTCATTTTTCTTTTCTCTAAATTAATTCTTGAAATTTCCAATTTATTCCAATTTTCTATCTAATTTTTTCTTAATAATTTCATTATTTTCGAAAATGCATATAATTTATCGACGCCATTTCCGGCATCCTTTTTTGCATAAATATTTTTTATTTCGCTCTATTTTTACATAATTGGCATCTCCTTTACTCCCATTAGCCTTATGGAAAATTATATTTTTTATAATATCTTTTTTAATAGATAGAATTCGTTTTTTATGGCATTCCCAGCGAATTCGCCACAAAAAACAACATAATACGGCGAAGTGGCTTTATGTCGCAACATAAAGTTTGACGTTTTATCTGCCGTCAAAGTTTCGCTGTGCGCGCGCCGTGTTTTTTACGCGAAAACTACCCGTTTTGGTGTTTTCATCAGGTGAGTTTAAGTGTTTTGTCCACCTGTAGTGTTTTTGCAGTGTTTTGAATGTTCAGTTTTGTGATGGTGTCATTATTTGTTTAGAAAAATGCCAGAAAGTGCGATGGCACATTGCCTGTCAGTGCTGCTTTGTTTTACGTTGTTTTTAGTGCATATTTGTTACCTTTATCCCTTTATTAGCAAATACCTTTTACTTGTTTTGTGTGCAATATGTTTATTTTATGTCGTGTACGTGAATATATGTAATTATCAATGTTAATTATAAGTTCAAATTTTGCCTTGTTATTGTTGTTGTATTCCATGTATTGTTGTTTGTGTAATGTTTAAAATTCAATGTAAAGTTTATAATTCATTTGTTTATTTATATTATAAAATTCAATTTTATTTACATTTTCAAATTTATGTACTAATTCATTTATTTCTTTTCAGATAGTCCATACAGGTGAGTATACCATGTTATTTATTTGTTTTCAATTGTATGTTAATTTCTATATTTTTAGGTTGGGGCTCAACATTCTCCCCCTCGTTGAACGCCTGCGTTCAACAAAGCCCTCTGTTTTCCGATCCCCCTCTTGTGGTGGTGGTGGAAAAATAATGGTACCATCGGCTTTAATATGTAGGCGTACCTGGTACTTATCAGGTAAATTCACTGTAAACTCTTTATGTCTTCGTTGTTGTATTTGAGAGAAGTTTAACCTTTGTAGCACCCGTTTCGGAATGTATAAATCTTCACCTTCTCGGGTTATGAATTTTTGGAAATCATTGTTGATCCTTGTTTCTAGTTCTTGGATATTTGTGGTAGGTTTCAACAATGATAAATTCCGTAGCGGTCGCCCATTTATGATAGTTGAAGTCTGTACGGGTACGTTTGCGTTATCTGCCTTAGTTCTTACTACTGATACACTGGTTGTTGTTCCTACGTTGACCCGTGTTGATTTGTGTAAGGAAATGTTTGTTCTAAACGTTTGTGATGGTTTTGCAGTTATGGTTGTTGGCTGTCCTTTGAGGGTTGTTTGTGGATGTTCCCTGATGTTCTGAGTTGCCTGTCGCTTGGAAGCTGGTGTATCTGGACCGGTTAGATCAATTATGATGCTCACTGGTTGTGACGTCGACTCAGGGCAGGGTTTTTTTTGTGATTGTTGTATGTTGATGTCATCTTTAGGTGTATGTGCTCTGGTTGGTTTAGTCAGATCGCTGCCGGGTTGCTTTAGTAAACGGCGATTGTTGGGTTCATCAAGCTTTCTTTTTAAGGTTTGTTCAGTTGGCCCTGGTTTAGCTGTCTTGGGTATAGCTGGTCCCTTTTGCGATTGCGTGGAGCTGGTCTTCGTGGTGGGCATCTTTCGCGGCTGTGTCCGAACTCGGAATTCTGGTCCACATGGCATGGCTTCGAAATTTCTCCTTGGGACTGGTCGTGCTGGAGAACTGGTCCAAGGCCTTAGCGGGACCTCCCGTGTTGTTACCTTTGGAGGAGTCGATGGTCTTGGTGGACTAGCTGGCTTCCCCGTACCTTGTTTTGGTTGACTCGTCTTAGGTGGACCGTCGAGTGCTGCTGATAATTCGGCAAGTTCTGCGGCAAAATCGCAGTCAATCTCGAGGAAAGGACTTCCCATCGGACCTGTAGTTCCATATAACCAGTGGTCTTCGGCTGCGGCGAGATCTTCCTCGGTGTAATCTAACTCAGACATCTAAAATGAGTGGATAATATGGAGGATTTTGATTAAAGTAGGAAACACAAAACAAAGAACACTTAGAACGATACTAATCACAGGACAACATGACGACACTTGCTGAAGGTTGCTCCTTCATGAAGTTGCTACTTATCCTGAGCTGTGGATTGCTCTATCGGTAGTCGACAGATTTTAGCTATTGGTCGTTGAAATATATTGTTGCCTGTTCGTACTTGTACTACCCGTGTTAAACCGTCTGGTCCAGGAAACGTTTTTTCAATGGTACCTAGCGGCCACTTTGTTGGTGGTAGATTTTCATGTTTGATGAGTACGATGTCTCCGATCTTGATGTTATGTTGTTCTTGTTGCCATTTTGGTCTTTGTTGAAGTTGGTTGAGGTAATCTTTAGACCATTTGTCCCAAAATCCCTTGACTGCATGTTGGATGTGCTTCCATCGCAGCGGAAGCGATATGTTCTCGCCATTCATTGGTTCAGGTATAGCATTGAGAGCCTGTCCAATCAGGAAATGTCCTGGAGTTAGTATGAATGTATCATCTGGATCATTTCTAATTTGGCATAGTGGGCGAGAGTTAAGACATGCTTCGATCTGGGTAAGTATTGTTGAATATTCTTCAAAAGTGTATGTTGACTTTCCTATTGTTCTACGCAGGTGATGCTTGATAGATCGAACACCGGCCTCCCAAATGCCTCCGAAGTGTGGAGCTGCAGGTGGGTTGAAGTGCCATACGATTTGTGGTGGGATGAAATATTGTGCAGCTGCCGAGGTGGCCTCCTTGACGGCTTGTTTAATTTCCTTATCGAGGATGGCTTTAGCTCCTATGAAATTAGTGCCACAATCGGAGTAAATATTGGAACATAGACCTCGTCTGACGATGAATCTTCTTAAAGCGGCAAGGAATGCTCCAGTGGATAAATCGGACACTAATTCAATATGTATGGCTCTTGTTGTAAGACAAATCAATATACAAATATATGCTTTGAGTAACTTGGCATTGCGGATGTTTGATGATTTAATTGTTATTGGCCCAGCATAGTCAATTCCGACATTGCTGAATGGTTTGTTAATAGTCACTCTAGGTGTAGGAAGTTGCCCCATTAGTTGTGTTAATGTTTCTCCTTTTTGCTTAACGCATGTGACGCATTTGTGTATACGAGAAGCAATGCATCGTCTGGCGTTTAGGATCCAATATTTTTGTCTACTTGTACAGAGGACCACCGAGACTCCGCCATGCATTGTTGCTAGATGTATTCTATCAATAACTAAATGTGTGATGTAGTGTTCCTGTGGTAGGATGATTGGATGTTTTGCATCATATAACATTATCGCCTTCTGTAATCTGCCTCCGACTCTTATTATTTTGTCTTTATCCATGAATGGGTTCATTTTAAGCAAGCGGCTATTTCGTGCTAATGGCTTGGCACTTGCTAAATTGTTATATTCTTCTGGAAAACTTGATTGTTGTACAAGTCGTACAATTGTTTTCTCTGCTTCTTGCCACTCACAAGTGGATATGTGACTCTTTCGTTTGAACTCTGGATTTAGACAGTTGTGCTTAAATCGTTGTATCAATGCAATGATGTGAGTGAGTCTTGTCATTGATGAATAGCGTAGCAAGATATTGTTTTCAAACGTAGTGAGGATGCTTTTCACTTTTGGTTTCTTTGCTTCTAACTCTGTTTGTTCGTTTGTTTTGTTTGTTAAGCAAGGTTGATGTGATTTCTCCATTCTCATGTTCAACTCGTAGATACAATACAGCAGCGTAGGCCCTTGTAGATGCATCGCAGAATCCATGTATTTGTGCATTAGTGCCTGGGGAATATTGTATCCAACGTGGAATTTGTACTGCTTCCAGAGCCTTCAGCTGTTGCTTAAATGTAGACCATTGGGTTTCTATTTGTGGGGATACTTGTTTATCCCATGCGCTGCCAGTAATCCATAATGTTTGTATAAGCATTTTGGCGACGACTATGACCGGGGATAACCACCCTAATGGATCATAAAGTGATGTTATGTTGGATAACATGTTGCGTTTTGTAATGACCTTGTGTTCACGCATTGGGATGACTGAAAATGTGAAATGGTCCGGTCCAGGATGCCATCGAATGCCAAGTGTTTTAACCGTGTCGTTATCTGAGAATGTTAGTATGTCCTTTAGCTCACGATGTTCCACTGGTAAATCCTTTAATAGCTCTGGGTCATTACTAGTCCATTTGCGTAAGTTGAAACCACCTGCTCGGGTTAGGCTAAGAAGCTCGGACTGTAGTTGTTTTGCTTCTGTGATACTATCAGCCCCAGCTAGCAGATCGTCGACATAGAAGTTTGAGTATATGGCCTTGGACGCTAAGGGCCACTTCTGTCTTTCATCTTCTGCTAGTTGTTGTAGTGTGCGGATTGCCAGGTATGGGGCACATGCGGTGCCAAATGTTACAGTTTTTAATTGGTAATCTTGTAATTGTGACGTTTCTGGGTGTCGCCAAATAATCCTCTGAAACGTTCTGTGGTTTGGATGTATGTCGATCATACGATACATCTTCTCGATATCCGCATTCATTGCAACCTTGTGTTTCCTCCAATTGAGTAGAGTCGCGAATAGTTTAGGTTGCAGAGTTGGTCCTGTTAAAAGGTTCTCGTTGAGGGAGACTCCAGCTGTAGTTTTCGCAGATGCGTCGAATACTACTCGTAATTTTGTAGTACTGCTTTCCTTGAAGACCGCATGGTGAGGAATATAGTAGTGCTCTTCCTCATTTGAAGGGGGGTTGACTTCCTCCATATGTCCCAGATCAATGTATTCATCCAGGCACTTTGAATATTCCTTTTCAAATGTAGAATTTTTGCCGAACTGGAGTTGTAAAGACTTAAATCGTTTTAGGGCTTGAGGCCTCGATTGTCCTAGAGCTGGTATTTGCTCTTGAATGAAGGGAAGATTAACTTGATATCTTCCGTTTGATTTCCGTATATGCGTCTCCTTGAATATACGTTGACAGATTTCGTCTTCTTTTTTCAAAATCTGCTGCTTTGGAACTTCTTCCAATTCCCAAAATTGTTTGAGCTGGCTACTCAAGTCCAATTGAGTGGTTGTGACTGTGCATGCTGTCACTTGGCTGAGATATGTGTCTGCTAATGGTCCAATTAGAATCCATCCAAATATTGTATTGGGGCTGTGTCAGGTCCTCGTCGGATGCCTTCTTGAACGATTTTTGCGTAAATCCGTGCTCCCAATAGTGCGTCAATATTTCCTGGCTTCCAAAATGTTGGATCTGCTAGTTGTATGTTTTTAAGATGTTTCCAATTCCTCCTGCGTACTATCCTTGTTGGTAGTGGATCGGTGATCTCATTGAGGACTAGAAATTCATCTGACAATGTGGTTGTATTAGGGTGATGTGCCTCTAAGGTGAGCCTTACTTGTTGGCTTGCTGTTGCTAGTGGACTTTTATTTATACCATTGATGGTTATTGCTGCGTTTGTTGCTGTAGCGCCAAGCCGTGTGCATGCAGCTTGTGTGATGAACGATGACTCTGAACCAGGATCTACGAGGCATCGTAATGTCGTCCTTCTGCCTTGCCTAGGATATGCACTTACTAATGCTGTCGATAGTAATGCATGATGGTCCTTTGTAGCTAAGAAGGATTGTATTGAATTAAATTCATCAGCATTGCTGGCTGATTGTGTCTTCATGGTTGCGGGAGAATGGTTTGTGCTGCTTACTCCTTCATGAAGTTGTATTTTTGTGGACCCCGATGATCCACTGCTCTCTCGTTTGAAATCGGTATGTAGTGTAGTATTATGCTTCTGTTTGCATTTGTGACATCTGTATTTACTAGGACAAGCATTTGTGTCGTGCTGGGTGGACAAGCAGTTCAGACAATGGCCGGCTGTTTTTAACAACTTGTATCGTGTTTCCGGACTCATTGCCTGATACTTCTTGCACTTGATGACAAAATGGTTTTGCTGGCAGGCGGGACAGTTGTTCTGTTTCCTTGCATGATGAGCATGTGTATTTCCTCTGGGTGATACTGACTTTGGTTGAACTGCAGGTTTGGACGTCACCACATCTGCAATCGATTCTAATACTCGCAATCTATTGTTGAGAAATTCGCAGAAAGCTTCATAGGTTGGAAGGGCTTGATTTGTTCCTTGCTCTTCTTCCCATAGGCGTAATGTCACAAATGGCAATTTTTGCACGAGCAAATGAATCAGGATGACATCCCATGATTTTGTGTCAACTTCAAGACTCTTCAATTGTTGTAGGCATTCCGACGTCGTATTGATTAAGATCTTAATACCCTTTGCTGTTTCTGTTGCGAGCTTGGGTATGTTCATGAAAGTTCTTAATTGATGGTTTACTAATACCTTCTTGTTCTCGTATCTTTCCTTCAGCTTTGCCCATGCTGGCGCATAATCCTGGTTGGTAGTTGGGATGTGTCTCAGTAGTGCTTCTGCTTCCCCAACTAAACATTCCTTCAGGTAATGTAGTTTCTGTACAGGCGCCAGTTTGGGATTGTTGTGAACCAATGACACAAATACGTCGTGGAAGGATCGCCATACATCATAATCACCGTTGTACTTCGGCAAGCTAATCCTTGGTAGTTTGATATCATATGATGACGTTGGTGGGGCAATAGTATTACCTGTGGTGAGTTTCCTCAATCCGTCCATCAGATCTGCCATATACTCGCTGTATTTAAGTTCTGCGTGACTGTATTGGTCCTCTTCCAAATATGCCTCAGAAATTTTTGATGTCTCTTGAAGTGCTGCCCTTTGTATTTCGATATCATTTTTTGTAAATTCTTTCCACATAGCAGTTAATCCAGCTATTCTCAATTCATAGAAGCCTTGTGTTCTCTTAGGTATAGCAGTTTTCTTAGCAACTTCGATGTATTTCTCTAACTGCGTTTTCAGGATTTGTTGTGTTTGACATAATTGTGTTAATAATGGCATTGGTGCCTGTTTATTTTCAGAACCCGTCGCCATATCAATATATAATCAGACCAGAATATGTTGCACACGAATTCCTGGATGGAACCACCAAAAAATGTTTAGCTGTCGACCGTTGCCTTCACCAAAAATCACCTGACGGTCAATGCGGGACACGTGGTGATGAAGGAGGTGAACTGTTGGGTGGACAAGTAAACTTTACCAGTTGTGCACAGTGATTTGAAACATAAACCACCTTGACTGGCTGTATGCAAAGAAAAAAGAATATCGTGGCAATTGATATTCTAGTCGTGATTACAAATGATAAGACTATATGTGAATTATGAAAATAAATTTATTAAAAATTCTTATGTCTTTTTAGATATATATCAAAAATTAGTATTAAGGTAATTATGGTGGTATTGCATACAATTGCATGTGCTTCTTCCACGTTCACCAAGTTGGCATGTGTGGCTGGGCTTTCACAATGTATGGTTTACCTGTAGTTTGGTTATTATTATTTTGTTAGTAATAATTGAACTTGAAATATATAATTTTGTTTAATCAAAAAAAAAACCAAACGCCTTTCCTGTACTTCGAAAAACATGCAGTTTATTCTCGTACTTGCACCAGTTTTGGCATGTATAAGAATACTCACAATGATTTTTCTAAAGTTGACACTTTCTGAATTTAAAATATCACTGGTGGTTAAAAGCATTTACAAGAAACTTCACCCAAAGGCATAAACTTGTCTTCACTTGGAACTCTATCAAACGAAAGAGGGTGAGTCCTTGTTGGTTCCTGTTTATATATCCTCAAAAGTGGTACTTGGCGAACTGCCTTATCAAAGTACACTTATTTTCTTATTGCCTTATTCCAGTCATCTTTTTGACACCATTATTCATTTTTCTTTTCTCTAAATTAATTCTTGAAATTTCCAATTTATTCCAATTTTCTATCTAATTTTTTCTTAATAATTTCATTATTTTCGAAAATGCATATAATTTATCGACGCCATTTCCGGCATCCTTTTTTGCATAAATATTTTTTATTTCGCTCTATTTTTACATAATTGGCATCTCCTTTACTCCCATTAGCCTTATGGAAAATTATATTTTTTATAATATCTTTTTTAATAGATAGAATTCGTTTTTTATGGCATTCCCAGCGAATTCGCCACAAAAAACAACATAATACGGCGAAGTGGCTTTATGTCGCAACATAAAGTTTGACGTTTTATCTGCCGTCAAAGTTTCGCTGTGCGCGCGCCGTGTTTTTTACGCGAAAACTACCCGTTTTGGTGTTTTCATCAGGTGAGTTTAAGTGTTTTGTCCACCTGTAGTGTTTTTGCAGTGTTTTGAATGTTCAGTTTTGTGATGGTGTCATTATTTGTTTAGAAAAATGCCAGAAAGTGCGATGGCACATTGCCTGTCAGTGCTGCTTTGTTTTACGTTGTTTTTAGTGCATATTTGTTACCTTTATCCCTTTATTAGCAAATACCTTTTACTTGTTTTGTGTGCAATATGTTTATTTTATGTCGTGTACGTGAATATATGTAATTATCAATGTTAATTATAAGTTCAAATTTTGCCTTGTTATTGTTGTTGTATTCCATGTATTGTTGTTTGTGTAATGTTTAAAATTCAATATAAAGTTTATAATTCATTTGTTTATTTATATTATAAAATTCAATTTTATTTACATTTTCAAATTTATGTACTAATTCATTTATTTCTTTTCAGATAGTCCATACAGGTGAGTATACCATGTTATTTATTTGTTTTCAATTGTATGTTAATTTCTATATTTTTAGGTTGGGGCTCAACAACTGCCGTATGGCCTTTCTTGGTTCTTGGGTATGGGCCCATGTAGTCTACGTAAAGGAACTGAAAGGGTCTGTGTACCTCCATTGCCTCACCCATGGGTGGCCTCAAAATGGTGTTGGGGGCCTTCGTTGCCTTGCACTTATCACAGGCGGCAACGTAAGCCCGGACCTGGCTCGCCATACCTGGCCAGTAGTACTTCTCGCGTAATTTGGCTAAAGTCTTTCCGATTCCGCCATGGGAAGCTTGAGGGGGCGCATGGGCGGACTCGATGAGGGGAGTGGTTAGTTCTGCGGGGATCCACAATTTCCACGTCAGGTCATCCGCTTCAGGGTCGCCAGTTCGTGGGGACATACGGTGGAACACATACTCATCAGAGACCTGAAGGTCAGGTAACTGGCCAGCCTTTTCACTGACATTTTCAGCTAGGCGCTGGTAGTCCTCTGACTTAAAGGCCGGGGATGTTAGATCCACGTCGCGACAAAAATATAAGTCGTCAACACAGTCGACTCGCGACAGGGCGTCTGGCACCACATTCTGGCTACCCTTGCGGTGCTCTATTGCAAATTGGAATCCCTGTAGTTTGAGGCTCCACCTTGCCAGTCGGCCGTTCAGGTCTGTCTGGCCCATGAGCCACCTCAAGCTGGCATGGTCGGTTATGATGGTAAAAGAGTGACCTTCCACATAGGCTCTGAACTTTTTAACGCTCAGCACCGCAGCGTAACACTCCAACTCCGTGATGGAATAGTTACGCTGAGCGCCATTGAGCTTCTTCGAGAAGTAGGCGATTGGGTGTTCGTCGTCGCCATTTTTCTGGAACAGGACGCTTCCTACTCCAGTTTTGCTAGCATCGCACTGTATGTAGAACGGGCGAGTGAAGTCTGGGGTGACCAGCAAGGGAGCAGACACCATAGATTTCTTTAGCTCCTCGAAGGCCGCTTGAGCCTCCTCCGTCCAAGCAAATTTGTTGCCCTTTAAGCAGTCCGAGATGGGAGAGGCAATGCTCGCATAGTTGCCTATGAAGCGCCTATACCATCCCGTCATGCCCAAAAAGCGTCTTACCTGCTTGGCCGACTTCGGAACTGGGAAATCCGTGATGGCTGCCACCTTGTCGGGGTCGGTTTTCAAGGACCCGTCACCGATAATGAAGCCCAGATACTTCACCTCCTGAACACAGAACCGGGTTTTGCTCAGGTTTACAGTTAAACCTGCGTGGCGAAGACAGTCCGCTACCTGTTCCAGGATTTTTACGTGGGTCTCAAAGTCAGGAGACACCACCAGCAGGTCGTCTAAATAAACGAAAACTCTTTCTCGAAGAGAGCCCGGTATCGCCTTGTCCATCAGGCGGCACATGCGTTGCGGAGCGTTACAAAGTCCGAACGGCATCACTCTAAATTGATAGTGAGGTCTTCCTGGTACGGTGAAGGCCGTTTTCTCCCTGGACTTCTCCTCTAAAGGAATTTGCCAGAAGGCGTCCTTCAAGTCTATTGCCGAAATAAACTTGGTAT
Source organism: Thereva nobilitata (assembly GCA_963855945.1). NCBI lineage: Eukaryota > Metazoa > Arthropoda > Insecta > Diptera > Therevidae > Thereva > Thereva nobilitata. The sequence goes on from OY979695.1 coordinate 68,793,104, forward strand.
CCTGTAACCGTCCCAGGAGACCGTCTATGTGTGGCAGTGGATAGGCGTCTTTTACCGTTACCGCGTTAACTTTTCGCGAGTCCAAACAAAGCCGGACTTTCCCGGGCTTCCTCACCAAGACCACGGGCGAGTTCCACGGACTGTTCGATTCTTCAATTACCCCTAGACTCAGCATGCGATTGACCTCCTCATACATGAGGGCTTGGATGGCAGGAGAGACCGCGTAATGCCTCTGCTTGATTGGTACCGCCTCGCCAGTGTCGATAACATGCTGTTCCAGAGGAGTTTGACCCAGTCCAAAGGCTTCGAACGAAGGGAAACGCGCTCGCACTTGGTTTAGTCGCTCTCGTTGGGTCTCGTCTAGGTGGTGACTATTCGGATCTGGCGTTAGGGGCTGGTGTAGTTCCCCTATTATATGTGGCGCCAGCTGGAAGGATCTCCAAAAGTCGACCCCCAAGTACAAATTTTGGGCCAAGCTAGGAACGACATATAACGTCATCGTGATCGTTCGCTTGCCGTAAGTCACAGGGACTTTTATGTACCCCAAGATGGATTTGAACGTACCGTCAGCGGTCTGGACAGCTGTGCGCAAGCGATGTAGTCGTACCTCTGGGTGATTCTGGAGGAGCGACTCTGCTCCTCTTCCCAGGCAACTAATGCTTGCGCCACTGTCTAACAAACCCGTCATGGATTCGCCGACCAGCTGGACTCTCGCAAAAGGTCTTTCATCTATGGCCTCTGAGAGCAAGGCCGAGACCACCTTCCGGGCCAAAGTTCGCTTTTCTCTCGCTAGTTGGCGGACGCGCGGGATCTTGTGTACTACTGGGGGCTCGTCAAAAATTTGCTTACGGACTTTTCGATAGTTTGCCCATCGCTGCAAGAAGGAGATTCGGGCCTGTGGAGAAGGGAAATCCGGTAAGGGTTCCATTGTCGACAGGTCCGAATCGCCCGTCGAGCTTAAAGACATGTCAGGTAAAGATGGATCGTCGACACGATCCGGCAGGTCATGGCTGGTATTTAGGTCTAGGTCGGGCGCGAAGGCTCGCGAGGCCTCGCACCCTGTCGTCGGTTTCCCGCACAGATCTGGCATTGTGGAGCGTAGACGTCGGGCCGACCGAATTTGAAGCAAAAGACTCGTCGATTAGGGGAAAGACAGTCCTGGAAATAATGACCCTCCTGTTGACAATTCCAGCATTTTACGCCTGGGCGTGCGGTTGGGGGTGTTCGTAGTTCGTCGATGCAGAGGTCACGTTCATCAGGGATTTGAGGAGGTGGTTCGGGACTGGCTAGATGAGGCAGGGCAGCATCCAGCTCATTAACTCTGGGCGCGGAGCGCCTTTCCTCTCTTTTTTCTTGCTGCCATCTCTCGACCCAAACGCAAGCGTCTCGCAGTTCGCGGAGATCTGTAAACTGTTTGCCAACTATGACTGAGCCGAGAGTCGCGTTCAGGTTGCGCTGAACAATGCGTGCAAAGGACTCGGCTGGCATGCGTTGTGGCAGGCGGTTTGCAAGGGCAGTCATTTTAGTGGCGTACTCGTCGAAGGAGGCGCCTCCTTGTTTATATTCGAGCATCTCTTTCATCAGGTCATACTCGGTCTTCATGCCACCAAACTCCTTCAACAAGCCGGCTTTAAAGTCTGACCAACGGGGACTAGGGTGATCACGCCTGAAGTGGACCCAGTACCACTCTTCAGCCCTATCAGACAGCAAGGACGACACCTTCCGGAGAAGCTCGTTTTCGGAGACATCGTCATCCTTGGCGAGACCGTCCACTCTATAGAGGAACTCTTCCGCATGGACATCGCTGGGCTTACCCGAAAATTTTAGTTTCCAATCAGAGATAGGGGACTTCCGTTTAAACATGGACCTCGAATAGTCCACGCTGTATCGCTGCTGGGCTCCCACACTGGAGGTGCTAGGCAGGGGATCAACTGGGTCGGTTCCTTGAGATATAGTACTTGGAGAGTTCTTTAACACCGAGTCTTGGCGCTCGCGCATCCTGGTCACTTCTTGCATTAGATGGGACAGTTGATCGCTCAAGAGGTCTACATTTACCTCTTGATTGGTTGCCTGAGGGGTGGGTGCGTGAAGCAAGCGTTCGATGGCCTCGTGCTGCTCACGCATCTGGGCCATCTCTGCACGGAGGCCGGCTAATTGTTCCAGCAAGGCCCTGCCGTTCGATTCAGAGACAGTCGCTTCCGCGCCAGCGCTACTGGACCCCTGCCCAGCCTCTTCAGGTTCGGGGTCTCGCTGGTTTTTCCTGTTCCCCATTTAAATTTTAGTTAGTTGCTTGAACAGGACTGAAAAACTAAATAAATACAACCGAGATCGGGGACAGGTGATGTATCGTTGAAAATACTTTAACCTACTCTGTGACTTCAAATCGAAACTCCAAAACGATAATTTAAAGGCAAAATATTTTTTTTCTAAAACTTCAGGTATGTCTTGTATTTATAAGCGGAACAGGGTATGAATGTATCCTAAGAATAATTCCGCACTTCCAATAATTCAACGTAAATAAGTATAATATATATATTTTTTTTTTGTGTTTGTTTGGTGTGTGTATTTAAAACCCGTTTTTTTTAAAAAAACTAATGGAGGGCCACAAGGTTCAGTGTTAACTGTTTTCCTAACAACTACTTAATTATTTAATTTGCAATGATATGACTTCACAAAAAAAATACTTTTTTTTTCTCAAAATAGGAACGTGAAATGTAGTGATTAAGGATATTTAGAAATGATTAAGAGAAAGAAGAAAGTATAAAAGAATTAATTGAAATACTATAATTTTAATAAAAATTTATTTTTGTTTTTGTTTAATGTATCTTGGAGTGCGGCCCTCGGAACCGAATGTTCGCTCTCAGGCTACCACCAAGTACTTCCACCTGAGGAACCCGTTGGGAGGGGTGGGGATAGGCTAGTGCCTAGCGCCATCCCTGCCACCGGGGTCCTCCTATCAACTGACTTTCGCCATCCCAAGGATGACCGGATTCCGTGACCATTAGAAGAAAGAAGGTAATAGAAGCCTTCCTAATTGAACTTACTAGTGGAGACCGCTCTGCCGCCCCTCCACGACTGGTCAGCAACCACTGCTGAAGACAAGGAAGGTGGGGCGTCAGAAGGATCTTTGAACGGGGACGGGTGTACATATACCGAGATGTCGGCCCTGTCGCAAGGCCAGGCGGTAGAACGCCTGGTAGCCCGGACGGTACCGGTCCGGCACCCGGGCATACCTCCGTCCATATTTAACAGGTGAGAGACTCAATAGGAAATGCAGTGTCCACTGGCAGAATGGGCTCGCGCACAGTCAGGCGATGGGCGCCTGTTAACCAGACTGAGAGATCTATCTACCAAGGACTTGAAAGAAGTGGGAAGGCTACCGCGGAAGCAATAAAAGTTAAAGTTCTGGAAGAAGAAGAGAAATAGGAAAGAGGAAAAGAAAGAGATATTACGGGTTAGGGTATTGCGGTACATACCTTCACCCGGTACCCTGCAGCCGGAGTGACTTGGGCGGAGAAATGGGACTAGTAATAATGAAGGAAGTCCACTCTTGGCTCCTCTCGTCGGCGGATGCCACTAAATACTAAAGTTTAAAAAAAATTTTCGGCCAAGTTAATATGGAAATCTACTATAAAGGAAGAACATTGCTCGGAAGAGAAGGTTTATTAAGTCGAAGAAAAAAAATGCCGATACAAGGAGAGTGATTTCACTAGGTGACTAGCAGACGTTTCCGAGCAATCAATGTTAAGACCAGAGAACAAAAAAAATTCTTAGTTCACTAGCCTAACATTGGGCGCCATTTTGTAACTGTTGAGTCCTCAGACGAACCAAAAATCTAAAAAGGTGAATTCACACAAAATTTACGTCACTAATAATTTATTATGTCACATAACAACAATCACATCACTATCCTCAATGTTGAAAGACAATTCAGGTGTAATCTTTGCTGAAAACAAACCTATTCATTATAAAATATAAAAATATAAAAATACGTCCCTCGTAAATATTAAAAAAAAAACATTTTAAGGCTCCAGTTGACAAAGTAATCAAAATGCCGACGGCAAAATGAAGAATCTGAAAACCAAAAACAATCAGGGAAATTTAAAAAACAAGTTCCACAAAGTACCTACCTCTCAACACTAGAACAAAGGACTCCGCCTCCTAAAGTTCCCCGCCAAAAATCCAACGATGTATTACTGAAAATATAGGCACATAGTTAATAAAATTTCAAACAAGAAAGAAATAAACTTACCATCAGATGTCAACTCCATTTGACATATGAAGGAAAAAAAGAGACGATCAGCTGTTCAAGTGACTACATAAACCAATTATATACTTCGAAAATCAAAGTTCTCCACCAACTTTTATTGTTCGAAACCAAAATAAATACCGGCAGATGACCAGCATCCAGCAGATCACTTCAAGATCTTTAAGCGAGCTTGAGCTTATTAGATAAAGTAAATTTCGAGTTGTGAGATTTTTACTAAAAAAGTGATTTCAATCATACTCAAAAATAAAAAGACTGTGTTGAGCTCTTTTTATTCATTCCTAAAGGATCTACTGACGAGATTGAGTCAGTATCCACAGAAAAACAGAGTTGAAGTTTTTCATCCTATCCTATCCCAAATCCGCTGATGAGCTTGAATCAGCATCAAAAAATCATAGAGGTCGTTGGACCTTCAGAAATATTAATCAAATCAATTTTCTCAGCATAACCATTTTTACGGCTGAATTTGTGTGTATCATTTATCAAGGCGTTAACAGGAAATTCCACAGAGGGCGACGCAGTGAAGCAGCAAAACAAAACAGAAGCAAGGCAAGATCACATAGATCTGGTTCAAACTACGACGTACAGGTGGCATTTATCTAATAAATAATAAAACAAAGTAGTTCATGATTTAAAGCAAATATTTTTCGGCAGTTCAAAAGATTAAGATAATATTGGATTTCATATTGAATTATATTGAAATTAGATATTAAGAAAACAAATTGTCAATCAGAAATAAAGTGTAAGTGAATTAATCGAATTTATCTTTTATTGAATCAAACCTTTCCGGCACCTTTTATATTGTCAGAATTAAATTGGTAATTCTGTACATTTGGTCCTTCGAGCCGGATAGTGATTCAATAAAATAAATTCCGTCACAAAACATAAACATGGAGGCATTACTCGATCATCAAACACGGCTTAAAGATCGCTTTGAAAAGGCATATCGCAACTTTACAAAGGATGGACCAAGCAGGAGAACCGAGCGGTATTATCAAAAAAAACTTGACTCTCTCGATCAAGACTGGGAAAAATTCTGCAACAACGAGGAGAAAATGGTCAACATGGTAGCCAGTGAAACTGAACGCAAGCATCCATACTTCAAGGAAGATTGGTATTCACAAGTAGAAGAGACATACATCAATACCTATTCCAGAATCGAGGAAGATTACCACAAAACTCTTCCAGCAACAAATCAACCAACAAGAGATGAGCAATCTTCAGCGGACCTAAACATCTCCCACATGGCTCACCAAAATAACGAGATAAAACTTCCACGGATCTCGATTCCAACCTTCGCGGGAGATTATGAATCATGGCCATCGTTCCTGGATCTATTCTCTAGCCTCGTCCATAATAAAGCATCGCTTTCGGGAGCGCAAAAACTCCAGTATCTTAAAGCTCATCTTTCCGGAGAGGCCAGGAGATTACTCAGCAACACTCTCATCAGCGACGCCAACTATGAGCCAGCATGGAAGCTGCTCGTAGACACATATGACAACAAGCGAGCATTGTTGAAGACGCAACTCGACATTCTGCTCGGTCAACCCAGGTTAACTCGGGAAACTGCTCAAGGCATCAAGGAGCTAAAAACAAGGACCCATGAATGCCTCACCGCCATTGAGAATCTGGAGGTTTCCACCCAAAATTGGGACCCCATTCTCATCCACTTACTGGTACAAAAACTACCTGCTGAAACACACGAATTATGGGAACAATCGCAAAGCACCAAGTCAAGACGATCAATTCCAACTTGGACTGAATTACGAGAATTCTTGGAAACCAGATTCAGGACATTAGAAGCCGTCATTAAAACAACAAGCAGTAAGAATAATCATCATGAAGCTAAGTCCAGAGATCATCAAAAACGGAAAACTCAAGTATTTCACGTGGCAGATCACAACTCGTGTAGTTTATGCAAGGGCACACACGTCATAAGAAAGTGCCCCAAATATCTACAATTAAGCGTTAACGAAAGATATAAAACAGCTAAGACAAGGGATCTGTGTATCAACTGTCTGGGAACAAATCATCGTACTTCACAGTGTCCAAGTAAGACCAAGTGTTTCCAGTGTGGAGGAGCCCATCATACATCCCTGCACAAGACTCAACGAGGAAGCCAGCCCAATAACAGCATTGAAGCAATTCCATCAAACTCACCTAATGAGGAGCCAAGTATTCAGGTACAAACACATTTTGCTCAGGCAGCCCCTCGCAACTGTCAGCAGGTGCTATTGGCCACAGCATTGGTCACTATAATAGCGCCATCCGGACGACAACACATTTATAGAGCACTCGTCGATCCTGGTTCACAATCCTCATTTGTACGAAAGTCAGTAGTCCAGGACTTGAGACTCAAACAAAGGTCCATACAAACCGAGGTCTCAGTACTCCAAGGTATACCAGCCGGCACAATAACCAATAGGGTCATACTGCAGGTGAAGGCACAGGGACAGCCATCCAAGATCATCCATGTACAAGCGCTCGTGGTCCCCAAAATCTCAAATCCACTACCAAGCAGCGAATGCTCGATCAGGGACTGGCCTCATTTGGAAGGACTCCAGTTAGCAGATCCGATGTTCCACAAACCAGGGCCCATTGACATCCTCTTGGGAGCTGACATAATTTCCGATATCATCATGGACGGGTTAAGAAAGGGGAACGACGGAACTCCAGTAGGACAAAACACAGTGTTTGGATGGATCATTTTTGGAAAAACAACCTCAGTGGCACAAGGAGACCCAAGACTGCAAACATTCTTCACACAAGTCATCCCCGACAGCGACTTGAAGAAGTTTTGGGAATTGGAGGAACTTCCATCTAGACCAAAATGGACCAAAGAAGAGGCACAATGTGAGGCCCACTACGCCAATCATTTCACAAGATGCAACGATGGACGCTACCAAGTTCGACTTCCATTTAAGACTGACCAAGAGAAAGTTCAACTTGGCGCATCCAAACAAATCGCCATCCGAACCTTAATACAAATGGAAAAACGATTTCAACAGGATCCAGCTCTAAAAAACGAATACATAAAATGCATTCGTGAGTACTTAACATTAGGACACATGATGGCAACCGACATTCCAGAATCGGCATTCCAGAAGCAATCATCCAATGGTACATCAACGTATGGATGCTGCTACCTGCCACATCATGCTGTTTTGAAGCCAAGCAGCACAACCACCAAACTCCGTGTGGTATTCGACGCATCTCGCCCTACATCCAATGGGAATTCTCTAAACAGCACATTATTAAATGGACCAGTCATTCAAGACTCTTTGATGTCCACCCTCATGCGGTGGAGAAAACACCGCATCGCATACATGGCCGACGTAGAAAAAATGTACCGTCAAATACGAATACATCCCGACGACGCTGAATATCACCGGATCGTCTGGAGAGAATCTCCCGATCAACCCATACGAGACTACAAATTACTAACAGTAACGTTTGGGACCAAAAGTGCACCATTTCTAGCAATCAGAACTATGCATCAACTGGCCAAGGATGAAGCAAAAAACTATCAACTTGGCTCAGAAGCAGCATGCAACGATTTCTACGTCGACGATCTAATGACTGGAGCAGACACCATCGAGGAAGCGCAACAAAAACAAGATCAACTAATCCGTCTTTTTCGATCAGGAGGTCTAGAACTCAGGAAGTGGGCAGCAAATCATAATGACATTTTAAGCAAAGTACCAGAAACCGATCGGGAAATCACATTCCCTCTCGCAGTGAAATCAGAGGAAGTCAAAGCACTTGGATTGCTCTGGAATCCCTCAACAGACACCCTATCGTATAAGGTCACCTTAGAGACCGCCAGCGAAACTTACACTAAGCGGAAAATATTATCCGAGGTTGCGAAATTATTCGACCCCATCGGATGGCTTACCCCAGTCACAGTCAACGCCAAGATTCTGATCCAAAGTCTGTGGCTTCTAAAGATTGAATGGGATGAAACAGTCCCAATCACCGTGGCGGAACAATGGCAAAAGTTTCGATCAACACTACAAATGATCCAAATTATACAAATCCCCCGATGGATTAAAACCAGCAATAATAACCAAATTATCGAACTACATGGATTCTGTGACGCATCAATCAAGGCATATGCCGCCGTCGCTTACATCCGGACACAAGGGGAAGACGGAGCCATCCACTGTCACTTGATAGCAGCAAAAAGCAAAGTGGCACATATCAAGACCATTTCATTACCGAAATTGGAACTATGCGGTGCCCACCTACTAGCCAAATTGCTGGCTCAGATCAGAACGGATTTAAAATTAGAACAAGTGACAACAACAGCATGGACTGATTCGACTATTGTACTCGCATGGTTAAGGAAACATCCATCATCCTGGGAAACGTTTGTGGCCAACAGAGTATCACAGGTTCACCAACTCTTAGAGCATGGTAGTTGGGCTCACATCCGAACCGAAGAAAATCCAGCAGACTGCGCGACAAGAGGACTCACACCAGAAGAACTGAAGCATCACAAACTATGGTGGAAGGGCCCCCAGTGGCTAAGTCAAACCAAGGAGCAGTGGCCAAAACGCAAGGAAATTCAAGACACTACAGTAGGTCAGCGAAAGACCATTAACACTTTACATGTCAGAGCCGAAACACCAAGCTTCAGCATATTGAAAAATTATTCATCCCTAACAAAACTATTGCGAGTCACAGCTTATTGTCGCAGATGGTTACGAGTACTCGAACCCAAGTCCAATAAAACCCAACCAGCATACTTAACCGCGATTGAGATTCAAAGGGCATTAACGTCATGGATAAAGGTAACACAAGCCATGGAGTTTCAAGAAGAGATCAAGATGCTACAATCCAAACAAAACTTACCCAATAAAAGTAGACTTCTGAAATTAACTCCATTCCTAGACCACGATGGAATCCTACGAGTGGGAGGTCGCATCCAGAATGCTAATATAGCATTCACAATATGTCATCCCATCATTCTACCTGAAAAAACACCCCTAACCACGTTAATCATAGCTGATGTTCACCGAACAACGATGCATGGCGGAACACAACTAATGTTGAACACACTTAGGCAGAAGTACTGGATCCTGCACGCTAGAAACGCCGTCAGAGCACATAATCATAAATGCATACAATGCTTTAGACAAGTCGCAGCAGGACGAACGCAGCTAATGGGCAACCTTCCGGCATATAGAGTTCGTCCCGCCAGACCATTCGCACATACAGGCGTCGACTATTGCGGGCCTTTCAATTTAAAATTATCCAAAACACGCACGGCCAGAATGCAGAAAGGATACATATCATTGTTTATCTGTATGGCTACCAAGGCCATTCATCTAGAAGTTGTCACTGATGCATCCACAGAAGGTTTCCTCACAGCACTTCGGAGGTTTATAGCACGCCGAGGATTATGCTCCGATATGTATAGTGACTGTGGCTCCAACTTCATTGGGGCAAGCAATCTCCTGACACGCTATAAGATTGCTGCCAACAAAACACTGGAACCGGAATTAGCCGCAGCTATGGAGAACCAAGGGATAAAATGGCATTTCATTCCACCAGCCTCACCTCATTTTGGAGGGCTTTGGGAGAGTGGAGTTAAATCTGTAAAATACCACCTAAAACGGATCCTCGGGAATTCAACATTAACTTACGAAGAATTCAGCACACTTACAACACAAATTGAAGCCGCACTAAATTCCAGGCCGATTACCGAGCTGACTCAAGACCCAGGAGACACAACAGCGTTAACCCCAGGTCATTTCCTAATCGGCGGTCCCCTGTTGACACCTCCAGAGCCGACCCTCCTAGACAAAAACATCAATCGTTTAGATCGGTATCAGTTTATTCAACGACTATTTCAAAATTTCTGGAGTCGGTGGAGCACTGAATATCTAAGTCGCCTTCAACAACGCCCAAAATGGCTAAAAACAACGCCCGAGGTAAAAATCAACGATTTAGTCATTATCAAAGACGAGAGACTACCTCCCTCCCGATGGTTGCTAGGACGAATTACGGATACACATCCGGGACAGGACAATTTAATCCGGGTAGTTACACTTCGAACACAAAATAATATCATAAAAAGGCCGATCAACAAAATATGTTTAGTACCAATAAATACAACTACAGACCAAAATTAATAAGCTACTTCCGCAAAACAAATTATCCTAGAATCCAACCAGAATTGCTCAAAATTAAGTCAGCAACTACCAACCAAAAATATAAAAAATCACCAGAACTAGCCGTTACATCTTTACAACGGATTTTTAAAAGGTTCATTCACCTTTAGTCATCAGTTTGTCTTCAAAGTGGTCAAAAGGAAGTGATAATAAAATTATAAGCATGGACTATCTCTGGATAGATGATTTGCCGAAATTACCATCGCCACCTCAGACGACATCAGAGGGATTATCCAAAGCAACTAAAAGATCATCACCACAACGTCCCATAATTAAAAGACCGTTCGAGGCAGTTCCGTGTGGACCCGAAATTCGTAAACGGACATTGCCGCAGAAGATCCCAACATCCAGAACAAAACCGCAACAACCAGCATCAAGACCTCAACAACCAGCATCAGGACCTCAGCAACCAACAGAGATCAGAGAAGTCCCAAGAAAGCGCATATCTCTGGAAACCTATCGCCAACGGCAGCAACCTCCAGCAGGCGTAATTATCGACGACGAACTGTGGAGACGAATAAAAAACAATGCGATCCCATGGGATAAAATCAAACGCACAAAGGGGAACTTTCGACTTCGGCTTGAATTTGGGACAGTACGCTGCGTAAAAAATGCAAACAATCAGATCCGCATGTACTTTCCGGACAAATCTTCACAATCAGCTGATAAAATCGACCACTCTTCATGAATGGTAATAAAGAAAATAAATTATTAGTGAATTAAGAACAAAATGAATTATAAATAAAAACCATGAATTTAGTAAACAAAAGTATGTAATTTTTTATTGAAGTGATCTAATTTTTATAGCTTGAAGCTTGGCGCTTCAAGGCGGGGGAGAATGTTGAGTCCTCAGACGAACCAAAAATCTAAAAAGGTGAATTCACACAAAATTTACGTCACTAATAATTTATTATGTCACATAACAACAATCACATCACTATCCTCAATGTTGAAAGACAATTCAGGTGTAATCTTTGCTGAAAACAAACCTATTCATTATAAAATATAAAAATATAAAAATACGTCCCTCGTAAATATTAAAAAAAAAACATTTTAAGGCTCCAGTTGACAAAGTAATCAAAATGCCGACGGCAAAATGAAGAATCTGAAAACCAAAAACAATCAGGGAAATTTAAAAAACAAGTTCCACAAAGTACCTACCTCTCAACACTAGAACAAAGGACTCCGCCTCCTAAAGTTCCCCGCCAAAAATCCAACGATGTATTACTGAAAATATAAGCACATAGTTAATAAAATTTCAAACAAGAAAGAAATAAACTTACCATCAGATGTCAACTCCATTTGACATATGAAGGAAAAAAAGAGACGATCAGCTGTTCAAGTGACTACATAAACCAATTATATACTTCGAAAATCAAAGTTCCCCACCAACTTTTATTGTTCGAAACCAAAATAAATACCGGCAGATGACCAGCATCCAGCAGATCACTTCAAGATCTTTAAGCGAGCTTGAGCTTATTAGATAAAGTAAATTTCGAGTTGTGAGATTTTTACTAAAAAAGTGATTTCAATCATACTCAAAAATAAAAAGACTGTGTTGAGCTCTTTTTATTCATTCCTAAAGGATCTACTGACGAGATTGAGTCAGTATCCACAGAAAAACAGAGTTGAAGTTTTTCATCCTATCCTATCCCAAATCCGCTGATGAGCTTGAATCAGCATCAAAAAATCATAGAGGTCGTTGGACCTTCAGAAATATTAATCAAATCAATTTTCTCAGCATAACCATTTTTACGGCTGAATTTGTGTGTATCATTTATCAAGGCGTTAACAGGAAATTCCACAGAGGGCGACGCAGTGAAGCAGCAAAACAAAACAGAAGCAAGGCAAGATCACATAGATCTGGTTCAAACTACGACGTACAGGTGGCATTTATCTAATAAATAATAAAACAAAGTAGTTCATGATTTAAAGCAAATATTTTTCGGCAGTTCAAAAGATTAAGATAATATTGGATTTCATATTGAATTATATTGAAATTAGATATTAAGAAAACAAATTGTCAATCAGAAATAAAGTGTAAGTGAATTAATCGAATTTATCTTTTATTGAATCAAACCTTTCCGGCACCTTTTATATTTTCAGAATTAAATTGGTAATTCTGTACAGTAACTGTCTAAGATATTTGGTGTCCGAGACACGAAGAAGGGAGAGTAGCTGAAGGCTTTAAAGGACAATCATTACAAAAAATATCTGGAGGAGGGGATTAAATGAACGAGTGGCTAGACAGGGAGTATCACCGGAGGACCATTGAGAAGACTATAGGCACCCTCAGCACTGAATGGCGGCACGACTTGCGCAGCTCAGGCTAGCTCGCCGTTTGGGGGGTTCGTAGTACTGGGGTGGCTGGTAGTGACAGTTAGACATAACCTGACAAAATTATCGTGCCTACTAAAAGCATATGGAACATATGGGTCCTCTGTCTGATGCCAACGAGAGGGGGTCAATAGCGAAGAGAGAGAAATGGTCACCGGCCATCCGGCCATTCTAAGGGGGTCACAAAAATCAATTAATGTAGGCGGAAAGCACTTACCTTTGGCGAGGACATCCTACGTTCCGGGGGCCACACGGATGGGGGCTTTCAGGCGTTCATGATTTTGAAGATTTTCTTGTGAATTGTTGGTACATTGAATCGGGTAATTATTTAGTTATGCGTTTATTACATAGGTTTGGTTATTCAATGTTTATTTATTGTTAATACTATTAGTTTTACCTTTAGTTGATTTATATTATTTCCTTGGTTACTTGGTAATTTATAGTTCAGTATTAGTTATATTCCTTCTATAAATTTTACGTTAGTTATTGGGTCCATAATTAATCATAGAAATTGTTAATATGGCACATTGGTTTATTTTATTATATATTGGTTTTTTTTTTCAGAGAAAAACCGTTCAATTAAAGTATATTAGATATAAATGTATGTAGGTAAATATAAATGTGTTTTAGCTCACAACTAATAATAATTTATGTTTCTTAAGTGGTAATAATTCAATTTATCTATTTCATTTCTTTATATTCTTCTTGTTTTTTTTTTCAGGAAAGCCAAATAAGAAAAAAAACAATGTAGATTAATGTAAAGTGCGTGCGCTAGTGCGGTTACGTATCTGTATGCATACAGAGCTGTTCACCTAAAATTCAAAGCCAAAATTCAAATTCCGTTAGCAATATCCCGGCTTTTGTTCGATCTATATTTCTTTTGGTTTTTATTTTTTTTTCTTATTATTTTTTTTCCAATTCACATTTTCATTACTTATTCGTTACCCCTTTCACGATTATTTTATTAAGATTTGTTTTTTTTTCTGATTTTTTCTATTTATTAGTTAATTCTTAACCGATCAATTTATCCTTTATCCTATTTTCTAGTTTCTGTTCTTTAATTACAAAAAAACATTCTAATTGTTTAGGTTTTGTTTCTCGTTTTCATTGGTTACCGTTAATACTCTTTAATAGGTTAGTGCCGTTAGTATATTTATTTAAAATTTTATAGTTACGATTGCAAATATGGTTATTGGTTCATGTACATTACAAGAAATTTTCCTTTCCAGGGCATGACACTTCAGCCCCCCCGCGGATTCATCCGGCCCATCTGCATTCCACTACAAATTCACAATTTCGAACGTTTAATATATTTATATAAGATAATATTATCTCCTCTCAACTCAACCCGCCACCGAACAACACTCTTTTTCTCAAAAAAAAACACCGCGCGTCAAAAGGTACAGAAATTCAAACTCACAAAAAAAAGCGCGCGATTTTTCTTCGCGATTTCCTCCAAAGGAAATTTTTGCACCTCCGCCGAGATAAAAACAAAACGACCGTTCCTTCTCCAACTTAAGGACTGACTCCCCATGCTGTACTCCTCCCGCCAATTTTTTCCGGCGACCAAAAAAAACGCATTCCGTTGCATCGCATTCCTTGCCGCTATCCCTGATGCTGGAGCCATCAATCTGGACAAGGCAAGCGGTACGATTTTGTATTTTTTTTGTTTCTGATTTTATGATAAATTCTACCAAGAACAGAAAAAAAACGTTGACGATAACCTACAGTAGAAACGCCGTAATCTTGCACGGCGACATTGGGCGCGTTTAGGCCGTAGGTAATTCAACTGAGCTAGGCAAGTTGACAACGGCATAAACAGCAATTTTTTTGCGCTGTTAGATAACTTATTTCTGCTTTTTGGCTTAGCTAAAATTTAGCACAGCCAAAATAAATTGACGTTTGCTTGTAATTTTTTGTTGTAAGTAAATAATTTAGAATTATTTCAATACAGAATGAAGATTTTATTATTATTACTCATTTTTTAGCTTTTTTTTATTTGTAAAACGGGAAATGTTATTATTTTTGCCTGTTATTAGCAGTAAAATGAGAATTGCCAAACGGCATGCTAGAAACGCTGCTAAGTTAACAGCGATAATTTAACAGAGTTAAAATAACTCGGGCCCAAACGCGCCCATTGTTCACCAAAAAAAATCATTCATCATTCTATGAGAACATGAGGGATGTTGGTAATTTTGAAATGCAAGAATTTATGGAAAACTGAATGATGAAATATTACCAGGAAAAGATTATCATTTAAAGCCATTCATAATGCAAACATGCGTTTAGCAATTATAGGTGCTCCGTACGTTTTGATTATGATGATAAGGATTTTTAAACAATTGTTCGAAATGTTGATGAAATTTTTTTTTTGGGGAATCAATCAGGGATATGCCGTTGATTTTTTCCCATGGCTATTACCATCCCATTCTGGACATGTGAGAAAATTTAGGCTCATGGTCATCACAAATTAGAAAATTTATATTAGATAGAATTATTAATGAGCGTGAACAACATTTAGGTAATGATGAGCAAGTAGTAACCAAAACTGATGGAATCAATAATGATAAAATTGAAGCGAAACATCTAAAAAGAACATTCCACACTTCTTGTCGTTTAGCATTGTCAAAAGAACATGCATTGGTCAAAATTTAGTTCGAGGATTCGGTTTCATGATGTTAGCACGAATTCTCCAGACTTATGATGTTAGCTATAGTGATTTAAATCTAATAGAAACATACAGAGCTTTTGTTGCATTACCACCGGAAACATTTTTGATTACATTATTTGAATATAACCACATTTGAATTATCAAAAAATCAATTTTTCTTTTCCAACGGTGTCCAGAGTTGGGATATGTGAATTTCGGAGGGTTATTCCAAATATGAAATTATCCTGACTGTATTGTTGATATCACGCTAGGATTTTGCCAAACTTGGTTGGGGACTGTAGGCTTGGGCCGCGGCTTTAGGGTGGACTTATCGATAAGGTGCTCGGGTCCCTTAGGGCGTCCGTTACAGAGCATAAAATTTCCTACAAATTTTGTCTTCACTGTTTTTTCGAATTCCGCATAGTTTGGCCGCTAGCGGCCGTTTTGCACCTTTTTTTAGATTTTGAACATTTGTATGAAAAATTAAATGAGATCAAAGTAGTAGTTGCAGTTTTTCAACGGCTTTTCTTTGGACGCTTTGATTTATCAACAGAATCTGAAAAAGGCACAAAACGAACGCTAGCGTCGAGTTCAGTGCCTGAAATTTTTGTTGCTTTTTCGCCAGCAGTCAGAAATGCTAAAGCTCCCTGGAATGGCATTCCACTATTCCAGTTGATTACACTCTTTTGAGCGAGCTTTTACTTTCAAGCTTGATTTCAGGTCCTGTTGGGCGAAATCGGACTTTATTTTTCCTGACTTCGGAATGTGAAAATGTATGGGAAATCAAGTAAAAATTTAAGCTCAGCAGACTAATTTGCTCGAACTTGCCCAGTTCGTCCGGTGAAGCCGCGGTATAATAACATATTACATTAAATTTACAGTTTTGCACGACTTTCAAAACATTATTTCAAAGAAAGATAAAGAATTAGTGAAGTTTACGGAAAAATCGATATTTGAAAAAGCATTTTTTTGGTTTTTCGATTTTTTATCGATGTTTTTCTACTGTGACACTATAATTTTTTACACCATCTCAACGAAAAAAACCGTCCTGAAAAGATGAAAATTCAAAATTTGGTCCGTCAACTTTTTTAATTGAAAATTGGACCCTTTTTTTAAATGAAATTCGTTAAAAAAGCAACAAAATTCTCCATCGCTTTAAAAAAATTGCAGGTTTTACAAAACATAAAAATGAATATTTTCACCAAATTTCATTAAAATCGAATCATTTTTGTGAAAGAGAAAAATGATAAATGAAAACATTGGTTTTTATCGTTTTTTATAGTTTTTCTCCATTTTTATGAGGTTATGGCAAAAAAGTTTGAATGAAAGTTATAGATTTTTTAATTATCTACGACTTTTAGCTTTAGCTTTTTTCGATAGGAGATCTACTTTTGCCAGAAATCCTAAAAACCGCGTTTCACCCATAAAAACACACATTTTGGCAATCCACCCCGATCATCTGTTGCGGTGCTATCGATTTTTCCCCGTTTATGTACAATTTATCCTAAATTTTGCCGCCATCCCTATACTACAAAGAATTTTTTTCTCAAAAATGATCGGCACTGGTCTAAATAATAGAAGTATCTAATATAAAAATGAATGCGGTGCGTTTGTCTCGCAAAAACTCGAAAATGGCTCGACCGATTTCCATAATATTTTTTTTGTTTTATTCGCCTCAATACAACAGGAGTGGTTTTAGAAAAAAAACCATTACAACAAACCAAAAGCAACAGCTGAAAAATCAAAAAAAATTGGTAATTTTGGGATTTCTCACTTGAGATTGGTTTCAATAGCATCATGGCTTACCTATTCTTTGACAGCTGCGTAAATGTAAAATTGTCATTAAATTGAATCGGCCATTTCTCAAAAACCCCAATTTAATGACAATTTCACATTTACGCAGCTGTCAAACAATAGGTAGGCAATGAAGCTATTGAAACTAATCTGCAGTGAAAATTCCCGACCAGTTTTTTAGATTTTTCAGTCGTTCCTTTGAGTTTTTCCTAATTCATATTCTCCATCATTCTCAGCTGGATTAGCTGGATTAGCCTTTAACATTTCGCGACCCTAAAACAACAGGGTTCTAACTACACATGAAGCTGTTTTGAGTTAATCAGCTTTAAAGATTTCAAGTCGTGTGGTTTTCAAGAATTTATTGTTTCTCAATGGAATTTCTTAGGGATTTGTTTATATGTTTTAATTTACTCAAATAGCAGTTTACTTTAGGTTTTATGCTCATTATTTAAAAGAAATTGAAGTTCAAAATTTCGTGTAGAACTTTGTCGCTGAATGATCATGCGGAAATTGAAAGAACAAGACGGTTCTAATTGTCACATAGAACTTTGTTGCTGAATGAAGACGCTTTTTATTTAAGATAGAACCTTTGGCTTAGATAAATAGGTAAATAGAACCTTATATCTTGAAAGCTATTTAGACGTGCGTATCATTGTGTTACATCATAGTTCTATCTGAAATTAAAAAGCTTAAGTAGTTGACGCAACTAAGTTCTAAGTGCAACTTTAAAAGCTCTATCTGCAATATTCTATAAAATTTTGTAGAATAAATAGTTCTATCGGGATGATAGAACCTTATTCACCAAATTTAAAAGAAAAAAACTGGAAATAGGACCTTGTAGCTCTCTGTATCTCAGGAAGGGAAAGAGGTAGAGAATTGTAAATACTTTTATTAGAAAGAGTGGGTTGACATTATAAAAGTGGCATCAAAATTATATTTTTTTTAAAAATGTCAGTTAGAACCCTGTTGTTCTAGGGCCACGATTTGTAGTTGGCCATAAATATGTTCTGATAAAAAGACGTATGAGCTATGATTTTAACTTTAGTATGATAGTACCTTGGCTGTGATAGTACCTTTTTTATCTGAATCATAATGAAAACTCATATAATGTCGAATAGAAGGCGCAAATGATTACGCGGTATTATTTGACGAGGAAGAATGTGTTGACTTATATGGTTATTACCCGGAATACGCATCTATAGTACCTTTAAGGAAGCGCTTGGAGGGAAAAAATGTTTAAAATTAAAGTGACTTATGAGGTTTTTGAAAGGACCGATGCAATTGTTATTGCATTAAACATCGCTTTTTTTAAAAAAAGGTAGTGGATTTTGATTTGGTTAAAACGAATTCATTTGCATTTTGGAACATTAATTTTGATCATCCATTCTATTAAGGTAAATTGACTTTGCAGGCTGAGGCCGGCCGTATACCAAAGCTGCAAATCGTCACATGCCGCTTCGCAACATAAATCTCCAAGCAATATGTGACGAAAAACTGCATATGAAGCTTTGGAATACGGCCGGCCTTAGACATAGCCACAAAGGACTTAGTTAAAGGATTTCGATATTGGAAAGTTTGTCAGATTTGAGTGACTGTGAAAACAATTCCGTGTCATTTTACATTGTGAATCTTCTGGATTGTGTTGTGCGGGTGGAAAAGTGAAATGGCCACAATTGGCCATGCCATCAGGGCGGGATTAGTTTCTGGAACGGGAAGTGATTCTACACATTTCCTAGCCAACATCCAAAAATAAAACAGTTGTTTCCAAATAACGTCGTTTGGCGCGACGCAATTTCATGCCTACTTTCAAGGTAATTTCAGCGCAATTGTCGTTCGAATCATTCTCTGTCTCTGTATCAGAAACAATTTCATAATTTCACACACCATTACAGATTCAACGGCAAATATATCATTTAGTAGGAGCATATTGAATCTAATGTTTCGAACTTCTATAGGAATAATTGGTTTTTCGTTAGTGGTTACGAAAAGTTGTTGTTCGTCTATCTAAAACCTATCCACAGTCGGCCACTTTGTAACTTTAGTATACATCTATATCTATGTATATCTATATCTATCTATATATATAAAAATGAATGTGTGTATGTAGGTATGGATGTATGTATGTTCGCTATAGGCTCCTACACCCTGCAACCGATCTTAATGAAATTTTAATCATTTCATTAAAACTTAGAACATAGGCTATTTTATTACTTTCTAAAGCCACTCCTAGATGGCGCTGTCATGGAGAGCTTCGTTGAAAATCATCGCAGAGCTTTGAATTGAATGATGGTCCGTGGAGGTCTCCTATGATGCACCTCGAAGCCCGATTTTCGAAATTCAAAATGTCCGCCGAAATATGACCGAAATTCAAAATTGCCGCAGAAATATGGATGAATTTGTCAATTTTATTCCGGTTCAAATGAAAGTGGGTATCTAGGGGTTTTAAGGTCGCAAATAACGAATTTGTGGTCAAAACCTATAAATTCAAAATGGCCAACGAATTGGCAAATTGTGTTCCGATTCCAATGAAAATCTGTATATAGGTAATTTTAAGGTAGTAAATAACGAATTTATGATCAAAACTTATTCAAAATTGTGGGGCCAATATGGCGGAAGAATTTTGCCAAATAAGTATCATTTCCCGGTTAGCTGTATGTAAGGTGTTCAAGAGTTGGAAAATCGGAAAATCTTGACATTCTAGCTACAAATGGAAAAACATTGAATATAGTGTATCCTGAAGCTCTCTAAGCAATCGGTTCAGAATTGATCAACATTGTTTTTTTTGGAAAGATGGTAAGGAGAGACGGAAATGTGGGAAGATTTATGTATAATGGATAAGAAGGAAAGAAACCCGCCCCTTCTGAATTTTTAGGTATAAGTAAGTCTAGGATTCTACAATACGGGAAGAGGCTGGCATCCGGGTACGTTCATGGTTTTAACAGAATACAGAGGCAATTTTGGTCATAGTTCAAATAAATGTATTTTGAATCTAATGACTCCAACTTTTATAGGAATAGTTGATTTTTCGTTAATGGTTAAGAAGAGTTGAATTTTGAAGGTTTGGATTGATTTTAAATGTTTAAACGTTGGGTGCAGCGAGGCGCACCGGGTCCCGGCTCTCCAAAATACAGAAAATAAACGGTTCATTGAGACACTTCATCTGTGTATGAAAATTCGTATCTCGAAAAATGCCATGTCAATGGATGGTTTTTATTGTCTCGATCAAATTGTCAGATCCCTAATAGTTTCACATTTTGTTATTTGGAATCAAAAATACCAAAAAATTGCCTTTTTAAAACTCTCCTACGGTATATTAAAATTCATATCACCTGATAACTATTATTGGTTATGGGTGCAGCATAGGCGCACCGGGTCCCAGCTAGTGTGTTGATAATGGTATATGTAGAATAAAAGACAAAAATATACTTAACATTTTTACAGTCTTGATTTCCGAGTAGAAATTATAACCCAAAATTTATATAGCAAAATGTTGAAACCAAAACCTAAAAAATACGAGAGTATGTCGTCCGACGGACGAAATGAGTCGGAAAGGACATTGTCAAAAAACTGTTTTTAGGCGCCATTTTTCCTATACGGCGCGGCGGGGCGACGCGAGAGTTATATCTTCTACATAGAATTATATATTAGTATTAATATTTTTCTTAATTCATTATATCTCTACAGGAAATAATATTTGTTTTCACTATTATCTTCCACATAAAAATTAGATAAGCATAATACTTTATCTTCATTCATTTACTTTTCATTTGTTTACACATTAAGCAAATTTCATATTATATTTTAGATAATCATGTTTCATGGTTTCAACTTAATACGATCACGTTGCGTCTGCCCTCGAAATTCCGAAAAACAAAATTAATTGCATTAGATTTTATTGTAACACTAGCAAAAACCCGCGTGCGTTGCTGCAACGCCTTTTAATAAAAAAACTTATGTGTGCCCAGTCCGGGATAGGAAAACGTATAATGAAAAAATAACAAATCTGCAAAACATAATTTTGGGCACATAACTCGACTATAGAATAATAGGCCTACCCTAAATGAAAAGTAACGCAGAAGTGAAGCAGAAGTGAAGTAGACTTAATTTCTTTCAAAATTTATATATAAACCAAAATAAAAAGTTCATAAGAAGTGTACCAAGTGAACAGCCTTACTTTCTTAACTTTTCTTTACTTCTTGTGCGGTTCTTACCGCACGGTTACTTCTCAAAATGACTTTTCGAAATTTTTCGAAATTATACTTCCACTTTCACTTCCATTTCGGTCACTCTCATACATTCATATGCAATGGTACCTAACTTCACTTCACTTCACTTCCCATTTAGGGTAGGCCTAATCTCTCACAGTCAGTATTTCCGAACCAGTACAACATCCAAGAGTTTAAACGCAGGGTTCATCGCCACCTTATTCAACACCCCCATAACTCTTAACCTATTCTCTCCTTAAGAGCTTTTTACACCACAGGATTTTGTCACAAGCTTTCGTCCATGATTTTGGCAGTGATTTTATCACTGACAAATTTTATCATAAGACAGGATTCTTGTTTACATTGCTGCGATTTTGTCAGTTACTTAACTACAGAATCAGAGAGACCTAAATTATTTAAAATTAAAATGAGCATCGAATCGAGGAATAATATTCTGATTTTATTACACATTATGAATATTTTGCCAGTTTTAAAACTCAAAAAGAAAAAAGGCGAAAAAACTGAGAAACATGTGGAGTAGAAAATGACTTTTGAAAAGATAAGCTGGTCGGGACGAAGTCCATCCAAAATGTGCGAGGGTGGGGAGGGGGTGTCGAAACATAACTTGCCCCTACATGTTTTTTGGGTCGCTGATCACGAAAATCGAGGTCCCGCAGTTCTAAAATATGGGCCGCACCCTTAAAAATGCCAAAAACACCCCTTTTTAGGGTTTTTCGCGATAATTTCAACAATACTCAAAATCAACCCAATGAAATACACTTTTTCCAATATTTATTTGGGAAGGTTTTTGATTTATACCAAAACAAGCCAAATTTTATGATAAGGGATAATCCTAAAAGGTTAAAATCACCCCTAAATCGACTGAAAATAAAAAATTTGTAAAAATTTGTTTTTCCAAATTTATGCTTCAAATTCGATTGAATGCGTATTGTCAGGTACAAATAAATTATTTGCAGCCCTAAAAGGGATATACTACCCTTTCAATTTTAAAAATCAACTTTAAAGAAAGAAAATTTGCAAACAAATTGTAAAATATTTGTTCTGCTTTTTGCGGTTTCATAGGTATGTTTAGCAGGTAGCTCCGGTAGCAGATTCAAAATATTGCTAGGGTTTTGAGGTCCAGGCCCCGGATTCCCTCAGTCTGAGGGCACTACACGAGGTTAGATGTTTGATGTGAAGGTCGGGGCACCTACTCCCCCGAGAACGTCGAGAGCTTTCGTGCGGCATGTCCTCATGGCCCCTGTCACTCCTAATATTGCCGTTATCTGGACCCTTCCCAACTTTATGACGTTATAGGTTCTGCTCAGCGTTTGCCACCATACTAGCGACCATTACGTGAGAATTGTGCGTAC
The DNA here is from genome assembly GCA_963855945.1 of Thereva nobilitata. Lineage (NCBI taxonomy): Eukaryota > Metazoa > Arthropoda > Insecta > Diptera > Therevidae > Thereva > Thereva nobilitata. Next base: position 68,815,906 of record OY979695.1, read on the forward strand.
CACAGCTGTGTACATCCACAGGACCATCTTTGCCTAAAGGGCCAAATACACGAGCGCTCCATCCGACCATGCCACGCGAAAACAACAACAATTTGTATGCACTCGAAATTTCGAGAGCATACAAATTGTTGTTGTTTTGGCGTGGCGCGGTCGGATGGAGCGCTCGTGTATTTGGCCCTTAAGACCAGATCTTTTGCCAAAAGTTTTTGAAGTTATACTTCTTTAGGCGCGTTTTTAAAAATCGTATGAGAGTGAATTTTTAGGAATATGCGAAACGCAACGCGAGACGCAACGATAGGCGAAGGGGTATGGAGGGCAAGCATTTCAACTCCCATTCTTTAGCTGATGTCTGTTCACGATGTCGATGGGTGAGGGGTTTTTATCCTGAGGCTATGGAGGGAAATAAATTTCTTGTACGATTCATCAGCTAAGCGAAGGTTTGGATTTTTGTAGTCATGAAGATTCGTAGACGATTTTACTGTGCACGACGTTGCTGGGTGAGGGGTTCTGTCGCGAGGCTATGGAGGGAAATCCGATCCGCGTTCTATTCTTCACCTAAGCGCGAGTTTCTAAGGGCTAGTTTTTCACCAGCCGACTTTTTCAGAAGATTTTTCTTGGTTGTTTGTCGGCTGGCCAAGATAATAATAAAGCTATATGGCAACTGTACAATAAGCGATAATTATTTACTGTTTTACTAATGATTTTGAATGGTTAAAAATAATATAATTACTCAATCAGAAATTAGTTTGAATATATAATACAAAATATTTACTGTTATTATTTGGGAAAATAAAACAATGAACAAGATATTAATGCTTTTATTTAGCTTTGTTATGTCTTGTGTTTGTACCTAAAAATAGAAAAGATTAATAACAAAAGGGAATTAATATGTTATGGATACTAACCTTGTCCATGTTACCTGTGTGTCCCTAAGCAACCATACTGCTGCTATCATTTATTCGCAGGGTTCAGGAAGACTTCTCCATTAATGAGTACCCAATTTGGTCGCGGGTACGCAGGGAACAACAGGCCCGACAGGATGGACGATCCACCGCGCAGTGCCCCTAAAAATGAAGAAGAGATCATGAAAACAATGGACATTTACAATAAAATAAGACTTACCTAGGTTATTAATTTGTAGGACACTAGTAAACACGGCGCACGGCGTTCCCGGGGATCCTAACCTCCTTCACATTCGGGTGAGGATTTCTTCCCGAACTTCATATTTAGAACACTGCAAGGGTATGGAAGGGACTGACCAGCATACAGGGCGTGCTCCAACGGCTAATTAATTTAATATATTTATCCACTCCGGAAATTCCGAAAATGTGGCCGAGGGTTGTCAAGCCGGGCCTTGCAACCCAAAATTCAGGCGAGCCCGAGCCCCGAGAATTTGTCCGGAAGTGGAAATGGAATACCCAGGACCCAGGGTTCATTTTAAAATCAAAATTTGAAATTTGTTAATAATAATATATTACCGATTCCAAATCGGTTGAAACCGATTGGAATACACCCTGGAATCCTGGAAATAGTGGGCATTTCCCAATATAAACAGGGCCCCTGGAGCGGTCAGCTCTCAGTTTTTTTCCCTAGAGTGTGAAGTGCTGTAAGTTGAAGGTTAAAAAGTTTAAAGTTGAAAGTTAGTGAAGAAAGAGGTCATCGAGGATCAGCGGGAAGCCCAGCGTCGTGGAGGAGTAAATTAAAGTTAAGTAGTACTGTATAATAAGTGAGAGCCGGTAAATAAGTACAACATATTTAAATTAGAATCGCATGCAGTTTTTTTGTTATTAATTTTTATTTCCTTCCTCATTTTATTATATTATTTCCGTTTTTTTATATTTCATAATAACAATAAAATTATAAAATCCGGCCATTCATAATTAATAGTGTTTTTATTATTGTGCGAGAGTGCGCGTGCGAGTGTGTCTGTGTGTGCGTGGGTTCAAGACACATCTGTCAGGTTCGTGGACCAAAATAACCACGTGGCGCCCTTATTTTGATAGCCCACCGTATATACCTGCGCCCAACCACCGAGCTAGCCGGTATCATCGTAGCGAAATCCGGCACGTAACATTTTGGCACGTAACATTTTGGCGCCCAACGTGAGGCTATCATTTAATTTCTTTTTTTTAGTGTAATTAGAAAATAAATTTGTGAGATATAATTTTTCCTTTGTGGATTTCGGTTTTCTTTTGAGGATAAAATTTCATTTGTTTTTCTTGCATAAGTGTAGGGGTTTTTAATTTCACTACGATAATAACAAATTACTTTAGGGCAAATTAAGTTATTATTTTAACACGGAACATTTTTTTTTAAAAAGGGAAAAACAAAGACATTTTATTTGTGTGCTTCGGTTGAGAATTTTTTTTTCTGTGGAAGAATTCAACAGAAATAAGCCGACATTTTGATCTGGGTCAGTGAATTAACTATATATCGCCACTCCCATAGTGAATCGGATTCACAGAGTTAGGGGCGGCGACCTTCACCGATCAAGTCGAGCGAATCGAGTCAAGGAAACGTTGGTCAAAAGCCGTGTTGCAAGGAATCAAGCAACAAGTGGGAATATAACCACGTGGTGCCGGAGGTGGCAAAGAAATTGTGTTGCAAGCAACAAGTTGGTGACGCAACCGCATGGCTTTTGTAATAAATTGTGGGATTAATATAAAAAGTACTTACCATTAATTAAGGTTTCGATCAATCCTTGTTCCTTGTACTCCGTTATATGAATTTTTTTTTGATTTAATAAAATTTTCTTTTCACTAAGCTGGAACAAATTCTTTTTTAGCGAGAATATATTTTGTTTTTTTCCAACAATTTTTTTTTAATAATTTTTTTTGTATTTCCTCTTCTATTATTCTTTTAACTTTTTTTCACAACACTTCACTTTTTTTACAGCACTTAATTTTCTTAGTTTTTTTTCACTATTTAACATTTTGTTTACTTTAACACTTTTTTTCCCTTTACGCCACACCAACAACCGATCGTACGCACCGCAAACGATACTGACTTGATCATACGATATTACCGGCAAGCGATCAATGGAAATTTAATTTTGAGAGTTAATGAATGACGGAAGCCGAGTGGGGGCGTGAGATTGTGATTCCGAGGATTTTAGGGAGAGAGAGAATTAGGAGAAAGAAGGATCGGTAATTCACGCGTCTGGTGCAGCTCAAGCTAGTTTCTCCATGCATCGCTGGCCTTGAAAATTTTTTTTTGAGGATTGTCAACTGACCCAGTTTCGTATTATCGACTGGCATTAATGTTTTTTTTTGGTTCAGAATTTTAAGGCAAAAGGGAAAAATTTGTGCAGCAGCAGCTGATCATTGCTGACTTGGATTTTTTTTTGTTGTTGTTATTTGGAATTGCGTATCTCTGGTTAACATCGACTTCAATTTTTTTTTGAAATAATATTTTGATTTCTGTTTACATTAATCGGAGCAGCTTTAGAACTGGGAGTGGACGTAGCTTGGAATTTTTTTTATTTTTATTTTTGATCTTATCGTAGCGCCACACTTCAATATGGAAATTAATAGGCTCAGCCAGGAGGAATTAGCGTATGAAATGGCTATTAGGGGACTCCCTAGTGGGAAGGTAGATGATATGCGAACATCCTTGCGTGCTGTACTAAAGGTGGAAAAGGAAGGCGGCACTGTCCTCATTGATCCCTACGCTTTCCCCTATGAGGAAGATGCACTGGCACTGAAGAAGAAGTTAGAGGAGATAACTTCCCTGTACGAAGCTTTCCACGGAGACATGGATTCAGGAGAATACAGGAAACTACTCACGAAGATCGAGTGGGCTCTTGGAAGGACGAGTCGGATGATGGCGTCGGAGCAAGCTCAAAGGGAGGAAAAGGCACGGATTCGAGCTGAGCTGATAGTGACATTAGGGTCTCTACAGATGAAAGCGGACGGCGAGGATATTGAGGACGATTCCTCCGAAGCAGCAGCGGAGTTATCGATACCGGCGGCGGTCATGACCAGCAATAGGGCCCAAGCCCAAATTCACAAATGGCGGATAAAATTCTCTGGTGACCAAGGGCAATCGATTAACTCCTTCCTGGAACGCGTAAATGAAATGGCGGAAGCACGAGGCATTAGTAAGGGTCAATTATATCGCGCGGCTCTTGACTTGTTCAGCGGTCGAGCTTTGATATGGTACAGGGCGTATAAGGATTCCTGCCATTCGTGGAGTGACCTGGTAAAGGAATTGAGAAAAGAATTCCTTCCCCCTGATTACGATGACCGGCTGTTGGAGGAGGTGCGTAGGAGAACCCAAGGTAAAGACGAAGCCATCGGTCTGTACGTCGCGACCATGAAAAATATGTTCGCACGATTAAGTGATCCCATTTCGGAGTCCGCGCAACTAAAGATTCTTAAGCGGAATATTCATCCTTTTTATCAAACGCAGTTAGGACTAATGGAAGTTACTTCAATAAATAATTTGGTACAGTTGGGACGTCAACTTGAGGCAATTAGGACTTCGGCGGAAGCTTTCGTTCCCCTTCCTTCAAGGCGTAACCAGTCATTGTTAGAGCCGTATCTAGCTTATGTATCGAGTGAGCCACAGGTAGTTTCGTCCATCCAGCCTAATCCAAACGCGACCAGGACGACAGCAGGTAGAAGGTGCTTCAGATGTGGCCGTACGGGACACTTTGCACGGCAATGTAATGCGAGGAGGTGCTTCGGATGCGGTACACCAGGCACGATCCGTCCCCAATGCCCGAGATGTAATGAAAGGCCGGATGTCTCAGCACCAAGGGTTCAGGAGCCTTGTCAGGAATCGGGAAACGACCGCGGAGCCCGAGCCTAAACGGCGGGTCGGGTAATCCGAGGCAAGCCGTAGATCTTCCAAGCGACGAACAATCTTCGTCAGCGAAAGTCGGAGAGGCACAACACGCAGCTGTGGATTACGTTTTCCAAAATAGTGAGAACGATGTGCGTCCCCATGTCACGGTGGAAGTGTTCGGGGTGAGATTCTAAGGCCTACTAGACTCAGGGGCAAGCAAAACCGTCATCGGTGCACCTGGATGGGAAAAATTGAGGCATATGGACTTGAAGGTGTGCAGTAAGGGGCAGAAAAGGGCGAACATGGCTAATGGGGCACCAATAGAGATAGTGGGAGTAGTGAACATCCCCATAGCACTAGAAGGGAAGGTCAGAGTCGGCGAAGCACTAATAATTCCGGAAATCCCACACGACATCATACTGGGAATGAATTTTTTGCGTGAAATGGCCATCATAGCTGATTATGGAGAAAATAGCTGGGAGTTCGGTGGTGGTAAGGAGACGGAGATACAGGTAAATGCTTTGGAGAGCAGATCGAAGCTTTCAATGAGGCAACAGGGAGAGCTAGGTGAGTTGATTAATGAGGCGAGGGTTAAGATGGGCACTGAGTTAGGTTGCACCAATAAGGTGGAGCATACTATTGAAACCGACTCCCCACCCATAAAACAGCGTTACTACCCAGTGTCGCCAGCCATACAGAAAATTATTAACGAGCAACTGGACGAAATGCTGAAAGCAGGGGTAGTGGAACCGTCTAACAGTGCGTGGTCTTCACCTGTAATTCTAGTTAAAAAAAGATGGGAAATACCGTTTCTGCGTAGATTATAGGAAATTGAATAGAGTCACAAAGAAGGATGCGTATCCTCTACCCTTTGTATCGGCCACTCTGTACAAATTACGCGACGCCAAATACTTATCTTCCTTAGACATAAAGTCGGCATTCTGGCAAGGCCCGATGGCAGAAAATTCGAAGCAATACACGGCCTTCACCATCCCGGGGAGAGGGCTCTTCCACTTCAATAGGATGCCCTTTGGTCTGACGAATTCTCCAGCTACATGGCAGCGCTTGATAGATAGGGTATTGGCGGGAACATTGGACGACCGGGTGTTTGTGTATCTTGATGATGTGATTATCGTCACCCAGACGTTCGAGGAACACAAGCAGGCGCTGGGGGAGGTGTTGGATAAGCTTTGCCAAGCGGGCCTAACGATAAACTTCGAAAAATGCGAATTCTGCAGGGCAGAGCTGATATCTAGGATATGTTGTTGGTGAGAATGGATTACAGGTCAACCCGGAGAAGGTAGAGAGCATTTTGAACATCCCGACCCCAAAATCCGTCTCAGAGGTGCGGAAGTTCATTGGCACGGTCTCCTGGTACCGACGATTCGTCCCCAATTTCGCCAGCCTAATCGCCCCAATCACCGAGCTATTGAAGAAAGGACGTAAATTCACATGGTCACAACAGTGTGAGGAAGCTTTCCGAAAGGCGAAGGATGGCTTGGTGAGTGCTCCTATTTTGACCTGCCCAAATTTTGAGTATCCCTTCGTAATTCACACCGATGCATCAGGTTACGGTTTAGGTGCGGTTCTTACGCAACACATCGAGGGCCAGGATAAGGTTATTGCCTACCTCAGCAGGTCGCTAAGTAGGCCGGAACGCAACTATTCTACAACGGACAGGGAATGTTTGGCGGTACTGTGGGCCATCGAGAAGCTACGCCCATATATCGAAGGAACCCGATTCATGGTGGTAACAGACCATGCATCCCTAGTATGGCTACACGACCTAAAGGACCCCACAGGACGTTTGGCAAGATGGGCTGTTAGACTGCAGCAATACGACTTTGAAATTATCCTGCCTGATTTACTTTCAAGATCAGTTCCTCTCCTCGAGCGTATTGATAATGAAGTTTCGAACAGTGACAAATGGTACCATAGGATGGTGACATGCGTGAGAGAAGACCCTGACAGTTTTCCGAATTGGAAGTACGAGGATGGCAGTCTCTGGAAACACGTACGCCCAAAATACCCTGAGTTGACTGGAGAAGATTCCAACTGGAGGAGGGTCATAGCTAAGCCGGAAAGGAGGCAAGTCATGCAGGAGGCACATGATGCCCCAACGTCGGGGCATGGAGGAGGTTCGAACGACATACGAGCGGCTTGCACAACGAGCCTACTGGCCTAAAATGAGAAGTGATGTCGCGTCCTATGTTAATCGCTGTACAGTTTGTCAATCAACCAAGCCAGAGAGGGAAAAAATCGGCGGGCTAATGGCGCCAAGAGTAATGCGCAACCGGCCCTGGGAATGCATTTGTATAGACCTAATTGGACCATTACCTCGTTCCACCCGCGGAAACAAATACATCTTGACCGCTGTGGATTACTTTAGTAAATTCCCCTTATTTTTCGCGCTACGCTCAGCCACTGCTCCTCCTATCTGCCGTGTCCTCGAAGAACATGTCTATCTAATCTTCGGAGTGCCGCACTTCCTAATTTGCGACAATGGGCCACAGTTTAAATCGGAGGCATTCAAGAAGCTCAACAACGAGTATGGAGTAACGACGAAGTACACGGCATACTACCATCCCCAGGCCAATCCTTCGGAACGTATGAACCAGAATGTCAAAACTATGCTTCGGGCATACGTAGCAGATAACCATCGAGTATGGGATTCATATTTGGCAAAGGTGGGGTGCGCTATCCGCATGGGAACTCACGAGGGGATCAAACTAACACCATATTTCATCAACTTCGGGAGGGAGATGACACTACGAGGTGATGAAAAGCGGATGCCAGCTCAACAGGAGGATCAGGTAGGAGTACACCCCGGAGCGCTGGAAGGCGTTTGGAAGGACGTTAAGGAGCGGTTAAGTAAGGCAACGGAAGCCGCCCGGCAAGGCTATAACCTCAGAAGGAGGGACCAAAAGTTTTACGCGAACGACCTGGTTTGGCGGAAGAATTATGTATTGTCTGATGCGGCTCAATATTTCAGCGCTAAGCTGGCCCCAAAGTACGTTGGGCCCTACACAATTACAAAAGTAGTATCGCCGTGGACTTACCAATTAAAGGATCAGGCAGGCAAGGACGAAGGAGTGTGGCATGCGAAGGATCTCAAGGTATTCGAAAGTTCTGCTCCACCCGATTGATGAATTAAAGTTAGGATTAGTATGAGTTGTATGAATTTGAAGTAAGGACCGACGTAGCATGAATTAAAGTTAGGATTAGCATGAGTATATGGATCTGAAGTAAGAATATTGTTATTATTAGAATGAATTAAGGTCAGGATTAGCATAAGTTATATGGATTTGAAGTTAGGACCGACATCGCATAAGTAATTTGGATTTGAAGGATCGAGTTACAATAAATTGAAGTCATGGATAGCATAATGCGATATGAATTTGTAGTAAATATTGATAGGATACCACATTAATTGAATTAAATATTAGTATAAGGCTATAGGTATGAATTATGATTTCGGAGGAAAGCGATGCTATAGTGTTAGGGTCACGCTAGAGGGATTTTGGTTAGATCAAGGTGGATTAATCAATTTTATCACGAGATTTCTTTCGAAATCTTTCGAAAGAAGAGGGGGTGTGTTATGTCTTGTGTTTGTACCTAAAAATAGAAAAGATTAATAACAAAAGGGAATTAATATGTTATGGATACTAACCTTGTCCATGTTACCTGTGTGTCCCTAAGCAACCATACTGCTGCTATCATTTATTCGCAGGGTTCAGGAAGCCTTCTCCATTAATGAGTACCCAATTTGGTCGCGGGTACGCAGGGAACAACAGGCCCGACAGGATGGACGATCCACCGCGCAGTGCCCCTAAAAATGAAGAAGAGATCATGAAAACAATGGACATTTACAATAAAATAAGACTTACCTAGGTTATTAATTTGTAGGACACTTGTAAACACGGCGCACGGCGTTCCCGGGGATCCTAACCTCCTTCACATTCGGGTGAGGATTTCTTCCCGAACTTCATATTTAGAACACTGCAAGGGTATGGAAGGGACTGACCAGCATACAGGGCGTGCTCCAACGGCTAATTAATTTAATATATTTATCCACTCCGGAAATTCCGAAAATGTGGCCGAGGGTTGTCAAGCCGGGCCTTGCAACCCAAAATTCAGGCGAGCCCGAGCCCCGAGAATTTGTCCGGAAGTGGAAATGGAATACCCAGGACCCAGGGTTCATTTTAAAATCAAAATTTGAAATTTGTTAATAATAATATATTACCGATTCCAAATCGGTTGAAACCGATTGGAATACACCCTGGAATCCTGGAAATAGTGGGCATTTCCCAATATAAACAGGGCCCCTGGAGCGGTCAGCTCTCAGTTTCTTTCCCTAGAGTGTGAAGTGCTGTAAGTTGAAGGTTAAAAAGTTTAAAGTTGAAAGTTAGTGAAGAAGACGAGGTCATCGAGGATCAGCGGGAAGCCCAGCGTCGTGGAGGAGTAAATTAAAGTTAAGTAGTACTGTATAATAAGTGAGAGCCGGTAAATAAGTACAACATATTTAAATTAGAATCGCATGCAGTTTTTTTGTTATTAATTTTTATTTCCTTCCTCATTTTATTTTATTATTTCCGTTTTTTTTATATTTCATAATAACAATAAAATTATAAAATCCGGCCATTCATAATTTAATAGTGTTTTTATTATTGTGCGAGAGTGCGCGTGCGAGTGTGTCTGTGTGTGCATGGGTTCAAGACTCACATCTGTCAGGTTCGTGGACCAAAATAACCACGTGGCGCCCTTATTTTGATAGCCCACCGTATATACCTGCGCCCAACCACCGAGCTAGCCGGTATCATCGTAGCGAAGTCCGGCACGTAACATTTTGGCACGTAACAGCTTGACCTCGTATATTTGTTTGGGTCAAATCTTGGGACAGCTTTTTCAACTACTTCTACTAAACCGATTCTTATGAAACTTTGCACACACATTGAGCTAACGTGTCAGTGCAATCTGACAATTTTGTGGTTCCAAGATGGCGGACGAATTTTTCAATTGTGTTCCGATTCCATTGAAAATCGGTATCGGGGGGTTTTAGGGCCACAAATGACGATTCTGTGGTCAAAATTAGAAAATTAAAAATGGCGGCGCCAATATGGCGGATGAATTTTGGAAATGTGTTCTGAATCCATTAAAAATCGGTATCGGGGGTTTTTAGGGCCACAAATGACGATTATGTGGTCAAATTTTAAAAATTCAAAATGGCGGCGCCAATATGGCGGATGAATTTTGGAAATGTGTTCTGAATCCATTAAAAATCGGTATCGGGGGTTTTTAGGGCCACAAATGACGATTCAGTGGCAAATTTTAAAAATTCAAAATGGCGGCGCCAATATGGCGGATGAATTTTGGGAATGTGTTCTGAATCCATTAAAATCGGAATCGGTGGTTTTAGGGCCACAAATGACGATTCCGTGGTCAAATTTTGAAAATTCAAAATGGCGGCGCCAATATGGTGGATGAATTTTGCAAATGTATTCTGAATCCATTGAAAATCGGTATCGGAAGGTTTTTAGGGCCACAAATGACGATTCTGTGGTCAAAATTTGAAAATTCAAAATGGCGGATGAATTTTGGAAATGTTTTCTGAATCCATTGAAAATCAGTATCGGGGGGTTTTTAGGGCCACAAATGACGATTCTGTGGTCAAAATTCGAAAATTAAAAATGGCTGATGAATTCTGCAAATGTCTTCTGAATCCATTGAAAATCGGTATCGGGAGATTTTTAGGGCCACAAATGACGTTTCTGTAGTCAAATTTGAAAATTCAAAATGGCGGATGAATTTTCAAATGTGTTCCGAATCCATTGAAAATCGGTATCGGGGAGTTTTTAAGGTCACAAATGACGAATCTGTGGGCAAAATTTTAAAAAAATCAAAATGGCGGCGGCAATATGGCGGTACGATTTTGGCAATTACGATTCGATTTCACTGAAAATTGCTATTTGGGGGTGTTTTAACGTCGGAAATAATAAATTTGTTGTCAAAATTAGAAAATTCAAAATGGCGCTCGAAATATGGTATGCATAACAAATCACTTACCCAGAATTTTGTAAAAAGTATTATGGTTGCCTATTGTGTCTAAAGGACCATTAAATAAAAAACGGTAATTCACTTTTGGTGTTTACTTAAAATCACTTAATCCTGTACAATTATTAATATAATGGTAATCACTTAATTAGATTTAGACTATTATTAATATGTATATATATATATATATATATATATATATATATATATATATGGACTGATATTTTTTATATGGGTAAGGACTGTGGGGGCACCGTAGTGTCGCACGTCAAAAAACAGTAGTGTAGATCGGGGATGCCGGAAATTGGCTAGATCGATAGGGACGATAGGGACGGACGGAAAGCGGCTAGATCACTGAACTTTGGGTTCGGTGATCGCTGAAATGTTCCGATTGATCGTTATTGATCGTGTTTACCATTTCGGAATATGTTGTGTGACTTTGCGTAAAACTTAGTAATTAAGTTTGTACGCGGTCACCACAGTATAATCCAAAAATGACAGAATTAAGACTAAAAAGAATATAATAAAAATGGGTAAAAAAACTTTTAAGTTAAATGGTTTTATTTTAAATCTGCTGTACCAAAAACCAGAAAATAATTATAACACGATCATGGACCTTCTGGAATGGTAGCAGTGCTGTCTTCTCATGTCGTTTGCCAAAGGGCATTTTGTGTCGCTGCGTCAGCGAATTAAGTAATATTCTGGGACTTTTAACAGACTAAAATAAAAACATGGAGGGCATAAAAACCTGTATAACCTCTGTAAATAAGAACAACTTGTCTAGAAAAATGTGTTTCCAAGTCCACCAAAACAAAATAGTTCAAAGGCACTTCGTATCATATTTCAGTTACCTAAAGCTGCACAATTGAATTGAGAAGAATCTAGGGAATTGAACATAATTTAGAATTAGAAGTGACGTTTATTTCAGTAGTGGAAAGGAGGTGGAGTAAATCTACCCAAGGTCGATGGGCCCACAGGCTCATAACAAATGTGGAGGGAAGGGTCACGGGAGAGCATGGAGAGATTAGTTACGACCTCGCACAGTTCTTGAGTGGACATGTGTGTTCCAGAGCATACCTCCATCGGTTCGGACAAGATGTCTTCGCTGTCCCCGGCATTCCTAAATGTGATAGAAGACACAGACCATGTCCTATTGGAATGCCCGATATTAGCCGAGCAAACTGCTGCTCTGCAAGCGACAGCTCAGGCACGACTCAGAGTAGAAAACATCATAGACTACATGGTGACATCGGGTGTTGTAAAGAATAAAGTGGAGGAGACGCTAAATATGCTCCATCAGAAGGTAAGGCGCAAAGAAACCAAAAGGAAGAGAGCAAGGCTTAGAAATATCGGTAGTATTAGCAGGTAGATAAAAGCTGATCCAGCTGGCGAAGCATTGCTGAAAAGAACCGACAAGCTGGAGCGTGTCGGCATCATGATGCTTCCACCTGCCAACGCACGCAAATAATAAAAAAATCCAATAAATTATTTGCATGCAAATTAAACATTAGTCTTAAATCACGCCAAAGAAGTACGTAAGTACGTAAGTACACACACCCACTTTTTTTACAGGCGTAGAAGGCTATACAGGCTTTCTTTACCCTTACGTCGATGTTCGTCTTCGAGTTGAGTTTAGGATCCAGTATTGACCCAGAAATTCCACATTGGAGGATAAGGCTACGGTTACTATGCATGCGAATTCTGACGAAAATGTATTCGGACGAGTACGTCCGAAATCGTCGTCAGAACAATGCGGTTACATTGTGCACGTTTTCTGATATTCTGATAGTCTGTACGTAGCAAAGATGGACGAGCTTGATGAATTTTATTTTCTTGAAAGTCCTTTAACACTAGAAAGATCAAGGCCGTCAATTTGACCGCACGGCGATTTCATTCTCAAATATTTTACAAACTATGCTTTTGTTTCTTTTCATATTTTATGACTTTTCCTAATTTGCTATTGTTAGGCTAAATCTATATAAAAAAATATTAAACTATATGTTGTATATGAGAATCCTTTACAAATACCTACTAAGACCGCACACCGTCAATGTGACGGCATACCAAGGCAGCGATAAGAATAGTAAACAACGATTTCTTCAAACTAATGAAGGTCGTTTGTTTTTATTTATGTTGAATTCTGAGTAAGTTGTTACTGTCTAGCTTGTTTGCATTACATTTAGTAGACATTGGTTTCGTTTAGTGAGCAGTCGTAATTTGTAATAAAAAAAATGAGTCGCCGTCTCAGTAGTTCTCAAATAGAACAAGAACTGTTGCGATATCGGGATATACAATTAGATGTGTCAGGCGATGAAAGTTGTGACGATTTATCAGACAGTGTTTGTGAAACCCGTGATGCAGAATTTCAGTCGGAACAGGTCATCAGAAGACTCCGAGGTAGATTCCTCTGCTACAACTAACAATACTATTGTAAATTCGCGCAGAGGACGCGGGGTATCTCGTAGATCCATTAGCGGCGGGCGAACAGCGCGCGGTGGATGTTCAGCTAGGACCTCAGTACCGGAAGTCGGTATGTTACAAGTAGCAAGTAACGGCGCAGAATAGACTTGTATTTCTGCAGACGGTAGTGGAGTAGGACGACGAAGCCAGCAAAATATACTTAGAGAAATCTCAGGACCTACTCCATACGCCAAACGATACATTGAAAATAAAAAATAACAAGCCAATTTCTGCATGGAGACTATTTATTCATGAGTATATTCTACGACGCATAAAGGAATGTACTGAAAAGGAAGCACATGACAAGAGTCAAGATGATACTTGGAACTTATCCCTAGACGAACTAGATGCATTTATTGCTTTGATTTATGCTCGTGGAGCCTATAACATGAGCCACCTAGATTTAGACATTTTGTGGTCGCAAGATTGGGGACCACCCGTTTTCAGAAATACTATGAGTAAAAATAGATTCAAGGAGATCATGAATACTTACGTTTTGATTTGACAAGTACGCGTTCTGCTCGCTTAGCTAATGACAAATTTGCAATGATTTCGGGTATATGGAACAAATTTATAGATAAATTGTTAAATGTGTTACATTCCTGGGGAAAATTTGACAGTTGATGAGCAGTTATTTCCATCAAAAACTCGCTGTCCGTTTTTACAATATATTGCAAACAAACCCGATAAATGTGGTATTAAGTTTTGGCTGCTTGTGGATGTCGAGAGTAAGTACCTATGTGGAGGATTTCGTATCTTGGAAAAGGCGACAACCGTTCAAACGATATTTCATTACCCGAATATGTGGTTTTGAAACTGGTACAACCCTATTTGAAAAAGGGCCGAAACGTTACCACTGACAGCTTTTTAACGTCTCTAAATTTGGCTAAAAAAACTAATGGTCGAAAAGACTAGTATTGTTGGAACAATGCGACGTGCAAGACGAGAAGTAGCGCCGATTTGTAGAAGTATTCGTACTACAAGATATGAAACTTTTATAATGAAAACCGAGACCGATACAACCTTACTGTCTATCAAGGAAAACCAGGAAAAAATGTTCTTATTTTGAGTACTCTGCACCACAACGTGAGCATATGTACTGATGAAAAAAAGCTACCTGAGACAATTGAATTTTATAATGGAACTTGGTGTAGACATCATCGATAAAATGGCACGCAAGTACACCGTAAAATCTGGAAGTCGGAGATGGCCTGTTCACGTTTTTTACAATATACGTGATTTAGCAGCTATAAACTCGTGGATTCTGTACCGAAAAGTCACAGGAATAAAAATTTCTCGGCATGATTTTATCCTTCAACTAGTGAGCGATCTACTTCAACTGCGACTCAAAGACAAGAAACTAATTTTGAAACAAGTGAAGGATGTACTACAAACAATAAGAGGCGGCAATGTCAAGTCAATCGTAATTGTAAAAAAAATAAAACGTGTGAAAACTGCACTATCTGTAAAAAAGCTGTTTGTGGAAAATGTATAAAAGATTTTAAAAAAACTATTACTTGTTACAAATGTTACTCAGTTTAAGTGCTAAAATTGTTTATTGCTAATAAAATAATAAATTGATATTATTTTTATTTTATTTTAATACAATATACGCAATAATTCCATAAGTATTCTGACTGAATCTTTAGTACCGTCAAATTGACCGCTGCGGTCTTTGAAGGTATAGTATGAAGCCCGGCCCTTCTAGTGTTAATGAAGTTATTGTTGTTAAATGGAGGAAAAATACAGGGCCGCGGCTAGGCACTTTGTCGCCCAGTGCACATCCGCCGATCCCGCCCCCGTTAAGGGCAAAATTTTTTTTGGTTCGATTGGCTTGCGGGCTTTTTTATTCTTTATAGGAATTAGTATATCAGAAATTGTTAATTAAATATATTTTCTTTCTATTTGGCAAAGTCAACCATTTTTAGTACAGTTCTTCTCTTACTTCAGAATCGAGAGGGATTGCGTTCCAATGTTGCAATGCAGACGTCACTCTCAACATTCATTTCATTTTGCTTCGCACACCGTAGAATTTTACGCTGCTGTCTGTTGCTGGAGCTCGACCAAAAGTCGACATGGCTGCAACATTTAAATATTTTGCTTGGATCGCTTTCGGCAACATGGAACACGTTTCGCCTATTCGATTAGGCATCTGCATTTTACTTATCTGTGCCTTTATATTTTTATTGGAATGAATTGTAATGCAAAAGGTTGTCGTTATGCCTACGATCTTAGGACCTCGCAATTAATCCAAGAGATGTTTCGAAAGTATACATTACGCATTCGAAGGATAATGAAAATAATCGACTCTAGAAGGTTTCTATTCCCTACTGGGTTGTTTTTGTGTCACCTTTCTTTCATCGTTTGTTTATTGCGGACAAGCTGCATGTGCTAATTAAATATAAAATATATTGTAAACATTAATGCCGCCCTTCCCAATTGCCGCCCAGTGCAAATGCAGAGTCTGCACATATGGGTGCCGCGGCACTGGAAAAACAGAGCATATCAATCAGTAATTTTCTAGTAGAGACAACAAAGGAGAGTCTTTTCAAGAATTGTGGGACCAACCAGAAAAGTTTTTCAGGATGAGACTAGCAAGATTTGAATACATACTGAAGGGGATAGAAGAAAGCATCAAAATTTATCATTATCCATGGTGATTCCACTAAATCACTCGAAATTCAACCCAAAATTACACAAAACAGATGCAGGTCGCACGAAAAAATCAAACTTTTTTGACCGCTCAAATGGTTCTGACGATGTCGTACCTGTTCTGACGTGTTCGTCGCTGTAAGGTGTAAACACTATTAGTGAAAAGCAGGCGTTTGATTTTACGGACGAATACGTCAGAACTTGTCCGAACACATTTTCATCAGAATTCGCAAGCATAGCAACCGTAGCCTAAGGTGAGAGTCTGCCCCTAAAACCTGGGGAGATTAAGGGTGGGAATTTTCGTTTTCCCTGTAAAAAGCATCAACTCAGTTTTTCCGGAATGATTGCCAGACCGCAGCCTGCTCAGGGGCGTAGCTACTGGGGCGTAGGGGGGCGTCTTGCCCCCCAATGTCGGCAATTTCGATCATAGTCGGCAAATTCTAGGTCTTCTGAATTTCTTTCGAAACTCCGAAGCTTAACTACATACTATATTCCATAAAGATAAAAATAAATTAAGATAAAAATAAGTAATATGAATAATGTTGAAGAATCAAATGCGACAATAAAAATTGATTCTGAATCAAGGGTCGCGCAAGCGACCCGACCGTGGTAAGTTAAAAAAAGAATAAAAAAAATGAAAGAAAAATGGAGAAGCGCTGCGCGACTGTCTTTACCGGAGTTTGGGCTCGCCGCTCACTGTGTCTCTCTCTGCCCTGGACTTAACTCAGGCAGAAAGACAGAGAGAGGTAGGGTCGCTCTGAATCTCGCTTTCGTTGCCACAGCTGAGAGCGACACCTTGCGTCGGACTGATGCGAAGTACACCATGGGTCGCCTCTTGTCTTATGTATTTGTATGACAGAGACGGCGAAAGTTAGTAACATCTCTGTTCTCGTTTTTAGCCGGTAAAGACAGAGATAGAAAATAGAAAACGCTTTTCTCCATACGTGAAAAAAAATAAAAATAAAAAATAATGGAAAAAAAATGATAAAAAAGTGATATCAATAAGAAAATAAGAAAAAGTGAAAAGTGAAATTCGCGTTTTATTTTGATTTTGATGTCGTGAGGAACGGTGAAACTTTGGTTTGTTTGATAGGTTAGATGGATGTCAGATCGTTGGACAAATAATATTTTACATGAGCTGCGGCTTCTTCCTCCTCGCGTTTGCGTTGCTTCCTTTTTTGTGAGTGGCCTCTTCCCCATGGCTCCAATTGTAAAGGCTTGCAGTTTCTGCTCGTTGATTTTCTTTTGAAAATTCTATATTAAAGACAAAACCTTATAGCTAATAAATAAATTAAATCTATACCTTCATATCTGCATTGAAAAGGCGTTTAATAAAAACTTAAAGCCACTCGTGCGGCATTAGTTCGGCACGCATAATAAAAAGACTTTGACATGAAATGAAGTTCGATGACAAACTGTCATGTGCCTTGTTCTTTAAATATTGTTCCTTAGCAGATTAGAAGACTGATGATAGGGCTCATTCCTTCTTTACTTTTATCCAGACCCTTCTTAAATATAGATTTACGACTAGACTTAAATTTGAACTCCGCTTCACATTTTTGGCTTTTTTTTAAATAGAAAACTGAAAACATAGGCCAAAACTTGATCTAAAACCCAGGCCTATAGTTGCTTTTTGATTCCAGAACCTACAGTAACTTTAAAAGGTGTTTAAAAGGTAAGGTAAGTTTTTTTTTTTTATTTGTTAACTATCGCGGAAAAACAAGAACAAAACATGAATCGTCTGAAAAGTGAAATAATTGGCGATACTTGGTTAGAAGATGGACATATCAATTTTTTTGCAGACCTTGACAAAAGTGTCTCATTATGACATACAACCTGCAAGTTTAGGATACTGGCCTTCAGATAATACATTCCAATAATCATTGGATATGTGCTTTTACATGAGCTGCGGCTTCTTCCTCCTCGCGTTTGCGTTGCTTCCTTTTTTGTGAGTGGCCTCTTCCCCATGGCTCCAATTGTAAAGGCTTGCAGTTTCTGCTCGTTGATTTTCTTTTGAAAATTCTATATTAAAGACAAAACCTTATAGCTAATAAATAAATTAAATCTATACCTTCATATCTGCATTGAAAAGGCGTTTAATAAAAACTTAAAGCCACTCGTGCGGCATTAGTTCGGCACGCATAATAAAAAGACTTTGACATGAAATGAAGTTCGATGACACACTGTCATGTGCCTTGTTCTTTAAATATTGTTCCTTAGCAGATTAGAAGACTGATGATAGGGCTCATTCCTTCTTTACTCTTATCCAGACCCTTCTTAAATTAGATCTACGACTAGACTTAAATTTGAACTCTGTTTCACATTTTTGGCTTTTTTTTAAATAGAAAACTGAAAACATAGGCCAAAACTTGATCTAAGGGCCTGTGTGAATTCTATGACTAAAATTTAGTGTCGATAATACAGTATTTAGTCTTTTGGTGAGTAGACTAAATTTTTCGACAGTTGACTAAATTGTTGTTATGGTTACAATTTAAATTTTTGAATAACTGACAGAATTTAGTCATCAAAAGAATTCACACAGCAATTCCCTACATTATCCACAAAAACTGCAAAATTTAGTTTAGTCATCAATTTAGGGTGGGTGCCAAGTTACAATTCCGAATTTGCTACTTTCACCACGGACACTTCGAAATTACAAAGTGTGCCAAAATACAATTCACGCATTTCATTTGACAACAAGGATGACAATGAAAATTTGTAATTTCTAAAATTTTTAATAATTTTTTTAAAGAACCCCAGGGCTTTGTTTGGCTTTAAAATAATGGAAATGGAATTACTTCACGAACATTATCCAGTGGGGGTGGACTGCAAAAACCATTGTACATATTTGAAAGAGTTTTAAAAAATGTTTCATATTTTATGCCGAATTTATTCTGTTCATGTTTTTATTTTGGTTTACGTCTGCAACGTGTAAGCATGACCAGCCTTTAATGTGCCATATTATACGGTGAGGACAATCATGCACTGAAAATTGAGAGAATTCGCGATATTGTTCTCCAATAATTGAAAATATGTAGTTTCAATCACCAAAAAGCAAATCCAACAAACTGTCAAATGAATGTTTGGCTAATATTTCCCTACAATTCAAAAATTTCCTTACAATTCCAAAGACACAAACCTCCGAAAATTGAATTGTAAAATCGAAATGCGTTTTCCATACAAATTGACATTTGAATTGTAACTTGGCACAGGCCCTTAGTCACTATTCGCACAGGCCCTAAGGGCCTGTGTGATTCTATGACTAAAATTTAGTGTCGATAATACAGTATTTAGGGCCTGTGCCAAGATACAATTCAAATGTCAATTTGTATGGAAAACACATTTCGATTTTACAATTCAGTTTTCGGAGGTTTGTGTCTTTGGAAATGTAAGGAAATATTTTGAATTGTAGGGAAATATTATCCAAACATTCGTTTGACAGTTTGTTATAATAAAATTTTATTGTTAAATATAAATTCTAAATATTCTTAAATGGTTCCAAACGGCTTGCATTTGGATTAAATAGTAGAACTTCCTGTTGCAAATGTGTAGGACTAAAGCTATGAGTGCAATTTATGACCCTTATGCTATGGACACACATGTGGTTTCGATACCATGGTGTCGATACCAAGATTATTTTATACTACATAGTATACTAACCCCTGACACATAACTTTTTGTCTGTATACCGTGCCTTTTTGTGGTATACATTTGACAGCTCTCAGCTGACTGTTATTTGTAAAGCTTTTAAAAATAGAAAAAGAATTAATTTGTGCTCTTTTACGTCAATAAATATTACGTTTACATGATTTACTTGAGTTCTTGACTTGAAATTTATTTATTAGTATATTTGAAGTCAGGACGAGTTTACATGCATATTTTGTTACTTGAAAACTACTTCAAGTATACTTCAAGTAAGCATGTAAACGTAGTAAAATATGCTTGAAATCGAAAGTAAAACTTTCCACTTATAAATTATTGTTTTATTTTTCAATAAAAACACAGTTAAATTTTTATTTACTCAAAAATTTATTTTTTAAAATGGAAAAATTAGGTTTTATTATTTTCCGCTTCTATATAATGGCGTTGTTAGCAGTTAAAAGGTCACTATACCAGGTTTGTGCATAAGGAAACCAAGAATAATTGGCTCATTTCGATACCACGTCGAATGATAGTATACCATGTTTTTGAAATGGTATTGACCTGGTATTAGGTGACATACATCTGGTATACTACGTGGTATTTGAATACCATGGTATCGATACCACATGTGTGTCCATAGCATTAATGTGTTCTGGATATTGAATCCATTTCCAATTATTGGAGAACAATATTCCGAATTTTTGTAATTTTCAGTGCACGATTGTACTCGCCGTATAACGTGGTACATGAAAGGCTCATCCTGCGACACTGTAGAACTTTGCAGACGCCAATAAAAATAAAATTAACAGCTGAATTTTTGTACGAAATTTTAATCACTTTTTTCAAAACTCTTACAAATAAGTAATTGCTTCTTGCATTCCACCCTTACTGGATGATGCTCTTCCATTTGGATCATTCTAAAAACATTAATGTAGCCCTAGGCTTTAAACAAAATTATTAAGCATTTTAAAAATTGCAAAATTTTGTTGTCATCCATGTTTTCAAAAAATAATCAATTCGCAAATGAAATGAATGAAATGTATTTTGGCACACTTTGTAATTTCGAAGTGTCCGTGGTGAAAGTAAGAAATTCAGAATTGTAACTTGGCACCCACCCTTAGTCTTTTGGCGAGTAGACTAAATTTTTCGATAGTTGATTAAATTGTTGTTATGGTTACAATAAATATTTGAATAACTGACAGAATTTAGTCATCAAAAGAATTCACACAGCAATTCCCTACATTTTTAGTTTTTCGCACAGGCCCTAAGACCCAGGCCTATAGTTGTTTTTTGATTCCAGAACCTACAGTTACTTTAAAAGGTGTTTAAAAGGTAAGGTAAATTTTTTTAATATTTATTTGTTAACTATGGCGCAAAAACAAGAACAAAACATGAATCGTCTGAAAAGTGAAATAATTGGCGATACTTGGTTAGAAGATGGACATATCAATTTTTTTGCAGACCTTTTGAGAAAAGTGTCTCATTATGACATACAACCTGCAAGTTTAGGATACTGGCCTGAGACCATTATCCCTTGTAAATCGTATGAAAATCATATTCAGATAATACATTCTAATAATCATTGGATATGTGCTTATTACTATAATAATATTATATATATTTATGATTCACTGAATTATAAAAAATTAGATGAAGTCCAGAAAGCATTTTTGATTAAATTGTACCCTCAATTGGACGTACTTAAAATTATAAAGTTCGTAGCTGTACAGCATCAGCCCAATCTTAGAGATTGTGGGGTTTATGCTATTGCTTTTGCAACATCAATCGTGTATGGCATTAATCCCGACAAAGTAAGTTACGACCACAATCGAATGCGCCCTCATTTATTGAAAATGTTTGAAAATAAGAGTATAGAGCATTTTCCGCAAAATCCTCGGTATGTAATTCAAGACGTACCTCCATTGGCCGTTGCTCTTACTCGAACGCTGGAAAAAATTAGAATACGGAACTACAGAAAATCTCAGCAACACAATGAAAACTTGAATAAAGCATCTGCACCTCGCGCTGCTGCTACGATCACAACAGTAGGCAATGCGACTGCCTCTTGCAATGCTTCGATGATCAAAAAAGTAGTCAATGTGCCTGCCTCTCGCATTCCTTCTGCGATCAACAAAGTAGTTAATGCGCCTGCTTTTCGCAATGCTTCTGCTATCAAAAACGTAGTCGATGCGTCTGCGTTTCGCGATGCTCCTGCGATCAAAAAAGTAGTCAATGCGTCTGCCTATCGCGATGCTTCTACAAACAAGAAAGTAGTTTATGCCTCTGCCTCTAGCGATGTTTCTACGAATAAAAACGTAGTCAATGCGTCTGCCTACCGCGATGCTTCTACGTACAAACAAGTAGTTTATGCGTCTGCCCCTAGCGATGCTTCTACGAATAAAAACGTAGTCAATGCTTCTGCCGATGATTCTAAGATCAAAAAACTTGATGCCTCTGCTCTGAACCATGATTTCACAAAGATAACACGAGGTAATACGTCTCCAGTTTGCAATACTCATTATACACAAGAAAACTTTTATTTTTCTGCATCAAATTCGATCGACTTTTCGAGCGATTTTGTGAATCAATACAATAAACCTTGTGCCGCTTCTCTTGAAAGAAATGAATTTACAGGCAAAGTTGAATGTAATGATAGCGATGGGGGCTCATCTGGAATTGTAATAGATGATGAATGCGATCCAAATTATATCCCTAGACCGATTGTCAATGGAGTTAGGCAGCTTCTTCCACAATATCTAGAAGTCATTTTAAACGGTGGAAAGTTATGCGATATGCAAATAAACCATTTTCATAGTATACTTCAGCACTGCTCCACATATTCGCCTCAAGGAAGTTATAAGTTACATCGACCATGGAAAATTAAGCCCATACTTCCTGAACAAAAACATATAGAGATTTTGTTCTGTAATTTTGGTGATGAAGCTAATTGCATCGGACATTGGGTGTGTAGTTATTATGATTATAATGGTGAACATTTATATATTTATGATTCCTTAAATTTGCAATGCTTACATGAAATGCAGCGAATATTTTTGGAACATTTGTTTCCTTTCTATTTTCAGAATAATAAGTCCGTCCAGTTCCCAAAGGTTCAAAATCAGCCGAATGGTATTGACTGTGGAGTGTTTGCCATTGCATTTGCAGTCACACTATACTTTGGTAGAAAACCAGAAGAAGTCAGATTTGATCTCTCTTTAATGCGACCACACTTACATAAAATATTGTCGACTCATGTACTGGAGCCGTTTCAATACACGGAAATTGGCAATGTATTACAAAATACAAAAATATCGCAAAATAAGCGAAAACCTGCTACTGAAATGTTTCCTTATTCTTCAAAAAAGCAAAAATTAGAGGTATTTGACACGGTTTCCGGATGCCCTTCATATGAATCTGATGTCAAACGTCAAATCGAAGATGATCATTTAAATTCGAGAAAAAAAATGAAACTGTCATTACAAAGTAATATATTGGAAAATTCAATTCAAGATAAAGAATCGTTGTCTGACGATGAATCGGATCTGCTCAAACAAAGGGATGTTCGACGTAAAAGAATACACAATGATAAACGTAGAGATGAAATCAATAAAAAAAGAAGGGAAAATTATCATGCCAAAAAAAGTGAGAAGACAGAAGATGACAATTACAAAAGATGTAAACATGACATAAAATTAAAAAAAACGCAAGAAGAATACATACAGGATATAACAAAAGTCTTGGATAATATTAATGAAGAAGAAAGACGCTTGGAGGCAGAATCAATCACTAAGTGGTGTTTTATTGCTAGGCAAAATGTCATACGCGAAATGAAGCACGTATTAGCAACAGTAAAAACTAAATGTGAAGCTGCAGTGTCGCGATATGAAAGTGTTGCATGTGACATATTTGATAAGGATGCTATTGCCGCAATTTGTGGGCCATCTAAGCATACTGCTTGTTCTGAAGCGTTTTTTTATGAAACAACATACAAAATGTTGAATTCATCTCAACCACCGATAATTTTGAATTCATTAGGCGCGAGTATAAATATTTTACCATTAGAACAAAATGAATTAGAGAAGAAGAAAAAATCCACAATAAAATGGAATTGCAGTTCACTTTGTAAGCTCGACAACTTAGAGTTGTTCGAAAATGTTATTCAGTTGTTCAAATCACTGGTATCTTGCACACTGGCTCAGGCTTATTCATATTGCGATGAATTTTTTTCATGCACCCGAGAATCTGCCTCTTCTAAACTTGGACATTATTCCGATTGTTATAATGATTTTCAGTCGTGCAAGTCAAAAATGTTGTGTATCCAAATATTATCTGCACATTTTCCTCAAATAAGACACTTTAAACGTTTAATTTACCGTTTTAAGCAAAAGAAAGGCGAGCTTAGTCATATTGATGTAGCCTTGAACAATGTACAAATCGAAGATCTGAAATTAATTGTGAACAACACTAAAAAAGATGTTAAAATGCTGGAAAAGTCTGATGCCGATAATCTTATGAATGAAGATGAACTTAAAACCAAATATCATCGTGCTTTCAAAGCTTTAAAAAAGAAAACAATGGATTTACCAAACATACCATGCCTATCTTGCGAGAAGCTATGTTTTAAAAGGGAAGTAACAGATTATAAAATTACAGATTGTAATGATTACGATACGCAACAACTGTGGTATCATTTAATGGAATATCATAAAGACAAAATCGGTGAAACAATGTTCATATGCAATTTCTGTTACAATAAAGTGAAGTATAATGAGCTCCCGTCGACTTGCATACTTAATAGCCTTATTTTTGAAGAGATACCTAGTGTTATAAAAAACCTTAATGACGATGAAACAGTATTAATACAACGTGCGAAAGCATATCAAACAATTAAACGAATGGCTCCAGTAACGAAAAAAAAGATGCCACATAAACACATGCTGCAAAAAGCATGTGGTAGAACTTTTCATTTGCCTCTGCCGCTAGAAGAAACATTGAACAAATTATGTCCCTCTACAGCACCTATAAACAAACATGCGGAACTTTATATTTTAGTTCGTTCACTTCCAAATAAATCTAAAATTGTTTGGGAGAATTTAGTTGACGTAAAGAAAGTATACAATGCTTTGGTATGGCTTAAAGAAAACAATCTTTTGTATAAAGATATCAAAATGCCAGAAGATGAAGAACAGCTGTTGCCTGATGACTTAATTGATGTTGAATATCAGGAAATGACTGAAAACGGTGATGCTAACCGGCTAGACGAAAACGAACATATTTACTTAAATATTGATAATGAATATGAGGAAGTGACTGCAGCAGTTAATGCTGTAAATGAACAGAAAGGAAGTGATATCCGAAACAATGAAAAACATTTTTTAACTAAACAATGTAACGAAATAGATGGCATAGAATGGCAGCAAGACAAAGCACACCCGCTGCCTGTTGGTCTGGATGAAATGATTGAATTACAGAAAGTGTCAGACGAGAATATCATTCATAAACAAAGAAAGTGTACAAATAATATTGAATTAATACAAAACGATCTACGATCGTCACCCGGTTATTCTACTGACTATGATGGATACTACAGAGCGATGGAGGAAAATTACGATCATTTTGAACAAAAAAAAGTAGACCTTTCCTCACACACAGATAACAGTAGCAGTTGTTTAAGAGATAAAAAAGATGAAAATCCAAATGGTAAGGATATGAATGGGAAACACATTGGCATTGTGACGCAAATGTCACCAAATGACCCCTGGTATATTCCTTATACTATTTATCCGATGCACACAAAGAAAAAAAACGCTTCTGATACAGAATTGTACCAGTTTGTAAAAAATCTTGAAGATTATTTAGACAATAGAACAATAGACCTCGACTTGAAATGTTTTCCGAATTTGTATCCATTTGGTAAAAATGGCAAAAATGAATCTAGGAAAACACGCTTAACAGACTTCCATTATATCAAACATTTACTCCTGTCAAAACATGCCAGATTTCGAACAAACATAAATTTCTTATTTCATTCATTATATGATCACAGCAAACGATCTGTCAATGCTGGCATATTTTCAAAAATGAACATAACAAATCCTCAAATAAGGTATACCGCGAAATCCTATCTTGAGAAATTAAACAACTTAGAATTGGAGTCGAACTTAAACACCATTTTTGCCCGATTGCGAAACACGGAACAATATTGGAAAAAACCGAAAAATGATTTATTATGTATGTTGAGATACTACGGTCCCCCAACATGGTTTCTTACGTTAAGCCCAAGCGAATTTGAATGGGAGGATTTAGAAAATTTTTTGAGATCAGTAAATGATCCACCCAAAAAAATGTGTCTTAACGAATTGATTGTATACGACCCAGTATCAACTTCAAGATTTATTGATAATTATTTTCGAGGAATGTTAGATTTTATATGTTCCGCAGATAATCCTATAGGTAAAGTTATTCATTATTATTATCGTAGAGAATATCAAACAAGAGGAACACAACACTTCCACATGATATTATGGGTTGAAAACGCTCCTGTGATTAGCAAAAATTCTAATGAAAAAGTAATGTCTTTCATACAGAAATATGTCACTTGTAAAATCCCCTCTAAAAATGAATCTCCAGATTTACATCATAATGTCGTGAAATTTCAAAAGCATCGTCATAACGATTATTGTTCGCGTCGTAAAACTAATAAAGATGGGAAATCGTGGTTTGTTTGTAGATTTGGTTTTCCCAGGCCTGTAACCAATACCATGGTAATGCGAGATGTTGCTGTCTCGATAGCAGATAGACAAAAGTTAAAAACTAAGTCTCGTTTGTATGATTTACCTAGAGCAAATAAAGAAGAACTAATCAATGATTACAATGCTCCAATCCTAACCGCTTGGAAAGGAAATATGGACATTCAATTCTGTGGAGAAGCATCAATGGCTCTCGTGAATTACATAATTAAATACATTTCTAAGCACGAAAAAAGTAATGATGCAAGTACATTTGATGCTATCAATGCAACAAAATCTTTAGCTAGTAATTTATGGAACATTGGAATGCGTATGTTGAACCACAGGGAATGTGGTGCTCTGGAAGCTGCAGACACACTAATAGGAATGCAATTGTATGGTTCAGATCCTAATACCACTATTCGTTGGATAGACGTGAATCAAGTGCCCAACAGAAAATTAAAACCACGTTCAGTAATTGAATCTTTACACGAAGATTCTGAAGATATTTTTTTTGCAAATCTACAAGACGTTTATTACCCTATGAGACCACAAGAAATGGAATCAATGAATTTATACAATTTTGCTGCTTCCTACGACGTAGTTAAAACTAAACCGAAGTTTAACAAAAACGAGTATATTGAATTAGCTAAAAATATATATCTTCGAAAAAGAAGACGTCCGTATTTGATTAACCACTTTCAGTATGATATAGATACAGAACCTGAGAAATATTACCATGCTCTCTTACTATTGCTTAAACCATGGAGAGACCGTAGCGACTTATTGGTTGGACAATGCAAAACGTATGTAGATGCATTTTCTTCACTGAAACAAGAACTTACTGCTGCTGTTGAATACCATGAACAACTTTTAGAAGCTCGAATGAGATTGAAAAAAATGAACGATAAAATCGAAAAACATAAAAATGAAGAATCAAGTACTGATAAACAGCAAGATCAGGCAGACCATCTTGATGCGTGTCCACAGTTGGAACTCAATGATGCCATGAATGATTTTGTAGACATAGTCAATATGCATAAGAATGAAAATCTCGACGATATGGTCAAAAAACTTAATCCTGATCAGAAACGTGTATTTGAAACCGTAACTACCACATTAAGTTCTAAAAATAAGAATGACATACTACGTTTGTATGTTAGTGGTGAAGGAGGCACTGGTAAAAGTTTCGTCATTAAGTCGATTCGATGTTGGGTGAAAGAGAATCTTAAAAAAGATACTATTGTCTGTGGGCCAACGGGCGTCGCAGCTTTAAATGTAGATGGTATGACATTGCATAGAGTATTTCGCCTTCCGGTTGAACTTGGAGGTACAGCAAAGTATACACCTCTGTCAGATGCAGCGATAAAAATTATAAGAGAACAATTCAAAGAGGTCGCTCTCATTATAATTGACGAAATTTCGATGGTTTCGAATCTTACTCTTACATATATTCATCTGCGCCTCACAGAAATATTCAATACAGAAGATGATCCACTTGGATATTTTGGAAAAAAACACCTCCTACTTTTTGGTGACTTGTTACAACTTCCACCCGTGCGTGAAAATCATCCTTTTCTCCTTTTATCAAAATTAAAAGTAGACAACTACCTTGGATCAGTTGGAATTATCAACTTGTGGACGTTATTCAAGTATGATGAACTAACCATGAATATGAGACAACAAGGTGATACAACGTATCGTGATATTTTATCAAAAATTCGATTAGGAATTGTCTCTAATAATGATGTAGAAACTCTACTAACTCGCAAAATACAACTTGAAGGTTCCGATTATGCAGAACGATTGCAAAGCCTGTGTAATTATATCGAGAAACTACCCCAAGACACAGTCTGCTTAGTTCCAACGAATGCTATGTGTGATACATTGAATTCCGCTATGCTAGCTCGTATTGAATCAGATGAAATTAAATTAATTGCTAATGATTCAACAAACTGTTCACCATATTTAAAGAAAAAGGCCCTAAAAATGTTGGATAAATATGAAGATGATACCTCGCGTACCGCAGGTCTTAGTAAAACTATTACCGTTAAAATCGGAACGAAATTAATGATACGACGGAATATCGACATAACTTTAGGTTTAGTTAACGGTACAATTGTCACGTTAAAATCCGTTACGCGAAGTCCTACGAATAATGAAATTATTGAAAGTCTAACCGTTACATTGTCTGATGGTCGAGAACAGGAAATAAAACGTTGTAAAGTAAAATTTGAAGTAATGACTAATGCTTTCATCATACGAGATCAATTTCCGTGCAGTTTGAGTTACGGAATTACTGTTCATAGAAGCCAAGGCTTGAGTTTAAATAATGCAGTTTTGGATGTTGGAAATACCGTATTTTCCGAAGGCCAGGCGTATGTCGCATTATCTCGTTTGACGACTTTAAGTGGTTTACATTTGATTAATCTTGATCCGTGTAAAATAACAGCGGATAATTTAGCAATACTTGAATATAACAGACTGCGAGAAACATATAAACCGGAAATGAAACTTATTGACAATGCCAATATGAATGAGGTTTCGAAAATGGTTGACGTTCGCTGGTCGCGTCTTAAAAGACACGAAGATTGTCAAGTTCCAACTAACTATGAAGACATTGGTACAAGTAGTTTGGTGATACATGGTTTAGCTAATTCTGACGGTGTATCAAGTTATGCCAACGTTGTATTACAAAGCATATTACACTGCGACGTTATGCGTAATAAGTTGAATAAATCCTCTAAAAATATGTTCTCCAACATGGTGCAAAATTATATATCTGGTAATGTAAATGTTCAAGAAATCAAAAATTTGGTTCATAGTATACATCCGAACAAAGAACTTCGAGATGCTTCAGAATTTCTATTTAATATTTGTACTGAAATTGAAAATATGGACCGAGTCGTGAAAAGAAAATTGCGTATTATCAGACAATGCAAATCTTGCAGCTATAATGTTGTCAATAATGAAGACGATGATCTCGTATGGAAACTCGACATTCCAAAAAATAGAAAAATGACTTACGATTTAGAGAGCTTAATCACTTATAATACAATAGAGTGGCGTGCTACTGCATTTCAGTGTGAAAACTGCAAAAAAAACAATTACATTGAAAAAGCAGAAGTGATACAAACTGGCTGTGTCCTGATTTTAGTACTTAAATTATTTGAATACAAGAACGATGCACGTTCGAAAAAAATCACTGAATTCAAAGTAAAATCTGTGCCTAAAACTAAACTCAAAATAAATAATTCTTATTTTAAAGTCATTAGTTCAATTATTCATGAAGGTAACATCGACAACGGCCATTACACGTGTATAGTTAGAGGAGATAAAAATAAGTGGATTTTGGTTGACGATAACAAAGTCCAAAACACAACATGGCCACGAAATTCAAAAAGTGCGTATATCTTTATATTGCAAAAACTAGTCTGAATAAAACTGTAAAACTCAAGTTTTTTGTTCATAATTCGTAAAATTTGACTTGTATCACAGTTGCTACATCTTCTCATATATGGATATATTGATATAACTAACTACGTTTTGTTATTATTAAAATAAATATTAAAATAAATGAAATTGATATATATTGATATTAAAGGCTCATTTTTATTTTAACAATATATTAATTAATTAATGGGATATTTTACATGAATTTGTAAAAAATCCATAAAATTGAACACATTTTTATTGAATCACCAAATGTAATGAAAAACGAACTCTAGAAATATTTGATTGGTGATTTAGCATTGGCACCAACAGTGGCGGATCCAGGGGGGGGGGGGCATGCCCCCTCCCCCCAAAAATCAATCACTGCCGGATCTACGTTTGAGAGGCCCCTGGGCACTTTTCATGTGCGGGCCCCTTGTAAAGCCCGCTACACACTATCGTCGTTTTACTCCGCGTTCGTCGAACAGCGTTGTCCGAACGACGTACGCCTCTATTCTATACACATTACTCGTCGTTTGGTTCGCATAGTACCATGGGTGCAGACATACTTTGTTGGCAGTAGCGGCGGTTCTTGCTGGAAAAAATTTTAGGAAAAAAAAAATGGTATGGTGCAAAACCTTTTTTGTGCATAACAGGTACATACTTCACTGCTTAACGACGAACGACGACACACAGTTTTCATCCACACTATCGTCGTACAGTGTAGAGCGAACGGAGAAAAATCAAAATGGATTGCAATTTTCTATCGTCGTTCGTCGTTCGGACAACGCTGTTCGACGAACCCGGAGTAAAACGACGGTAGTGTGTAGCGGGCTTAAGGCTAGGTACTTGAAGAACTGAGCGTTCAAAACGAAATATAAAAAAAAATTTAACTGCGGGCGAGTTGATACATCCCGCTGATAATGTCACCTTTTACTAATTTGGGTATGCCGAATTCAATAAAAATAAAACCAACCCTCTAACTTGATCTTAAACTACCCCCAGGACAACCCTTATTACTAATATTGAGTGTATCGCACTTGCTTATGAAAACACCCCGCCAATTTTTTGTGTAGAAATACCCCTAACTGTAAGCTATTTTTTGAGACCAAAGTCAACCCTATCGGTGAATCGGAAGCCACCCCCACAGCAACCCCTAAACTTTAAGTATTATTTTGAAGTCCGAAATAAAGATTCAGCCCGACAATTTTTAGAAACAAAACCTACCCCCTTGGGCATCGGAAACCACCCCCACCACTAGGGGGTGAGAACTAAATTATTAAATTTCATACCTAAACTTCAATTCACCCCGCCAATTTTTTGTGCACAAATAGCCCTTACTAGGTCTGTTCCCGTACTCTTCCTGCAAAAACTTGTTGGGCTAAAAGTTACTTGAATAGTGGGGATAATTCTTTCAAAAATCCAGAAAGTCAAGAAACGCTTTTTGGGCGATTTCTTGCAAATTAACCAGAAGATAACATAAATGTCGTTTGTGTATGTGTATGCAGCTTTTTAACATACAAATACATACAACAAAATGTCAATTGACTACTTGCAAGAAATCACAGGACCGAAAACCTCTGACAAATTCCTGCACGGAAATTTCCCCGCTTTTTCTTGCATGAGAAAGTAAAGAAACACAAATTGGGCAAGTTCGGGTGAATTCTTGCACCCGCGGGATCCCACATTCGAGTTCGGGAACAGACTTACTGTAAGCTATTCTTGGAGACCAAAATCAACCCTATCGGTGAATCGGAAGCCATCTCCACAGCAACCCCTTTTGCTACTTCTTTTACTACTGCTTTTACTACTTCTAAAGCCCTGTACACACTCAAGTGACACAAGCGCAAACGTTCCCTGCAAACAATTTCTCGGAGGCTCGCTTTCTCGGACCATTCTCGATTCGAAAACTGCTTGCGAAGGGTACGAGAAATAGGGTGTTTTCAATGATGCAAGTTGCGTGCGCAATTGACTTATTCAGCAATGGAAGTGTGTTGCTGAATAAGTCAATTGCGCACGCAACCTGCATCATTGAAAACACCCGATTCAAAACGCAACATGAAAGCTTTCCTGGTTGATTTGTTTCTCCCAAAGCCTTCTATATTTACAAGCCATGCTGTATAAAATTTGCCTGTCAAAATTTCCTCTCAATAGGACTTGAAATCTCTGAAGTCACGTTATGTTGTTAGTGTAGTTTCTCCTCAACAGATTTGTTTGGAAAGTTTGAGTTTTTGACTTGTTTTACTCGGCGGAGCGATTTTCGGTCAATGTGTGCGTGTACATGAATATGCAGGGCGCAAAAGCGATTTGATATCGATACGAGCATGCGATTCGTTATCAGCACGAGTAAGCGATTCGATCTTTTGCTCCGCTTTTATTGCCTTCGAATTCGTTTACGAGTCCGAGTTCGAAGCAAGCTTTCGCTTTTGGCAAGTCGTTCTCGAATCGTTTCCGAATCTAAATGTTTGCAGGGTTACTGCACGTAGAGAAGAAATGCAACTATATACCTAGAATCTAAATGTTTGCAGGGTTACTGCACGTAGAGAAGAAATGCAACTATATACCTATAAGTATACTAAAAACGGAATATTAAATGTTTTAAAAAAAATTACCTTAAAAAGGTAAAACAATTACGTGGTAAGGTGTCTTATCCCGAATTTTTCGCACTGATTGTATATTTTTCCCAGTTCTATTTATTATACCAAAATATTTTCAACACAAGATGAGAAATGAATTTGAACATGCCAAGGTAATTTTGTTGTACATAACTATACTAAAATATTTTCAACAAAAGTCGAGAAATCAATGAACATGCCAAGGTAATTTTGTACTTTACATAACTGTACTAAAATATGTTCAACAAAAGACGAGAAATCAATTTGAACATGCCAAGCTAATTTTGTTGTACTTAATATGACTATTATAAATTACCTTAAAAAGGTAAAACAATTACGTGGTAAGGTGTCTTATCCCGAATTTTTCGCACTGATTGTATATTTTTCCCAGTTCTATTTATTATACCAAAATATTTTCAACACAAGATGAGAAATGAATTTGAACATGCCAAGGTAATTTTGTTGTACATAACTATACTAAAATATTTTCAACAAAAGTCGAGAAAGCAATGAACATGCCAAGGTAATTTTGTACTTTACATAACTGTACTAAAATATGTTCAACAAAAGACGAGAAATCAATTTGAACATGCCAAGCTAATTTTGTTGTACTTAATATGACTATTATAAATTACCTTAAAAAGGTAAAACAATTACGTGGTAAGGTGTCTTATCCCGAATTTTTCGCACTGATTGTATATTTTTCCCAGTTCTATTTATTATACCAAAATATTTTCAACACAAGATGAGAAATGAATTTGAACATGCCAAGGTAATTTTGTTGTACATAACTATACTAAAATATTTTCAACAAAAGTCGAGAAATCAATGAACATGCCAAGGTAATTTTGTACTTTACATAACTGTACTAAAATATGTTCAACAAAAGACGAGAAATCAATTTGAACATGCCAAGCTAATTTTGTTGTACTTAATATGACTATTATAAATTACTTCAAAAAGTGTAAAAACTGACGCGGAAACGCAAGGTTTCAACGTTTTTATCCGATTATAATTCTAATTTTCTTTTTATCCAAAATGTTTTGCTGTTTTTTTAAAATGTCTATTTTTGTGGCGCAAAATATTTTGACAAAAGATGTAAAATCAAAATTTATTTCATAAAATCGCGGCATCATCTTTTGTCAAAATAATTTTGCGCCACAAAAATAGACATTTTAAAAAAACAGCAAAACATTTTGGATAAAAAGAAAATTAGAATTATAATCGGATAAAAACGTTGAAACCTTGCGTTTCCGCGTCAGTTTTTACACTTTTTGAAGTAATTTATAATAGTCATATTAAGTACAACAAAATTAGCTTGGCATGTTCAAATTGATTTCTCGTCTTTTGTTGAACATATTTTAGTACAGTTATGTAAAGTACAAAATTACCTTGGCATGTTCATTGATTTCTCGACTTTTGTTGAAAATATTTTAGTATAGTTATGTACAACAAAATTACCTTGGCATGTTCAAATTCATTTCTCATCTTGTGTTGAAAATATTTTGGTATAATAAATAGAACTGGGAAAAATATACAATCAGTGCGAAAAATTCGGGATAAGACACCTTACCACGTAATTGTTTTACCTTTTTAAGGTAATTTATAATAGTCATATTAAGTACAACAAAATTAGCTTGGCATGTTCAAATTGATTTCTCGTCTTTTGTTGAACATATTTTAGTAC
Organism: Thereva nobilitata; assembly: GCA_963855945.1. NCBI lineage: Eukaryota > Metazoa > Arthropoda > Insecta > Diptera > Therevidae > Thereva > Thereva nobilitata. Next base: position 68,849,961 of record OY979695.1, read on the forward strand.
AGTTATGTAAAGTACAAAATTACCTTGGCATGTTCATTGATTTCTCGACTTTTGTTGAAAATATTTTAGTATAGTTATGTACAACAAAATTACCTTGGCATGTTCAAATTCATTTCTCATCTTGTGTTGAAAATATTTTGGTATAATAAATAGAACTGGGAAAAATATACAATTTATTACTATTATTGTTTGCAGTCTATTTGACGTTGACACGCCAAGCATTTATCCGAGAAAGAAATTTTTCTGATTTCATCACGTTGGCGGTGCATTTCCACTTATCTAGGCCGTGTTTTTTAATCTGTTCTATACTGTTCTGTCCTGGAACATTAAAAAAACGGCAAGGGAAATTTTCATTTTTATTTACATAAATTACGGCTTTGGGCACTTTAATTTCTTCTAATATTGCATAAATATCAGTCTTATTTATCTCTCCATTAATTTTTCTCGTTTTTCATTCAGTAAACAAAACATTTTATTTATTTGTCAACTGTCAAGTTAAAAAACGTATGTGAGAAAAGGGAAATTTAAAATTTCCCTTTATGCTGGATAGTGTTCTTGATAATTATCGGGGACAAGACTTTTGTATGGAAGCTGTTCTGTTCTGTGCTGGAACAGATTAAAAAAACACCCCTCTAGATGTAAAAAGCTAGCCAACAACACGCGCATGCACCGTAAAGGCTTTCCTTAAAGCTGCTGACAGAAACAGGCGCAAACGCCGTGCGGGCAATGACAGAGAGAATAGAAGTAGTGTATTCAAATGCGCACTAACGAAATGCTGTTTTACGCTACGCACACACCGCGCAAGTTACTTTACTTTCTAATTTTTGCGCGTTGCCGCCGCGTAGTGTCAAGAGATGTTTGTGTTTTGAGTCGTGTTTTGGTGGTGGTGGGCATATGTTTGGAGTCGGGTGTTGGTGTTAGCTGTGATAGCAAATTTGTTGAATTTTATATTTAATGAAAATCTTTATTTTTACAAATTGGGGTAATTAAATTAGCATCTAAAACAAAGACAAGCCCTGTAGGATAGAAAAATTATATGTAAATCATTCAGGTTTTTAAATTTTTTTCCTATCACGCTACTTGTCACTTTGATTTCGTTGTTGTGTTCAAAGTCGGAGCGCGCCGCCGACACCGCAACATCATGTCAGTGAAAAGTCGCCACATACCGCGAAGCCAATGTCCGCACCGCGTTTGCGCCTGTTTCTGTCAGTAGCTTAAGATGATGGTAAGCGTGCCAATGATGTGTATGTTCTCTCGCCCTCGCCCAAACTTCGGAAGTACAAGTTGTGATAGTTTTATAATCATATTTCGTAATAGAAATGGAGCTAAAAAAGCACGCAAACGAGTTAAATTAGAATGTTTGCAGTGCGGTAGGTAGTTCGACGATGACTGGAGAAAAAAACATGAACAGAAGTGTCATGGAGGGATACAAGTGAAAATGGCGGGTGCTCCTTCTAACCCATTCGAAGCTTCAATGAGAAGGCCAAAAAGTCAACATGCTGTTAATACAGCAACGACAAATCAGAACTTGCCGGTAAGTTTACATCTTGCGTTGTATCGTATAACTCTTTCAAATTTAGATACAGTAAACTCTCGAATATCCGGGTTTTCCTTTCATTATCTATACATATAAAAATAATGGGTTTTAGGCAGGTCAAAATGGTCGAGGGGTGTGGAGATACAACCCATTTTTTGGGTTTATCGACCCTATTTTGGCGCCATTTGATATATTTTTCTCTTAATTACGTGCTAAAATAATCCAAATCTTTTAAGTAACTTAATTCATGTGATAGTGTATAAAATGTGCTTTAAAATGATATAAGTTTGAAGGTTTTAATACCAAGAATAGCTTAGTTATTAAAAATATTCTGCAATTTGTCCGTATTCTTTTTAATTTCCTTTCGCCATTTTTTTCACTTTGAAATCTATTCCATTGCTATCGGTAACATCAAGTCATCGTTGCAAAATTAAAAGAATTTAACATTTTATTTGTCACGTGATTAATATTTTGGCACGAAGCGGTTGTGGTACAGTATAATTAATCAGTTATAGAGCTTCATGTAATTTTAAATATTTTATTTGGCAAAAATAATTCTTTAATTTCGTCATTTTTTCAAATGAAAATCTATTCCGTTGTTATGGAAACAAAGTAATCGCTTGGAAATTAAAAAGTATTTCACAATTTGTTGATGTTACGCGCTTAGGACCAGTTACTAAATTCGATTAGAGTTAATCAGCGATTATTTACCATACAAATCTAGCAAAACTCTGATTACCTTTAGTGAGATCCGGCCTTGATCTTTATTTTTGAATGTATAATTAAATTTGTAATTTCACACATCATAATAATAATTATTATTATTTTAGGGAGATGCAACTGTAACCAATACGACTAAGAGTAAACTTTCCTCTTCTGTAAGTGCAACACTACCCTCAACTCTAAATTATTTTTATGACTGCAATCCCTTGCAATCGGAACTGCAGCCTTGAAGTTTCTTCCACGTCTACTATTAGTACGACTGCTGAAGAGGTTGAATTTATATATGTTGATGTTGAAGCTCAAGGGGCAGAAAATAACACCGAAGCCTACACTTCAAACAAAATGTCATGAATATGATCACGACTTCGGCGAAGGCATTCATATTAGGGTATTGAAATGTGCTGGACAGTTGAATCATTTAGTCGATTGCTTGAACGATTGCAAGCCACTTATTGAAAGAGGAAGAGTATCCGTTTTTAGAATATAGCACAGAACTCAACGCTGCATTTTGTTTTGTTTGTTGCCTGTTTCATGAAGGTCCTGGGAGAGAAAAAACACAAAATGCTTGGGTTGAAAGCGGTGTAAACAAAAGGCACAAAATGAAGAGCGTAGGAAAAGAAAAGGACGGAAAACTACCGCAACATTTCTCTTCCAACTCCCACCGAATTGCTCTATCATATTATTGTCAGTTCATGATGACACATAACCACGTTGATGTATTACTCGACAAGAGCAAGCGCAAACAGATTATTCTGGGAGAGCAAGATCTTGCATTCAACACTGAAGTTGTAACAATCTTGATGGACATTACGCGAACCCTGGGTAGACAAGGTCTGGCATTCAGGGGAAGTGACAAAGACGACAATGGAAATTTTCGGCAAATTGTGAAATTAATTGCCAGACATAACTCAGTACTGAGGAAATGGCTTGCGAACACACGTTTCAGACCATACCACACAAGTTACCTTTCTGCTTCATCCCAAAACGAAATGATTGAAGTTCTTGCGACAGCAGTGCGCAAAGGATAGTCAGTGATATTCAGGAAGCACAATATTATGGAATTATGGCTGATACGACCCCAGATGCTTCGCACAAGGATCGATTAGCTATTGGGGTGAGATATGTCGACAAAAATGGAAAAACTCAGGAGCGACTTTTGGAAGTTGTAGAAGCAGTCGATCAAACCGGTGTCGGCCTTGCAAATGAGATATCGCACATCCTTACGAAGAATGAGCTTTAGATAGAACAGGTAGCTTTCCAGTCATACGACTTTGCAAGCAGCATGTCGGGAGAATTCAACGGCACCCAGCAGAAGTTTTCAGAAATCGTGGGTCGAACTATGCCGTATATTCCTGGTCAAGCTCACCGACTCAACACTTTTGTTCAGCATAGCTGCAATGCCAGCCATATTATAGCTGATGTTTTCTCCGTGCTGGAAGAACTTTATGTGTTTTTTACGGCAAGTACTAAACGAAATAAGCCATTAGTGGACGAGCTCACAGCAATAGAAAATGCTCTTCTACTGCATAATCTGTCTAAGACTAGATGGACTGCTCGAGCGGAATCATTGAAAGCGGTTTGGATCTCATATGAATGTATCCTAAAAATTTTGACAAAAATAGTTGATTCCTCTACTTTTGATAGCAAAACAAAGACCAAGGCACGAGGTTTAAGAAAGAAAATGTTGTCGCTTGATTTCATTGTTTCACTGATGTTTCTCAAGAACGTTCTGCACAAGTGCAAGTTAGTTACTGAAAAACTGGAGTCGAAGAATCTTAACATAATTGACGCTACGATGATACTGAAAACATGTATCAAATCACTGGAAATAATCAACAGTGACGATGAAAATATGAATAGAGAAATACATAGCGCAATTATCTTTTCAACTAAGCAAGGTGTAGATCCGTTAAATGAATTTGCTATTCAGCATAGACGAAGATTGGCGCCAAAGAGATTAGACGACAATCGAGACAGTCTCTTTTCTCCCGAACTTTTAACGTTCTATCGCATGGAGTTTAAGAGTAGATATACAAGAGGGGTTCTGCGCCCCCCCCTCATATTTGCCTTCCCCACTTCCCCTCACCCTCACTTTGAGCTTTCTATGTATGTGTGCACAACACACCCACACACCCATACCCACACACACACCCATACTCACACATACACCCATACCCACACGCACACCTATACCCACACGCACACCCTCACACACAACCTGGGGGAGGAGCCACACACACGCCTTCTATGGAAAACACCGCCTCATATTTACCTCCCCGCCCGACCTATGTATAACATACCCCTTCATATTTACCTCGCCGCCGGACCTATGCATAACACATACACGCCACCTTGTATGGCATACCCCTTCATATTTACCTTCCCCCAGGCATTCCCCTTTTCTGGTTTGTTTATACGGCTGTGGCGCCACACACACCATCACACACATGACATCGCTGTTGTGCGCAAAGCTTCCCGCCCAACAGGCACACCCTTCACATTTGCCTTCACCGATCTCCACATATACCAGCAGTATATTTCGCAACATACCCCACATACCATCACACACATGACATCGCTGTTGTGCGCAAAGCTTCCCGCCCAACAGGCACACCCTTCACATTTGCCTTCACCGATCTCCACATATACCAGCAGTATATTTCGCAACATACCCCACATACCATCACACACATGGCATCGCTGTTGTGCGCAAAGCTTCCCGCCCAACAGGCACACCCTTCACATTTGCCTTCACCGATCTCCACATATACCAGCAGTATATTTCGCAACATACCCCAATCGTGTATCTTTTCTTCTCAACTTCTCATCGCTGTTGTGCGCAAAGCTTCCCGCCCAACAGGCACACCCTTCACATTTCCCTTCACCGATCCCCACATATACCAGCAGTATATTTCGCAACAGCAGCTTTTACACAAGGTTATCATGTATCTCTTCTTCTCAACTTCTCGTTGATCATGTGTATATTTACTCTATGCTATAGAAAATTTGGCTCTCAAAATATAAAATCGAAATTGTTGTTGTTGTTGTTTTTCTACATTAGGCCACTGGGTGAAGTCACATTTTCTACGATATTCGAGATACCAACAATATATTTCGCAAAATCAGCTTTTATCGAGGCTTTCTGGATTTGTTTATACAAGCGCTGAACATGCGATCGAAGAATAGAATTTTTATCTTTCTTTCTTTCAGCCAATATGAGGGTGTGTATGTGTGAATGGAATAAGCAGAGAAGCAGATATCGACTTCTCGTTGAGTTGATTGATAAAAACTCTTTGCTATATTCTTACATGATGGGTACATGAAAATTTTATCTGGTTGCTGATATGTGTGTGTGTGTTGGTTTAATGTTGATGTTTTTTCATCCACCTGTTCAGGATAACTTTTTTTTATAAAATAAAAACACCGAAATATTGTATTTATGGAAAATCTTTATTTTAAAAATTATTAACAGTAATTACAAAACAGCTTTTTAGAATGATTTTTATAATGATAATGATCTTAAGATTGTCTTTGATATTTATTTTTCTTAGTTTCTAAAATTTTATTTTTATGTTAATGAGTTGGTTCTCACCAGCTCGTTGAGATTTTAAATTGTTTGCCATAGGAAGTGAAGCTTCATATTTAGTCTGGGAATTTATTCATTGTTTTACAGTTTGACTCCTTAGGCGCCATCGATGATAACAATAGGAGGCATACTATGCAATTTTCCTGACTTCACTGGTAAGTGGTATGTATTCCACTATTCTATCATGCAGCAATAAACAGTAGGCTGTAGTGTTGGCTGGAACGTTCGCAGATGTCTTGAACTCCACCCTTATATCCACAGGACCGGTTTTAATAGCCTCGTTTTGTCGTGAACAATCAATTACTGAGATTGGTGCATTGCTCTTAAACTCATCCCATGAGAGGAGCGGCTGGAATTGGCGTTGATAGTACGAAGGTTGAAATTTTATATACATATCATATAGACGTGCATATTTATCTATATCAAACTTCAGATTCAAATCGCTATATGGGTATGATTCAGAATTCAGGTGTACTTTAACATCTGTCAGCATGCAATGATCAAATTTGCTGGCATTTTTTGTTCTATCATTTTTGCGATTTGTTTGTAGAGCAAAGATAATATAGCGAGGTTTTTCCATCTGGGATGACGTTTTAACAGACCAAGTGTGATGAGTTGTTGCTGGTAACGCCGGATACTCATATAAATCCCAACTTCTGAATGGCATTCGTATTTCACGCCCACTCTCAATGATTTTAAATATGGCCAATTTCTCATGGTCGGCAACATTAACATGTGGAACGTGCCATTGAAGTTTAAATATCTCAATTTTTACATCATCTGTTGGTGATACGATTGCATCTTCATCTGCCCTGCTTCGTATTAATACGAGTTCATGCTTAGCATTCGCAATAATTTTCTTATAGTCTTCAGCAAACCCCAACAATGATTTCAGTGGTACACAGAAATTGAAAAATCCTTCGGTTGGTGTAATCGACTTCTCAGGTGACCAGCTGGCGTTGAGTAACATTTTACTCTCATTTTCGCTCAATGATATATAATTTTTTAGTGTTGTAGCAATTCCAAGATTTCGAGTTCTATCAATTTCTACGCCATTGAGCTCATATCGAATTTCCTCAAAGAGGAACGGTATAGCATTATTCACCAGCTCTGCAGTGTCTGATATTGATTCATCTGATTTAATTAGTTTTCCTTCTATGTATATAAAACTTTCGGTTGGTAAGACATATAGGTCTTGATGTTGCACAGAAATACGGATTTCATCGCTGTTTTTGAATGATGTTAGGAATGGTGAATAGATGTGGTAGTCAATTTTTGATATGCTATTATCATAATTTATATCCCCAGTAATATCCAAGATGTTGCTCATTGCTTTAAATTTAGTTTTAATGATTTTACAAATTTTAGAAATTTTATATTATCGGCTGTCAGCTGACGTCTTGTACGCTTCAAGGTCACTGGTTGACTAATATCTTCAGTGAAGTTCGTTCTATATATATCCTTATTGTTGTAAATTAACATTCTGAGGCTTCAAGTGCAATCTGATAGTTATCGTTTCACCTCTAAAATTTATTAGATCTCCGTCCTGATCAACGATCTTCAGTGTGAGAGAACTTATCCGTTTGACGTTCACAGGTAAATAGATCACATTCGAGGGAACCTCTACTATTTTATAGCCAGGTCCCACGATTGGAGCAAATTCATGGAGCATATGCACATGTTTATTGTTAATGTATGAGCCTGATATGATGTTACATTCTACCCGAATAGTATTAACTTTAATTATATTGACAGGTAAATCTGATGTATGAAGCATATTTGCACCCAATACACGTCTCCCAAATCCCAACAGTGGAGCGATAGATCGCTCTTTTTCAAAATGTAAAACTTCGGAGGTCTTTATTTCACTCTTCAAGGTATTATTGTTTGCTCTTAATAAGACTGATACCTTGCTGTTGCTTTTATTTAAACTTTGTTGCACCAATGTTGCTATATCATCAATCTCATATGATCCCACAGGTATTTCGATAAACGTATCCCCCACATGCATTAAATTGTTGCTCTCATCAATATTAGGTATAGAATTGTACGTTTGAAAATCGATCAATCCGCAAACGTAATCTCCAACTAATTCCAATGGTGGAAAGTATTCGGCGGTGAGAACCGATGTATTGCCTGTAAGAGAGAGTGTTATCGACATGGCTACTTGAAATGAAATGACTATGGTTATTTGCGAAAGTCTTTATTTATATATGTTGAATAACATTATGTAAGAATTTTAAACATAAGTGACCGCAAATTACTGAATCGAAATTTTGATGGGGTGTATAGTTGTATGTAACTGCATCACCCAAATAATTTGTAACTTCTCGCGGCGGCTGCAAGTTTCCAAAACTATCAAAGTAATTTATGATATTTCCATTCTTCTTGTACGCTACCCAATGCGTTCCAGGTCCAGATGACACATCTAGATTTATAATGCCACTCTCATTTTTCCATGCTTTTCTAGGTAATTGATCGCGCATAAATACTCCTCGAAAGTGGGCTATGTGTTGTGAATATTTACGTAGATCATTTTCATTGAGAGCTCTTTTGGGTAGCGACTTTAGTAGTTTTTTGGCTGAGGGTTGAGGAATAGTCCCAATCCTTTCCTATAAGGCTTTAGAAATAATCCTTGTCCACGTTTTCCTAGTGCTATAGCTTCCATTGACTCATTATGGCGTTTCGCTTCTTGCAGTTCCTGCCGTGCGCTGCTTGCGGCGTTTACAGCTTTAGCTATGCCTGCAGCACCCCCCGATAGCGCTCCAACGGCTGAAAGACCAGCAAAAAGTGGAATGAGGAATGGTAAAACGCCTCCTACTTTAGGCACTGGTATCACTCTAGGTGTAGTGAATGCTTTTTTCTTTCCCTTGATAACATCATTTGCTGCACTTAGAGCAATTTTAGTAGCTTCCAACAGGTCTTTTGGCTTTTTCAGTTTTAAAATTTTTCGTGCATTACGTACAGCTACACGAAATGATGGTCGTGACGTATTCTTCTTCTTCTTCTTCGAGCAGCTGATTTTTGCTTTGATACCCATTCCAACTTTGATTTTAGCTTTCATGGCGTTTGTTATTAATAGCGCGTTGGCTCGTTCTGCAAAGCTAGCGTCTCTAGATTTTACTCGCTGCCAAGCTTTCTCTTCTAAAATACGATCAGCTATATGTCGGTCACTTAATTCCTTATGATCACGATATGCAATATCATGTTGTTTGCAAGCAGCGTCAAGTGGGTTAATGCCGGGGTCTCCGCGGGCTAGTCTTTTAGCTAACTTTGTTCCTGGACCGCAGTACTGATATCCTGGTAGATGAAGCTCAATTGGTAACTTATTTATAATAGAGTTTAATAGTCCTTTCCCTTTGATGGCTTTTCGTCGAATAAGGTGGTTCTTACTATGGTTACTCATTTTATGGGTTTACTGCAAGACTGATAAAAATCTATAAAAGCACCGGTATTTATAGGGAACGTGTTAGTAGGCAACATGAAGTTTATCAAGCAACGAGCGTCTCTACCTGTTAGAAATTCTGATACTGGAATTACAAGTACATTGAAGAAGAAACATGGAGTGCTGCTTCCAAACAGTATGCGAGGAATTATTGTTGGACCATCGAATTGCGGCAAGACAAATGTTATGCTAAGTTTACTGGAGCACCCTAATGGCCTACGATTCGAGAATATCTACATTTACTCAAAGTCGCTAAGTCAACCGAAATATGAGTATTTGAGAAAAGTTGTAACTCACATATCAGGCTTGGGTTATTACACGTTTTCTAACAACTGCGACGTTATACCGCCAGAAGAAGCAAAGTCAAACTCAATTTTCATCTTTGATGATGTGGCCTGCGATAAACAAAATAATATTAGAGCATACTTTTGTATGGGGCGACATAAAGGTATTGATAGCTTTTACCTCTGCCAGACATATACTCATATACCAAAGCATCTAATTCGCGATAATGCCAACTTTCTAATCATATTTAAACAAGATGATTTGAATCTTAAGCATATATACAATGATCATGTAAATAGCGATATGGGATTTGTAAAGTTCAGAAAAGCGTGTGCAAACTGTTGGAAAGTCAAATATGGATTCTTAGTAATTGATAAGGACAGCCCTATAGATAAAGGCCGATATCGAAAAGGCTTTGATGCTTTCATGAGCTTATAAAAGGAGCTTATTGTTAAGATCACAGATACCCAACAGACCTGGTCTACCTGGTCTACCTGGTCTATCTGGTCTACCTGGTCTACCTGGTCTATCTGGTCTATCTGGTCTACCTGGTCTACCTGGTCTACCTGGTCTATCTGGTCTACCTGGTCTACTTGATCTATCTGGTCTACCTGGTCTACCTGGTCTACCTGGTCTATCTGGTCTACCTGGTCTACCTGGTCTACCTGATCTATCTGGTCTACCTGGACTATATAAGTGACTATCAGTATGTCAATATATCAGTGTAACTGTAACTATCAGCGTAGTAACATGAATGAAAAACTATTGAAGGATATTATAAAAACACGTGATGCTATACGAAGGAAGTATAAAGCTCTCAAGACCGGTAAAATTGAATCGGAGGCTCAGTTGGAGGAAACCTTTAAACCAATAACCCGCAAGCTGGAAAAGCTCACAACATCAGTGAAGCTTGAGCCAGAAGAAGAAATTAAAAAAGAGAACAATGAAGAAACATACACACCACCACGTAAATATTTAAAGATGGAGCCAACTAGTACCCCTCTTAGGGGTGTTTCCGATGATGATGATGATGAAGAGTTTTCTACACCTATAAAAGAACAAATATTAGAGTCACCAGGCAAGATACTAAACAAATACAACCAACTACTTGAAAATGATAGCAATAAAATTGACAAAATTTATGGGGTGTACTATCATAACGATATGTTAAATATTGGTAATTCCAGCATTAAAGTTGATAAAGAAAACTTTCTTATTGGTGAGAAGCAGTATAAGATAACTGAAGGTTTAGCTGAACTACTTTTTATGAAAAAGCCTCAAGGTTACTCAATAGACGATATGACCAATTATCAAGCAATTGTAAATGACACATCCGCCTACAGACGTGATTTTAAGGAAAATCAGCAAATAAAAGGAACAAATACCTTTAAATATAGAAAAATTATAAAAAAGTTGATTCGCACTCCTCATACTGGAAAGGGAATAATGCGAATTCCTAAGAAAAATATTGACTACTTATATTGGGATGACCCTAATGAGCTAGTTGATCGGCTCCGCATATTGGTAGCATCGCAGCAAGCTGGAAATAATAGTCATACTAATGAGATAGTGTCAATCATTGAGGAGTTACGTGAAGCTGACATTATAGTATAAATATTAACATACATAAAAAATAGTTACATTTCTGAAATGAGCGTTGACAAGTTTGGCCGATCTTCTAAACGACAAAAATTTGGAGCAGTGGGTGATCGCGGACCACCTGGAATTCCTGGAAAAGACGGTGCTACTGGTTCTAAAGGTGAACGGGGACCAAAAGGAAACGGTTTTAATTTAACATCAGATGGTGACTATGATCTTTCATTGAAAAGAATAAAAAACCTAGGTGATCCAAAAGAAAACGTTGACGCTGCAACTAAAAACTATGTTGATGATGAAATACAAAAAAGTGTGAACAAAGCAGTACAGAATCTAACGCTGTATATTAATGGTGAAATTGAGAAAATCGAAAAATTTATATTCGCTAGCATAATTAAAAAGCCTCAAGATGGCGTCTATGAGTAAGAGACAAATAGTGAATGAGCTCCATAAACCTGCTCGTCGAAATTTTACTAGACGGAGAGTTATCATTAAAGGCCTGGATGATTTGTGGCAAGCTGACTTGGTTGAAATGGATGCTTATAAACACGTAAACAAAGGATTACGCTATTTACTGACTGTAATTGATACATTTTCTAAATATGCTTGGGCTATACCAATTAAAAGAAAAACCGGATTAGAAGTTACAGAAGCACTGCACTCAATATTCAAAGATGGACGTACACCTAAAAATTTACAAACGGATGATGGCAAGGAATTCTACAACTCTCACTTTCAAAAGCTAATGAACAAATATGAAATTAATCACTACTCAACATATACAGCGCTTAAAGCATCCATAGTGGAAAGATTCAATCGAACTTTAAAGAGCATGATGTGGAAGGAATTTAGCATGAATGGCTCCTACAAATGGTTTCATATGATAAAAAAATTGCTTTCACAATACAATACGAAAAAACATCGAACAATCAAAATGCGCCCTTGTGATGTCAATAAAGCAAATGAAAAGCACCTTCTTGCCACAGTCTATAATCGTATCAAAATTGCTGCTTCAACATCATATAAAATAGGAGATCACGTCCGTATAAGCAAATATAAACATGTATTTGAGAAAGGCTACACACCAAACTGGACAGCTGAAATTTTCAAAATCTCCAAGATTCAACTAACTAATCCAGCAACATATCAACTTGAGGACTATCAAGGTAACCTAATACAAGGAGGATTTTATGAAAAGGAATTGCTGAGAGTTAAACATCCTGATCTCTATCTTGTTGAAAAAATATTAAAAAAGAGTGGAGATAAAGTTTATGTTAAATGGCTCGGTTTTTCATCAGAACATAATGCTTGGATAAATGCTAAAGATGTATTATAAGCTAAAGAAATATATATATATATAAATATATAAATAAATAAATAAAAGACATTTTTATAACATTTTAAAACTTGGTTTTATTTTCAAATCTAGTTTTGTATATTATCTCGCGATGATGCTGTTTCAATATGGGCTCCAGGATTTTACTTGTATTGATGATTCTCTGTTGAAATCTACATCTATCTATGACACATATATGCCACCGACCCTTGCGGCTGGCTCTATAAGCAAAATCCCATACATGCATGATGTGTACATCTGGGGTTAGTATAAATCGAACCCTCTTTTGCATTCTTTAAGGTTGTTTTTGGTAATCCTCACATACAAATTGATTAAGCGGTGAATTTCATGTTTGTTCCGCTCTACAAAACAACATCCACATGTATCTGGTCCACAGGTTGCAATATTACTCGACCATGGACAGTTCTTGTAATGTATTCCATGTATGGAATTAACTCGCCCAGCACTTTCATATTGCTGAACATATCTGTAGAGTTTGTCAATTCTATCTTTATGCTCTTTTAGCAGAATACCAGAGTATTCTTCGAGAAATTTTGGTGTACTCATCTTGAATATTCGGAAATTACTTTTCTTTCATATGCTGGTAACGTATTGAAGATGAAGAAGTATCTTTACTTTCAGATGATGATGATGATTGTCTTGATTTAATTGATAAGGAATTTAGTTGATACTTTACTTCTTTTGCTTTGTTTCCTTTGTCTCCTTGCTCATCAAGCAATTTGGTGGAATCTTTATAGCTGCTCATTACCACAACCTATGAAATTGTTAGCAAACTTAAGCGACCATTCAAATCAAACGTTGAATTAGAACTGAGTATTATTACACAACTACATATCTGTAATCACTATAAATTCAATCGCAATAGAAAACCATAACAAGAAAACCATAAAAAGATGCGCCTCAAGAACTTTAGCTGGATATCAGAAACCTGAAACATAAATTTGCTGAAATTGGTTGGGGATGAGGAAATTAATTAGGGTTTTTTTAAAAAAGAAAAATATTTAATTAGGTAAAAAATCCTTTTATTTAATTACTCATATAAAAGTTAGTGTTTATGCTTTTAGTAAAAACTAAATCGAAGGTTTTAGCAATTGACCCTCTATTTATTATTAGGTAGCCTCCTTCATTGATGGCGTCGAATCCCCTCTCAGACATATTGTTGAAGCGATTCGGCAAAAAAAGCTGGTTATCCTCCAAATCGAGCACAATCTTTGGACCAAACTTCGTTGTAAGTCTCCTACATCCTAAGATTTTATATAGATGATTTATCTCCATTTCCTTCAGGGGTAGTGTTGGTTTATAGGTGTGAGAATTTAAATCGGCCAATATCTCAACCTCAGTATTCAACTCGTTTGCTGATGATGAATAATCCATTGCTTTTGTTGTATGAAAATTAACTTGAACTGTATGCTAAAAGAAGCTACTTATTTCTTCAGCTGCTAAAACAAGACTGACAACTTCGAATTAAATCCAAGCGGGCAAGGCCTTATGTTAGGGTAAGAGATAAGAAAATTCATTTTTTTTCCTCATATGTATACATTATAAGTCTATTTATAAAACTTAAATATCTAAAACGGAAACCGTAGGTGATTATGGATTCAATTTCATACTCAGCATATTTCTATGAATCATAATAATAATAATAATAAAAGACCTTCAACACAGCGCCGGAAACGATGTATCAGATTTCTTCGGCAGCAGTTCTCATTAAGATAAGAATAGCTGAGGTTTCAAAATTGTATATTTATCTTAAGATGAAGATGCTATCCGTAATACTAAATAGCTTTAGTTGTCATATCTACAAAAAGAAAAAAAAATGAATGAATAAATAAATAAATAAATCTTATGTATATCTATATACGTACATTCATTTATAGTGTTGATGATGATGGTAAGTTGTAATGTCCCCATGGAAGTGTTTCAGTACTATCCTCAAATAAATATCTTTTATCGTCATGGGGATCCAAAGCTACTTTACGTTGACGGATCGTGAATACTTGATGTTTTTTAGATCTTATTAAGTTTTGATCTCTGGATATGCTAATCATGTCATCCAGACATTTAACATAGTCATCAAAGCTAATATAATTTTTGACTACATAGTTCTTCACTCCTTTAGCTTTTTTATGACTTTCATCATCGGCATCATTATCGGTCCTAAAACAGTACATTTTCGCTCTCAGTCCAACAAAATCGGTAATAATATTTCCATGCAGCTCATCTTTCATTAATCCAGGAACTTTTTTATTACAAAGCGGGATGTTGAAAATATTATTGTTCTCATAGTCGCTCGTATCGAATTTATTAACATTATTTTTAATCATCTGTTCATATGGATCCATATCAGTAAACTCATATATTAATGAGTCTGTATCGGTATACAAGCATCTTGCTTTATCACCGAATTCCTTTGTTATGAATTCATAGTGGAAGTCGTATATACAGGTTTTCGAGATATCAAGTATCGCTTGGCCAACATAAATAGGTTTATTCATTTTAGCTGCCATCTTGTTTAACTCCACGGCCACTAGATTTTCGTCGAAAATAGGGAATCTTACGCAAAGGTAAGCTCAGATGGCGCCACCGAAGTATAACGTAAACAAACAACAACAATATAACAGCAACAGCAACAAAAATATAATATTCGTATACTGACCAGTCTCAAATCCTTCAATCCTATAATCTTCAGATCTAAAGTGATCTGGATAAAGTCTTGAATGTTTTGTTCTCTTAAACTATTTGCGACTCGCAGCTATTTCCCATAGCTCCCGTACTTTTTTGTCTTTAGGAAATAAATGAATATTATTGCATCCAAATACACAACACTGCATATTTATTAGAATATAAGATTTTATCATTGAATAACCGAAAAATCACAATAAAACCAAGAACTGTCTGGCAGGCGGAGACAAATGTCACTTCATGTTTACGTTATAATACATTGGCGCCCCTAGCGGGAGAAATTTCCAGTAAGATTCCCTATTGATGCGCTATGAAAGTTAGGTTTTGATATCATAGCTTGTGCACCATACCGCCCATCCCATTTTGTAAGGAGTTTTACAATTACCCTCTTCCGAACATTTTCCATGGTTTTACCAAATATTGCATTGATCAGTAATTTGAAGAAATCCTTTTCGAAATTGTTTGTTGCTCTGGCTCTAAAATGTGTATTTAAGTCAATGTAGTGTTTTAACCACGGTGATTGATTAAATTGAAGTACACGATGAGTTTTCTTTAAAATCATACCATTTTTTAAATATTGTTTCAGATTGCGATAATGTATTATATATTTTTCTTTATTAAATAATGTAAGTAATAGCTTAGGAGTTTTAGAATTAGGTGGATTCATGCAAGTCGGCGCTAATGGTAGATCTTTGTGAATATCATGTATTGATTCTGGATATTCCAGATCTACTTCAAGTAGATACCCAACTGGTGAATCATCAGGAATACTATTAACATCAATGGATTCAATCCATTTAAAACCACCAGTTGGTAGATATTGAGACATAGCCCATCCATATAAATTATTGGCATCTAAGTACATTAAGTACTTGTCCTCCTCATTGGGGTTATATTTCTTCATGTATTTATTATTAGCTTTACCTCGTCTTCCGCTACATTGTGCTACTCCACCTCTGATGCCACGTTCAACAAATAATAACATGTCAATATCTGTTATTAATTCCAATTTAACACCTGTATATAGCAACATCGCATCCCAAGTTAGACCGGGTGTAGTGAAGTAGTGCGCTGGATCCAGTTTATGACTTTTTAAACATGTGTTTCTAAAGTTTTCAAAAATATCTGCTAAGAGCATTACATCTGTTTTGAGATATAAATCCGAATACTCCCCTAAAGTAGTAATATGAAAACTAGACCATACAATTAATGCATGCTGATAATCTTCTTCGCTTATATCGCTATCAGTTAGTTGATTATGAAAGGAATCCTTAGATGGTAAGGTTGCTTCGTCCAATTTCTCCCATGAATCAACATAATCATATGGGAAAACGCCTTTCCTATGAAGAAGATTATAGTGGTTATTTGAAAAATGTTTTTCCAATAACGGAAATGATGTGCAATTCTTTGCTAACGCATCCAATGACGATGGAAGAAAGCGAATTGAATCAATAAATCGTAGATTGATGGAGGTCTCATCTACATGTTTGGTGAAGGAGATATACTTCTCTTTTGTTAGCGGTAATAAATCAATCCTTCCATTAATATTAAGTGCTATATCTTTTATTATGAAGTGGCTATCATATCCAGAAAGGTTATGGAAAACTACTGGAATAACATGGCTATCCTGATAAAGTAAATTACAGGTTTGATGAGCAACTCCTCGAAATTTTCCAGTAAGATGATCATGGTCACAAACTCTAATATCAGATATTATAAAGGTTTTCTGACAAATATGACAACATTTGGCTGCTTTTTGCTTCATCTCTCGGTCCTTTGTATTCATATCCAGTGCAATTATCTTTTTAAAAATTTCCGATACATCTTTGCTAATCAGCTCCAATTCTTGAGCGAACCATTCCAAACATTTTTCTCCTCTATAAGAGCGATAATAACTCAATTTCTCATCGTAGGAACACTGGAAGAAGTATCCTATACTATGAGCTTCATGCTTTTGATAGGGTGTTGTATTACTTTGTGTATCATCGTTTAATGATTTTAATATGCACTCAATATCAGCATAAATAATGAAAGGGCACTTTTCTTTATACTTATAGTTATTAAAATTTACCCATTTTTCTGTAGGTAATATGACTCTGCAGGTATTTATTTGTTTACATTCTTCTATATGTTTGTTTAAATTGTACTCACTGATGAAATGGTTTAAGCATCGATCACAAATCCATGTTTTTTGTTTCCTTTTTGTAATTTGAGTACGAACTAACCTTGAGAGATCCTTTATCCAGCAATAGTGGTAATTGCCACAATTTTCATCCACATTCATTTCATTCTCAGCATCGTCATCATCAGTAAATATCAGTAAGTGTATGCATTTAGCATATTCATTCTTACTGATATATATTGGTACTGTTAATATTTTTTTATTTTCTTTTATTAATGTATACACATTTATTCTTAGATTATTATTTTTTTCAAATTTGGGTATATCTTTTATTTTCATAGGAAATTCAATATTATTTAAATTTAATACACTATCATAATGAGGATAGGAGCTTACACGATATGCATGTGAAGTATTTGATACTGGATGTAATGCACTTACTACACTCCATGCGAAGCATGCATTATCAAAGTTTATTACATTTACACATGCTTTTTTATTTTTTATCTCAGCGGGCAATTCTATATATGAGGATCCTTTAAACACCGAATTTCTGTTTATGTTAACACCTAAATTTATTATTTTCACTAATGCCCATCCACTATCCCGTTCCTGAAATTCTTCCAACTCACTTAAAAGTTTCTCCTTAATATCATTCACTATTTCCTTTAAATCAGTTCCGAAGTCAATATTTATATTAGCAGTTTGTATATATTTTAAATCTGTACACATATCACCATTTGACATTATTTTCTTAAATTCACCACACAATGTTGTATTAATTTTTATCATTGAAAATTGTTTTAAAATATTTTTAACTCTTATTATTAACGTTTTACCGGCATTGTTTAAAAATATTTTTGGATCTTTATATCCTAGATTTTGAATAACCGATGACCTAATTCGAGAACTAAAGGCGGATTGTATATCTTTCCACACTAATAATTTCTCACGATTTTTAATACCCGAACCAGTATGCAGGAAGGTTTTTAACACTTCACGATAATAATTTAGCATCGCAATGTTTGCTTCAAATCCTCGTTTTTCACCAATTGTATCACTATTTCTTTGATATTTATTTATCATTCGGATGTTATAGTTACAATACTTTATCCACTTTGTAATTTCCACTTCATTTTTGCTTTCCTTTATTAGAGGTAAAGCCTGGTTTATTAGCGACACAATTTTTTTCCCGATGTCAGACATTACTTTTAATTAAATGAAAAATCCGTTGTTGATAGGTTGACAGTAAGAACACGAATAATTCATATCAACCATTCACCATACATATAAACTCATATCAATCGTATTCATCTACGAGAAGTCGATATCTGCTTCTCTGCTTATTCCATTCACACATACACACCCTCATATTGGCTGAAAGAAAGAAAGATAAAAATTCTATTCTTCGATCGCATGTTCAGCGCTTGTATAAACAAATCCAGAAAGCCTCGATAAAAGCTGATTTTGCGAAATATATTGTTGGTATCTCGAATATCGTAGAAAATGTGACTTCACCCAGTGGCCTAATGTAGAAAAACAACAACAACAACAATTTCGATTTTATATTTTGAGAGCCAAATTTTCTATAGCATAGAGTAAATATACACATGATCAACGAGAAGTTGAGAAGAAGAGATACATGATAACCTTGTGTAAAAGCTGCTGTTGCGAAATATACTGCTGGTATATGTGGGGATCGGTGAAGGGAAATGTGAAGGGTGTGCCTGTTGGGCGGGAAGCTTTGCGCACAACAGCGATGAGAAGTTGAGAAGAAAAGATACACGATTGGGGTATGTTGCGAAATATACTGCTGGTATATGTGGAGATCGGTGAAGGCAAATGTGAAGGGTGTGCCTGTTGGGCGGGAAGCTTTGCGCACAACAGCGATGCCATGTGTGTGATGGTATGTGGGGTATGTTGCGAAATATACTGCTGGTATATGTGGAGATCGGTGAAGGCAAATGTGAAGGGTGTGCCTGTTGGGCGGGAAGCTTTGCGCACAACAGCGATGTCATGTGTGTGATGGTATGTGGGGTATGTTGCGAAATATACTGCTGGTATATGTGGAGATCGGTGAAGGCAAATGTGAAGGGTGTGCCTGTTGGGCGGGAAGCTTTGCGCACAACAGCGATGTCATGTGTGTGATGGTGTGTGTGGCGCCACAGCCGTATAAACAAACCAGAAAAGGGGAATGCCTGGGGGAAGGTAAATATGAAGGGGTATGCCATACAAGGTGGCGTGTATGTGTTATGCATAGGTCCGGCGGCGAGGTAAATATGAAGGGGTATGTTATACATAGGTCGGGCGGGGAGGTAAATATGAGGCGGTGTTTTCCATAGAAGGCGTGTGTGTGGCTCCTCCCCCAGGTTGTGTGTGAGGGTGTGCGTGTGGGTATAGGTGTGCGTGTGGGTATGGGTGTATGTGTGAGTATGGGTGTGTGTGTGGGTATGGGTGTGTGGGTGTGTTGTGCACACATACATAGAAAGCTCAAAGTGAGGGTGAGGGGAAGTGGGGAAGGCAAATATGAGGGGGGGGCGCAGAACCCCTCTTGTATATCTACTTTTAAGAAGGTACTGGATACTCTTACGGTGATGATGGATGATAACCTCAATTCCTGCATCAGCATAATCACGCCGTTGTATGAAATAATGAATCCTCCCATTACAAGAGAGAAATTAACAATAGATCTGGTTAAGAAAGCAGCAGATTTCTTTCCAAAAACCCAGGCAATTTCTAACATGGAAGCATTACACGCACAGCTAGAAGTTTTGTCAGACTTGTGTTCAGAAGCTGAAACATCCCAGCGGGAAATAAAGCAACTGCTTCCACTGGAAGCTTTAGTGATGCGCTTCCCGAGTATTACGAATCAGAAGTAGGTTTGGTGCGAGCTGCGAATTCTCTTTGTACGTGACAATTCGGAATTCGCTGTGGATTTGCTTTGATTTCAGTTTTCATCGATCTGCGCATCTAATGAGTAGTGATTTGTGAAGGAGCATAACTGGAAGTTTTTGTGTGAGAATATCAAAATATATTGTTCTTCTTATATCTAATGCTCAAAAATGCTCTGTTTTTAAGTATGAAATATTTACTCTCTCTTCAGCTCTTTTCCTTCCCCTTTAATTAAAAAAAAGCTTAAAAGCTTCGCATATCCAAACAGAACCATAATCGCAAGTGCTTCCCGCTGTATCCATTTAACAAGCTTCAGAAGCGCGTTTAAGGAAAGAAAGGGGAAGCGCATCTTTCTGAGGACATCCCCATGTAAAATTGCAATGAAGTGGAATGGAACAGGCAAGCACTCCGTGCTTCCAAAGAAGCACATTAACTGCCGTGTGGAAGCGCTCTTCTTCCCCGCTGGGATTGGATGATATTTCCAAGAAATCAGAATCTTTTGGAAACATTCTACTGCTTGCGAACCGTGTCAGTCGTCTGGCTCTAACTTCCCCAGTCACAGTTGCTTCCAATGAAAGAACTTTTAGTAAATTGAAAATTGTGAAAAACTATCTAAGAACAGCAATGACCGATCCACGTCTGAATGCACTCATGTTGCTTACATGTGAGAAGGACATTTTGGAATGCCTAGATTTAGGCGCTGTCGTGAGTAGATGGGCTCGTCTAAAAAAGCGGCGGGTTAAAATACATATTGTGCAATGAACGAACCAAGATGTAATTTAAATAATTCAACAAAAAATAAACTTTACTTTGTATTTTATATAGAACATAGATACATATAGGGCAGACAGAAACGTACTTTTAAAGAAATACATTTTTTTAAGTTAGTCGGCAAAATCATCATATACGCCCCCCAATGAATATTGCTTAAATACGCCCCTGAGCCTGCTGCCCAGCTGCCAACTTTATTTAGACATCATTGCATGATTTCACTAATCACTGTAGGAAACATTCCGGACACCATAATCACAAGGTCATCTAGTCACCGCTTTTGTCTAGTTTTTGTAGTATGTTACATTGATTATATACTAAGTAGATATGGACAAACGCGAGTCAAAATAACATCAGTCTACGACGCTATGAGCTTCGTGCGCTAGTATCGCAGGGTTTTGTTCTCCTCTATATGGTTAGTTTCCGAAATAAACTTTTCCTTTTTTATGAAAAAGCCCTTCGCGCATTTGGAAACAAAATCAGAAACTGCGGCTTTGATTTTAGTGGCTGGTGATCTAAAAATAGATTCCTATCTGTTTTGTGATGATGATTTCGTGGCCAATGGGTGAAATTTGACAATGAGGGAAAGAAATGAATCGGCGAGACAACTTTAATGGGAAATTTGGCATCAAGCGTTTGTTATTATGTTAAGAAAAATGAAATGGCTTTTAAGGGATTATTTCTTTTTTTTTAGCGAAAAATGTGACAAATTTTTAGATTTTTTTCTAAGGTATTTTAATTCGTAGAAACTTGAAATTTTTATGGATAATTGTACTAGTATTGAGATATATAAAATAATTTCTATTTGTGAATTTTTTTTAATGTGACATGGTCAAGCTTTGGAATGCCCCTTTGTAACATTAGTCCGTCATGTCGTTCAAGTCATGATGTAATGTCTAGTAGTAAGCTTGGTCTGCAGGATAGAAGAAAAGAGATAGATTAGAGGTCTGGAGGGTGTGTGAGTAGATGTCGATGAACCTTGCATTTGAACTCTGCTGGGTTCAGCAACTCAGGAAGACAGTTCCACAATCGAGATGTTCTATTTATAAACGAACTTCTAAAGCGTAATGGCGCGAAGAGGAGGTGCCATGCAGGAAGTTCTTAATTTTAAAGAAGCAATCGCTATGGTAAAAGCGGTAAAACTTAATGAGGCCTACTACATTCCTACGGTGGCTTAAAGGGTCTATGGAGGAGAAATGTGCAGTCTTGCACCCTCTCCAGCCAAAATAGTTTTTGGGACGAGTTATATTCAAAGCGGGTGGAGTGTAGGACTTGTAAATTGTAGCCAGGGCAGCTGGCTGAAGGAGGAACTTGCATCTCTTGAGGAATCCTAGGCATTGATAAGCTTGTTTGGCGATTTGGGATATGTGATTATTCCTTCGCAGATCTGAAGGTAAAATTACGTTTAAGATGTTTAGAGATGAGTCAGCCATTAGATTCTTTTTGCCCGCTGAGGTAAAGGAAGGACAGTGCAGGTTTTTATAGAGATAAGACAGTACTTTGTTTTGGTAGCGTTGAATTCGACACGATTCTTGCGGCCCCAATCAAGAATAAGTTCAACGTCCCGTTAATAAAGTTGGACATGAGTCCACGGTCTACGAGATAAGGTCGGGCAAGTTTTATATTGTCGAAGGCGTAGGATTAGCGCAGAGTACCGACATATAAAAAACTATGAAGTGGGTTGAAGGGGATTGAGAGTAGACCATTAATGAATATGTATTAGAAAGAAAGCAGGTGAGGGAATCGAACCTTGGGGACCGCCAGCCGAGATGGAATGACTGTTGGATTCACAGCCACCCAATACCACCTTTATTGAACGGCCAGAAATAAAGCTCTCATACCAACTCCTTAGAACTGAGATGTAAGTTAATTTTACAGTTTTACAGAAGGCTTCGAATTAGAGTCGGCAACAATTTTCCGCTTTTCCGTTGCACGTGTAGCTCTACTTTTAAGTTTCTCCAAAGAACAAAAATGTATGTAGTGTAGAAGAGGGCCGGCCTTTCTATCTACTCAAAAACTCAGTAATTTGCAAAGTAACAACTTTTGAGAAAAAGCCAAGCATTTAAAAAAAATTTACCTTTGAACCAAAAAAAATATTAAAAATGAATGAAAATATTGTAGATATGTATTATAGAACTTATGATGGGTCCAAATTGAAAGAGGCTTTTGTCGGTCGTACTTTGAAATTTGAATGAAATGGCCGACGGAGTGCCTGTGCACACAATGTCGACGGAATGTTTGTGCTCAATTTTTCCAGATTTCACGAATAAAATTCAATTTGAAAAGTGTTCGTGCGAACAAAGTTTATGTTGTGGGGGCATAGGGCTGGAAAATTCTAGAAATGCATATTTCAATTATCAGTTAATTTGTAAATACTAGAGTTTTCTATCCTAGATTATTCTTCGTCTGTGCTTATTTATCTTTATTTCCATTTTTTAATACTTCTGTTACACCATACGCCCTTTTTGAAGCTGGTCGTCCCAAACAATGGTTTGCGACTCCTCATATTGCTTATATCTACACAATGTGTCTACATCTACAGCTTTCTTCTTTGATTTTGGATCTCGTTGCAACCTGTACATCAAAAATTCCAACTTGTTTGCAATTTTTTTGTCACCACAAAACAAGAGAGTTTTTGTGTCGAGGGACTCGCCACTAATTATGGTTTTTCACCGCAGCATTTTTATTTCCAATTCTTGGATTATTTTCATTGAATTTTAAAATTTGATGCCATCAGAAGTAAGCAAGGAGGTGGTTTTATTGAAACTACCATAACTAAATGAAGGGTGCTGGCGTGGGATATATACTATAGATGAACTAGCTGGAACCCGTTGCGCCTCGCTGCACCCATAAGCCAATAGTAGCTTCCGTTTATTTTGCAGTTGAGGTGATATGAATTTTAATAACTACGAGAGTTTCAAAAAAGGCATTTTTTTCGTATTTGCGATTCCAAATAACAAAATGTAAAACTCAAAAACGAATCCTAAATAAAGCCAATGATGTTGTGGCGGGTGATACCATTTCGAGTTTCACAAATTTTGAACCCTCATTTCACGTCCTTAGGGGTCATCCATAAATTATACGTGACGCATTTTTGGCGATTTTTCTACGTGAGATTTTTCATATTTTAAAAAATTTTTGGTATTTATAGTCCAGGGAAAATCGTTAAAAAAATGATCATCTGATTATTTTTGGTAAGGTACTTCATTCGTTTTACTCATTGTTAACTAGGTTCAAGCGAAGTTAAAACTCGATTTGCGGGACACAGGGGGTTGTGGAATCGCCGCCATCTTGAAAAGAAGCGTGAAAGTGTTTTGATTTACGTCTGTCTAAGCTGTGTCCCATTCTTGAATAAGGTAGCACTGCACGCAGAACACATCCACGTATCTAAAACTATTAAAGTAAAGGGAGGCAGCGCGCATCGAGATGTAGTGTCGGTGTTGTGGTGTTTTGCAAGTGGACTGCCACCATTTGGTTGCCACTAGTCTCCGACAAGTTTAATTTGATTTATTTATTTATTTATAAGCCAAACAAGGCTAACTTAAATTACATTACATAGTGACTTATCTTACTATTCAGTCTTATAAATTATGACACTGACGCTTAAAGAAAAAAAAATAATTGTAAGTAGGAAGGATTCATGTTATTAGTAGGGATCTAATTTTTTTTAAAGGATATTTTATCAATTGAAGGGGAAAAACATGATCCATGGCTATTGATGTGACGGTCGCCCTAAAGTACATGGGCCTCTGACGCACCCAAATTCAGAAAACACCTCGCTGATTTGCGAGAGTAACGACGTAATTCCGAAATCCTGAAAAGTTGAACTAAATATGCCAAATGTTCTTAAATTATTGATAATTTATAGTACCCGGATACGCGACGCCGATTTCGCGCCAACAATCGCTAAAAAAGAAAGTTAGAGCGGCATTATTCATTTGAGACAAAGAAACAACAAAACAACATTCTAGATTAACTTCTAAACGTCATTCGCTAGAATCAATCATTTTTTTTGGCTCCGTCGTTATTCTCGCAAACCAGCGACATGCCAACTACGCATTATTCAAAAAAAAAGAATTCAAAATAAATTAACTGGCAACAACTCATCTGCACGCCAGTTAATTTTTCCCGAATCCGTTCGCATACTTTTGTCTGCTAAAAAACCACGAAAACGGATCGGAATGGAAGTGCTGTTGAGGCAATTCCAATTTTCGTCACCGAAGCCCCTGCGCAAGTAGGCGCAGTGATACAGGAAGAAAAATTTTACCGCTCATCGCGCCGGAGCATCGAGAAAAATTGCCCAAGTGGCGTGATCGAGGAAAAAAAGGCTCGACGGTTCGGTTAATTGTTGGGGCATTGGGATTGATTTTGCGTGAACGGAGGGAGAGGAGTTGCTAGGGAGGCTGCTTTGCCTTGATTTAGAGTGCAGACTGATAGGGAATTTATGGAGGAATTGTTTTTTTTTGAAATGGATAAGGAGTGGAGTTTGAGTTTTCGTGGAGGAGAGTTAAAATGACGGAGGTCGGTTGAGAGTGTTTAAAAAAAATTTTTTTACTAGATTCCTTGAAATAATAAAAGTGTTAAAAATTTAACGTCATTCAATTGTAAAATTACATTTTGTGGAAAAATTGGAAAAAAAGGAAGAAATTATTAAATTGAAAAAAAAGTTATTAATTTGTGTGGCTAGGCAGTGCAATGAGTTTATTTGTTAATTAAGTGGCATCAATTCAGAGGAGTAAGTGCCCAATTATTACATATATAACAACAATAGCAGCATATTCAAAGCCGATCAAGATTCCATCGACCAAAAAATGAAATATATGCAATTATGTATTTAAAAACATGTATAAAGAAGCCGTCTAAATTTACATGACTCAGAATTAATTAATAACAACATTAATTAATAAAATTGGTTAATAAAAACAGAAAAAATAATAAAGCCTTATATAATTCTTTGCTTACATATAGTATAATCAGTAAAATCAACTTATAAAACTATAAAATATAAAAAAAAATAATATTATATTATAAAACTTAATAATATTTGAAATAAATAACCTAAAAGTAAATAAATATAACTTAATAATATTTGAAATAAATAACCTAAAATTAAATAGATACATATACAACTTAATAATATTTGAAATAAATAACCTAAAAGTAAATAAATATACAACATAATAATATTTGAAATAAATAATCTAAAATTAAATGAATATAAAACTTAATAATATTTGAAGTAAATAACCTAAAATTAAATGAATATAAAACTTAATAATATTTGAAATAAATAATCTAAAATCAAATGAATATAAAACTTAATAATATTTGAAATAGAAAAACCTAAAATTAAATAAATATATATGTTAATAATAACATGAAGTTAATTAAAACATTTTAACTGATGAGGTTCGCTTGAGAAGCCCACGGATGTGTGGCCCACGGGATTAGGATGCCCTAACCAAAGGTAAGTGCCTTCCATCCACTATATATTGTTTGACATAATGTAGCCCCTAGGGATGACCTGGTGACCAGCGACCACCCGTCTATTTCTCTCTTCTTCCCCTTTATTTTGTCCCTTTCGTTGGCCCTGGACGTTGTTCCACCCCCCTTATCGCCCTTACTTAATTTTTTTGTTGTATAGGCACGATTTTTTTTTGGCTTACCCCCAACTGTCACCCCCTTCGGCATCCCTGTACCGCGGACCCCACCCCATCCGGCGAGCTAGTTTGCGCATAGCACGTCGTGCCGACAACCGGTGCAAGGGATGCATTTTCTTCTGCGATATTTCCCAGGCGGTCGAACCGTCCGAGCCACGTTCTTCGATCCCCTTTCCCAATAACTTTTGTAATGGTGGTATTTTGGCCTTTATGGCAATTTCCCGTCGTCGTGCCTCGGCACAAATTTTCCCAGACAGTTACAAATGGCGCCCAACGTAGGCTAGTGATCGATTCTCTAGTCTCGTTATCATAGCTCGAACAGTCTGTTAGTCATCTAGTGGCTTTAATCCCCTTAGTTCCGACATCTCTTTTTTTTTCAGTTTAGTTAATTTTCCCTTGCGAGCTATGATCTTCATCGTAATAATTTTCAATTAATATTCGTCGATGATTAGTTTTTTTATTTTGTGGCTCAGGCCAACGAGAGGAGGCAGGAGTGGACTTCCTTCCTTGTAGTGTTGTCTTATCCGTCCAAGTCGCTCTGGCTTCTGGTTAATGGGCGAAAGTACTTACCGCGGTACTCTAGCCCTTATCACCTCTGTCTTCTTGCTCTTTCCTATCTTTCTTCTTCTTCACTCATTTCACCTTTGATATCTTTCTGCGGTAGCCTCCCAATCTTATTTACGGTTACGCTTATGGAAGCTCAAAGTCTGGTTAACAGGCGTTATACCGCCTGACTCTGTGCGAGCTTTCCCTGACAGGGAACATCACTCTTTAGTTTTCTTTTTGTATGGTAGTATGGACGGATGTACGGCTGGACGTCGGACCTGCCCCGTCAAGCTAACAGGCGTTCTATCGCCTGGCGATGCGACAGGGTCGACGTCCTGATATGCACCCGCCCCCGGCTGTTTGACCGTTCTGACACTTCACCTTCCTGGGTCTCAGCAGAGTTGCTGACCAATTGTGGCTGGGTGTCAGAGCCGTCTCCTTTATTTCTACTGGGAGGCTTCTATCTTCTTCGCTCACTCCTCCTTCTTCTTCTAAGTGGTCACTGGGATCCGGTCATTCTGTGGGTTGCCGGATGTCAGACAATGGGGAATCGGTGGTGCGAATGGTGCCGGACACTAGTCTGTCACCACGAACAGCACCGATCCCGCATGTGGAGACACTTGGTGCTTCTGGTGACGCGGATGCCACTCAGTCCTGAGTTCAGGCTGACTGTCATCGGCGCCATCAGCCACCGTAGCCTTGGGGAGGTCATTCTTTCCCTGGGGCCACACTCAACCAAAACACAAATGCAAACACACAAAAACACAAAAACATTAATTTTAATATTATTTGGAGCATAGGAAGAAACCTCCAAGAGCGTACATTTACTAAATTTTCAGGATCTTCATTTCTTTCCTTTTCTTTGTTAATAAGAACCTATGACACATATTTTTCTGTTAGCAATTTTTGATTAAATATCGTGATATTTCATTTCATTATATATCTTGTATAAGGTAGTATATTTCGTATCAGGAAATTTTTTTCCTCGCTCTTGAAGTTAGTTATCCTTTTCCATTAATAATTTTATTAACTTCTCTCTTAAAACTGGTTACGATAAAAACATAAAAGAAAAAAAGAAATCGCATGTTATATACAATTTTAACAAAATCAAATCAACAGAGGACTAACAAAAATAAATAAATAAATACAAACAAGACAATAAAAAGGGATACCTATTATTCCATTTGTTATATTATATAGCGGGTATATATTATCTTGGCATCTTTGTGTAGTAAATAGCATATCTCAGAAACCCTTATACCTTACATTATTTCTACTTAGTTTTACTAACTCTACTATTGACGAAAAAAAAAGGAAAACAAAATTTTTTTTAAACAACTTTGAGAATGCCTAAGGCGAGGTCAAAGAAGAAGGATGGCGCGGTCCCTCCGGGGCAGAAGATCCCCAGGAAGACTCTGACCAAGGCGACTTCCGCGACTCGGGCGATGAGGACGAGCGTGGCGCAAAGACCAGGTCGCGCGCACTCTCCGAGTCCCAAAAGGATGGCGGCCAAGACCTGAAGGGCACCTCCAAAGCCGGCCCCTCAAAAGGGTCCACGACTGATTTGAAGAGCGCTACCGACACCGCCCCCCTAAGGTGTCAAAGGCAGACCTAAAGAACGCCTTCAACCGGGCGTTACAATATTGCTCCTCGGAGCCTGACCAGTCTCACTTGGAGCCACCTCCTAGACCGGCCAGCCTACTAGCCTCGCTGAACCTTGACGTACAGCAGAGGGCCCAGAACGCTAGCGATTACCCTTCACCCAGCGCATACACTCCCTACGCCCCGGCATACCATTCGAGGCCCAGCGAAGTATGGCCCCCGGAACTACTATGGGACCACCATTACCACCGGCGGAGTTCAGTTCCTCAGTAGCCCCTGTCAAACATAAGTCTCCGGTAATCCACTGGAAACTCAGATTCTCAGGTCGCGAAGGCGAGCTCCCAGCCGAAGAATTCTTATTCCGTGTACAGACAAAGGCTCAGGACGAAGGAGTCCTGCCCTCGAACTGATAAGAAACATCTCAGTGCTGTTAACGGGAAGCGCTGAAGATTGGTATTGGGCTCAGTTCCGAAGAGGCTACCCCGCCCCCACATGGCAAGACTTCCGCATGAGGTTCGTGGAGCAGTTCGGTGGTTAAACTTCCGAGTACCAGATAATAAAAGAAATCCTGGAGACTAAGCAAGGCAACTTGTCCTTTGATGACTACGCGGCGAAGATTCTCACCCTTCACAACCGGCTATCTGGGCCGATGCCTCCGGCGGAGCTGGTACGCATCCTGATGCAAAACCTGAACGTCTCCCTAGGTTCCGCTATTATGGGATCCTCTTATCAGGACGTTCGCCAGCTTCGCGATGCTTGCTTGAGAGTCGAAAGATGGCAGCGCGAAAGGAGGAGTGATCACCGAGCTGTACACCGAGTCCATGAACTCGAGCCACCTCCACCCCAGCCATATCCTAGCCAGTACCAGTTCTACGCCCCCGAACCGGACTACCGCGCGGAAGCTCAAACTAGTCAACAGCCTGTACTTGAGGAAGTCCGTAGGACCCAGTCCAGCAGACCAGCTCTCAAGTGCTGGAACTGCCGTCAGGAAGGTCATGGGTTCATGGTGTGCACCCCCCCACCCGCAGCATCTTTTGCTATAGATGTAGGCGACCGGATGCCTATGCACCAACTTGTCCTGGCTGCTCGGGAAACTAGAGTCGGGGTGCGAGTCTCCTGGCGAGCCCGCACCCTGCTCAGAACCTTATACCGAACGTGTCCTCCCTGCTGTGTCAACCAGTTCGTTGGACAGTTCTGACCTGTCGACAATGGAACCTCTACCGGCTTTCCCTTCTCCACAGGCCAGAGCCTTCTTTATGCAACGTTGGGCCAACTAACACCAGATCCGTAAACGAATCTTTGGGGAAGGCGACGAGACGCAGCGCCACGCTAAGATCCCGCGCATCCATCCGAAATCACCTGACGGTCAATGCGGGACACGTGGTGATGAAGGAGGTGAACTGTTGGGTGGACAAGTAAACTTTACCAGTTGTGCACAGTGATTTAAAACATAAACCACCTTGACTGGCTGTATACAAAGAAAAAAGGATATCGTGGCAATTGATATTCTAGTCGTGATTACAAATGATAAGACTATATGTGAATTATGAAAATAAATTTATTAAAAATTCTTATGTCCTTTTAGATATATACAACAAAAGTTAGTATTAAGGTAATTATGGTGGTATTGCATACAATTGCATGTGCTTCTTCCACGTTCACCAATTTGGCATGTGTGGCTGGGCTTTCACAATGTATGGTTTACCTGTAGTTTGGTTATTATTATGTTGTTAGTAGTAATTTGAATTTGAAATATATAATTTTATTTGACCAAAAAAAAAACCAAACACCTTTCCTGTACTTCGAAAAAAACATGCAGTTTATTCTCGTACTTGCACCAGTTTTGGCATGTATAAGAATACTCACAATGGTTTTTCTAAAGTTGACACTTTCTGATTTTAAAATATCGCTGGTGGTTAAAAGCATGTACAAGACACTTCACCCAAAGGCATAAACTTGCTTTCACTTGGAACTCTATCAAACGAAAGAGGCTGAGTCCTTGTTGGTTCCTGTTTATATATCCTCAAAAGTGGTACTTGGCGAACTGCCTTATCAAAGTACACTTATTTTCTGATTTCCTTATTCCAGTCATCTTTTTGCCACCAATATTCATTTTTCTTCTTTCTAAAATTAATTCTTCAATCTTCCAATTTATTCCAATTTTCTATCTAATTTTTTCTTAATAATTTTATTATTTTCGAAAATGCATATAATTTATCGACGCCATTTCCGGCATCCTTTTTTGCATAATTATTTTTTATCTCGCTCCTTTTTTACATAATTTGCATCTCTTTTACTCCCATTAGCCTTATGGAAAATTATATTTTTTATAATATCTTTTTTAATAGATAGAATTCGTTACATAGTACGGCGAGGTGGCTTTATGTCGCAACATAAAGTTTGACGTTTGTTTTGCCGTCAAGTTTTTATTGTGCGCGCGCCGTGTTTTTTACGCGAAAAATACCTGCTCGTACATTCATCAGGTAAGATTTAAGTGTTTTTGTCCACCTATAGTGTTTGTGCAGTGATTCTAATGTGTAGTTTATTGATGGTGTCATTATTTGTTTATAAAAATGCCAGAAAGTGCGATGGCACATTGCCTGTCAGTGCTGCTTTGTTTTACGTTGTTTTTAGTGCATATTTGTTACCTTTATCTTTATCCCTTTATTAGCAAATACCTTTTGCTTGTTTTGTGTGCAATATGTTTATTTTATGTCGTGTACGTGAATATATGTAATTATCAATGTTAATTATAAGTTCAAATTTTGCCTTGTTATTGTTGTTGTATTCCATGTATTGTTGTTTGTGTAATGTTTAAAATTCAGTGTAAAGTTTATAATTCATTTGTTTATTTATTATAAAATTCAATTTTATTTAGATTTTCAAATTTATGTACTAATTCATTTATTTCTTTTCAGATAGTCCATACAGGTGAGTATACCATGTTGTTTATTTGTCTTCAATTGTTTATTAATATCTGTATTTTTAGGTTGGGGCTCAACATTCTCCCCCTCGTTGAACGCCTGCGTTCAACAAAGCCCTCTGTTTTCCGATTCCCCTCTTGTGGTGGTGGTGGAAAATAATGGTACCATCGGCTTTAATATGTAGGCGTACCTGGTACTTATCAGGTAAATTCACTGTAAACTCTTTATGTCTTCGTTGTTGTATTTGAGAGAAGTTTAACCTTTGTAGCACCCGTTTCGGAATGTATAAATCTTCACCTTCTCGGGTTATGAATTTTTGGAAATCATTGTTGATCCTTGTTTCTAGTTCTTGGATATTTGTGGTAGGTTTCAACAATGATAAATTCCGTAGCGGTCGCCCATTTATGATAGTTGGAGTCCGTACGGGTACGTTTGCGTTATCTGCCTTAGTTCTTACTACTGATACACTGGTTGTTTTTCCTACGTTGACCCGTGTTGATTTATGCAAGGAAATGTTTGTTCTAAACGTTTGTGATGGTTTTGCAGTTATGGTTGTTGGCTGTCCTTTGAGGGTTGTTTGTGGATGTTCCCTGATGTTCTGAGTTGCCTGTCGCTTGGGAGCTGGTGTATCTGGACCGGTTAGATCAATTATGATGCTCACTGGTTGTGACGTCGGCTCAGAGCAGGGTTTTTTTTTGTGATTGCTGTATGTTGATGTCATCTTTAGGTGTATGTGCTCTGGTTGGTTTAGTCAGATCGCTGCCGGGTTGCTTTAGTAAGCGGCGATTGTTGGGTTCATCAAGCTTTCTTTTTAAGGTTTGTTCAATTGGCCCTGGTTTTGCTGTCTTGGGTATAGCTGGTTCCTTTTGCGATTGCGTGGAGCTGGTCTTCGTGGTGGGAATCTTTCGCGGCTGTGTCCGAACTCGGAATTCTGGTCCACACGGCATTGCCTCAAAGTTTCTCCTGGGAACGGGACGCGCTGGAGAACTGGTCCAAGGCCTTAGCGGGACCTCCCGTGTTGTTACCTTTGGAGGAGTCGATGGTCTTGGTGGACTAGCTGGCTTCCCCGTACCTTGTTTTGGTTGACTCGTCTTAGGTGGACCGTCGAGTGCTGCTGACAATTCGGCAAGTTCTGCGGCAAAATCGCAGTCAATCTCGAGGAAAGGACTTCCCATCGGACCTGTAGTTCCATATAGCCAGTGGTCTTCGGCTGCGGCGAGATCTTCCTCGGTGTACTCGAACTCAGACATCTAAAAATGAGTGGATAATATGGAGGATTTTGATTAGAATAGGAAACACAAAACAAAGAACACTTAGAACGATACCAGTCACAGGACAACATGACGACACTTGCTGAAGGTTGCTCCTTCATGACGTTGCTACTTATCCTGAGCTGTGGATTGTTCTATCGGTAGTCGACAGATTTTAGCTATTGGTCGTTGAAATATATTGTTGCCTGTTCGTACTTGTACTACCCGTGTTAAACCGTCTGGTCCAGGAAACGTTTTTTCAATGGTACCTAGCGGCCACTTTGTTGGTGGTAGATTTTCATGTTTGATGAGTACGATGTCTCCGATCTTGATGTTATGTTGTTCTTGTTGCCATTTTGGTCTTTGTTGAAGTTGGTTGAGGTAATCTTTAGACCATTTGTCCCAAAATCCCTTGACTGCATGTTGGATGTGCTTCCATCGTAGCGGAAGCGATATGTTCTCGCCATTCATTGGTTCAGGTATAGCATTGAGAGCCTGTCCAATCAGGAAATGTCCTGGAGTAAGTATGAATGTATCATCTGGATCATTTCTAATTTGGCATAGTGGGCGAGAGTTAAGACATGCTTCGATCTGGGTAAGTATTGTTGAATATTCTTCAAAAGTGTATGTTGACTTTCCTATTGTTCTACGCAGGTGAGGCTTGATAGATCGAACACCGGCCTCCCAAATGCCTCCGAAGTGTGGAGCTGCAGGTGGGTTGAAGTGCCATGCGATTTGTTGTGGGCTGAAATATTGTGCAGCTGCCGAGGTGGCCTCCTTGACGGCTTGCTTAATTTCTTTATCGAGGATGGCTTTAGCTCCTATGAAATTAGTGCCACAATCGGAGTAAATATTGGAACATAGACCTCGTCTGGCGATGAATCTTCTTAAAGCGGCAAGGAATGCTCCAGTGGATAAATCGGACACTAATTCAATATGTATGGCTCTTGTTGTAAGACAAATTAATATACAAATATATGCTTTGAGTAACTTGGCATTGCGGATGTTTGATGATTTAATTGTTATTGGCCCAGCATAGTCAATTCCGACATTGCTGAATGGTTTGTTAATAGTCACTCTAGGTGTAGGAAGTTGCCCCATTAGTTGTGTTAATGTTTCTCCTTTTTGCTTAACGCATGTGACGCATTTGTGTATACGAGAAGCAATGCATCGTCTGGCGTTTAGGATCCAATATTTTTGTCTACTTGTACAGAGGACCACCGAGACTCCGCCATGCATTGTTGCTAGATGTATTCTATCAATAACTAAATGTGTGATGTAGTGTTCCTGTGGTAGGATGATTGGATGTTTTGCATCATATAACATTATCGCCTTCTGTAGCCTGCCTCCGACTCGTATTATTTTATCTTTATCCATGAATGGGTTCATTTTAAGCAAACGGCTATTTCGTGCTAGTGGCTTGGCATTTGCTAAATTTTTATATTCTTCTGGAAAACTTGATTGTTGTACAAGTCGTACAATTGTTTTCTCTGCTTCTTGCCACTCGCAAATGGATATGTGACTCCTTCGTTTGAATTCTGGATTTAGACAGTTGTGCTTAAATCGTTGTATCAATGCAATGATGTGAGTGAGTCTTGTCATTGATGAATAGCGTAGCAAGATATTGTTTTCAAACGTAGTGAGGAAGCTTTTCACTTTTGGTTTCTTTGCTTCTAACTCTGTTTGCTCGTTTGTTTCTCGAAACTTAGGCCATGTTTCTTGGTTGCTGGTTAGCCAACTTGGTCCATGCCACCATAAATTATTGTTTGCCAAACTTGCTGCTGATATGCCCCTTGATGCTAGATCGGCTGGATTGTACTTGGTAGGGATGTGGCGCCATTGATCATAACGTATCACATCCTGGATCTCCACAACACGATTAGCTACATACGTTTTCCACCTGGACGGGTGTTCTTTAACCCATTGAAGGGCTATAGTAGAGTCCGTCCAGGCATATGTGGTAATGTGCTGCAATTGCATGTCAGTGATCGTGCCTTTGAGTAATCGGGCTAGGATGACAGCTCCGTTTAGTTCCAAACGGGGTATCGTAGTAGGTTTAATTGGCGCTATTTTGGTTTTAGCCGTAAGCAAGGTTGATGTGATTTCTCCATTCTCATGTTCAACTCGTAGATACAATACAGCAGCGTAGGCCCTTGTAGATGCATCGCAGAATCCATGTATTTGTGCATTAGTGCCTGGGGAATATTGTATCCAACGTGGAATTTGTACTGCTTCCAGAGCCTTCAGCTGTTGTTTAAATGTAGACCACTGGGTTTCTATTTGTGGGGATACTTGTTTATCCCATGCGCTGCCAGTAATCCATAATGTTTGTATAAGCATTTTGGCGACGACTATGACCGGGGATAACCACCCTAATGGATCATAAAGTGATGCTATGTTGGATAACATGTTGCGTTTTGTAATGACCTTGTGTTCGCGCATTGGAATGACTGAAAATGTGAAATGGTCCGGTCCAGGATGCCATCGAATGCCAAGTGTTTTAACCGTGTCGTTATCTGAGAATGTTAGTATGTCCTTTAGCTCACGATGTTCCACTGGTAAATCCTTTAATAGCTCTGGGTCATTACTAGTCCATTTGCGTAAGTTGAAACCACCTGCTCGGGTTAGGCTAAGAAGCTCGGACTGTAGTTGTTTTGCTTCTGTGATACTATCAGCCCCAGCTAGCAGATCGTCGACATAGAAGTTTGAGTATATGGCCTTGGACGCTAAGGGCCACTTCTGTCTTTCATCTTCTGCTAGTTGTTGTAGTGTGCGGATTGCCAGGTATGGGGCACATGCGGTGCCAAATGTTACAGTTTTTAATTGGTAATCTTGTAATTGTGACGTTTCTGGGTGTCGCCAAATAATCCTCTGAAACGTTCTGTGGTTTGGATGTATGTCGATCATACGATACATCTTCTCGATATCCGCATTCATTGCAACCTTGTGTTTCCTCCAATTGAGTAGAGTCGCGAATAGTTTAGGTTGCAGAGTTGGTCCTGTTAAAAGGTTTTCGTGTTTTCGTTGAGGGAGACTCCAGCTGTAGTTTTCGCAGATGCGTCGAATACTACTCGTAATTTTGTAGTACTACTTTCCTTGAAGACCGCATGGTGAGGAATATAGTAGTATTCTTCCTCATTTGAAGGGGGGTTGACTTCCTCCATATGTCCCAGATCAATGTATTCATCCAGGCACTTTGAATATTCCATTTCAAATGTAGAATTTTTGCCGAACTGGAGTTGTAAAGACTTAAATCGTTTTAGGGCTTGAGGCCTCGATTTTCCTAGAGCTGGTATTTGCTCTTGAATGAAGGGAAGATTAACTTGATATCTTCCGTTTGATTTCCGTATATGCGTCTCCTCGAATATACGTTGACAGATTTCGTCTTCTTTTTTCAAAATCTGCTGCTTTGGAACTTCTTCCAATTCCCAAAATTGTTTGAGCTGGCGACTCAAGTCCAATTGAGTGGTTGTGACTGTGCATGCTGTCACTTGGCTGAGATATGTATCCGCTAATGGTCCAATTAGAATCCATCCAAATATTATATTTATAGCTGTTGGGGCTGTGTCAGGTCCTCGTCGGATGCCTTCTTGAACGATTTTTGCGTAAATCCGTGCTCCCAATAGTGCGTCAATATTTCCTGGCTTCCAAAATGTTGGATCTGCTAGTTGTATATTTTTAAGATGTTTCCAGTTCCCCCTGCGTACTATCCTTGTTGGTAGTGGATCGGTGATCTCATTGAGAACTAGAAATTCATCTGCCAATGTGGTTGTATTAGGGCGATGTGCCTCTAAGGTGAGCCTTACTTGTTGGCTTGCTGTTGCTAGTGGACTTTTATTTATACCATTGATGGTTATTGCTGCGTTTGTTGCTGTAGCGCCAAGCCGCGTGCATGCAGCTTGTGTGATGAACGATGACTCTGAACCAGGATCTACGAGGCATCGTAATGTCGTCCTTCTGCCTTGCCTAGGATATGCACTTACCAATGCTGTCGATAGTAATGCATGATGGTCCTTTGTAGCTAAGAAGGATTGTATTGAATTAAATTCATCAGCATTGCTGGCTGATTGTGTCTTCATGGTTGCGGGAGAATGGTTTGTGCTGCTTACTCCTTCATGAAGTTGTATTTTTGTGGACCCCGATGATCCACTGCTCTCTCGTTTGAAATCGGTATGTAGTGTAGTATTATGCTTCTGTTTGCATTTGTGACATCTGTATTTACTAGGACAAGCATTTGTGTCGTGCTGGGTGGACAAGCAGTTCAGACAATGGCCGGCTGTTTTTAACAACTTGTATCGTGTTTCCGGACTCATTGCCTGATACTTCTTGCACTTGATGACAAAATGGTTTTGCTGGCAGGCGGGACAGTTGTTCTGTTTCCTTGCATGATGAGCATGTGTATTTCCTCTGGGTGATACTGACTTTGGTT
This sequence comes from Thereva nobilitata, assembly GCA_963855945.1. Classification (NCBI taxonomy): domain Eukaryota; kingdom Metazoa; phylum Arthropoda; class Insecta; order Diptera; family Therevidae; genus Thereva; species Thereva nobilitata. The sequence goes on from OY979695.1 coordinate 68,887,368, forward strand.
GAACTGCAGGTTTGGACGTCACCACATCTGCAATTGATTCTAATACTCGCAATCTATTGTTGAGAAATTCGCAGAAAGCTTCATAGGTTGGAAGGGCTTGATTTGTTCCTTGCTCTTCTTCCCATAGGCGTAATGTCACAAATGGCAATTTTTGCACGAGCAAATGAATCAGGATGACATCCCATGATTTTGTGTCAACTTCAAGACTCTTCAACTGTTGTAGACATTCCGAAGTTGTATTGATTAAGATCTTGATACCCTTTGCTGTTTCTGTTGCGAGCTTGGGTATGTTCATGAAAGCTCTTAATTGATGGTTTACTAATACCTTCTTATTCTCGTATCTTTCCTTCAGCTTTGCCCATGCTGGCGCATAATCCTGGTTGGTAGTTGGGATGTGTTTCAGTAGTGCTTCTGCTTCCCCAACTAAACATTCCTTCAGGTAATGTAGTTTCTGTACAGGCGCCAGTTTGGGATTGTTGTGAACCAATGACACAAACACGTCGTGGAAGGATCGCCATACATCATAATCACCGTTGTACTTCGGCAAGCTAATCCTTGGTAGTTTGATGTCATATGATGACGTTGGTGGGGCAGTAGTATTACCTGTGGTGAGTTTCCTCAATCCGTCCATCAGATCTGCCATATACTCGCTGTATTTAAGTTCGGCGTGACTGTATTGGTCCTCTTCCAGATATGCCTCAGAAATTTTTGATGTCTCTTGAAGTGCTGCCCTTTGTATTTCGATATCATTTTTTGTAAATTCTTTCCACATAGCAGTTAATCCAGCTATTCTCAATTCATAGAATCCTTGTGTTCTCTTAGGTATAGCAGTTTTCTTAGCAACTTCGATGTATTTCTCTAACTGCGTTTTCAGGATTTGTTGTGTTTGACATAATTGTGTTAATAATGGCATTGGTGCCTGTTTATTTTCAGAACCCGTCGCCATATCAATATATAATCAGACCAGAATATGTTGCACACGAATTCCTGGATGGAACCACCAAAAAATGTTTAGCTGTCGACCGTTGCCTTCACCAGAAATCACCTGACGGTCAATGCGGGACACGTGGTGATGAAGGAGGTGAACTGTTGGGTGGACAAGTAAACTTTACCAGTTGTGCACAGTGATTTAAAACATAAACCACCTTGACTGGCTGTATACAAAGAAAAAAGGATATCGTGGCAATTGATATTCTAGTCGTGATTACAAATGATAAGACTATATGTGAATTATGAAAATAAATTTATTAAAAATTCTTATGTCCTTTTAGATATATACAACAAAAGTTAGTATTAAGGTAATTATGGTGGTATTGCATACAATTGCATGTGCTTCTTCCACGTTCACCAATTTGGCATGTGTGGCTGGGCTTTCACAATGTATGGTTTACCTGTAGTTTGGTTATTATTATGTTGTTAGTAGTAATTTGAATTTGAAATATATAATTTTATTTGACCAAAAAAAAAACCAAACACCTTTCCTGTACTTCGAAAAAAACATGCAGTTTATTCTCGTACTTGCACCAGTTTTGGCATGTATAAGAATACTCACAATGGTTTTTCTAAAGTTGACACTTTCTGATTTTAAAATATCGCTGGTGGTTAAAAGCATGTACAAGACACTTCACCCAAAGGCATAAACTTGCTTTCACTTGGAACTCTATCAAACGAAAGAGGCTGAGTCCTTGTTGGTTCCTGTTTATATATCCTCAAAAGTGGTACTTGGCGAACTGCCTTATCAAAGTACACTTATTTTCTGATTTCCTTATTCCAGTCATCTTTTTGCCACCAATATTCATTTTTCTTCTTTCTAAAATTAATTCTTCAATCTTCCAATTTATTCCAATTTTCTATCTAATTTTTTCTTAATAATTTTATTATTTTCGAAAATGCATATAGTAATATATAATTATTTGCTAGACTATACAATAACGTAATTTAAATCCATTTTAAATGTAAACCGTTTTTCAACGTGTGATGGTAATAAATAACATTACTCAGGTTTCATTATGAGGAACTATGTCCACATAAAATTTTCCCTTCTGATTTCTTTCTGAGAAAATCAACCCGCCCAGAATCGCCTTCGTTGCAACTTTACTTGTAAGCAAGTACACCAGTAATAATTTTTGAGACCAGTTCCTACTTGTACTCCGGATCGGGAAGAGCCGATATTAATTAATTATTAAATAAAAATTTTAAATAGAATAAAAGTAAAAAGTGTTTTACTTAACTGGCGCAGTCGGTTTTGATTTAATTCGAAAAGAATTAAAGTGCTTGAAGTTTCGGGAAAGTTTTTTCTATAAAATTCGAAGAGAATTAATTGTATTAAAATAAGAATCCCGTTTCTCTAATCTCGGAAAAATTAAAAATCAATTCGAAAAGAAGTGAAAATTCCGAAAAATTAAAAATCTATTCGAAGAGAAGTGAAAATTCCGAAAAATTAAAAATCAATTCGAAAAGAAGTGAAAATTCCGAAAAATTAAAAATCAGTTCGAAGTGAAAATTCCGAAAAATTAAAAATCAATTCGAAGAGAAGTGAAAATTCCGAAAAATTAAAAATCAATTCAAAGAGAAGTGATATTATTTATCTAAAAACATTTTTTTGCAATAAAAGTGAAAAGCCAAGGAAATTTGTTTTTGCAAAAAGAATATTTGTGGAGTTCCAACAAAAAAAATAAAATTAATTTATAAAATAAAATTCAATTATTTAAAAAACAAATAGAATTTAAAACACCAAAAGCAAAATTTACAATTTAATTCAACGAAAATTAATACAAAAACAAAAAAAAATTTGTTTTATGAAAAATTGTCTCGCTAAAGCACGAGGAAAATAAGGAAAGTTCGAGCAAAAAAATTAAATCAAAGAGAAGAATCTTCATAGTCACCAGCTATCAACAATAACCATCGCTATCAACAGATCACCACCAATTCAATCATCAAACATCATCAGTGCTATTTAATAAAAATTAGAACGGTAACTACGTATATTTGTTTTATAATAATTTAGTTTTTTATATACCTAAAATTTTTTTTTTCATTAAACATGGTAATAACAAATATTAGAACAATTATCAAAGAAATTTTCTAACAATTATCAAAATAAATACATAAATCTCAGCAAATATAAAATTAAGTATTTAAGGAAAAATATTCCAGAATCGTTTTTATTCTAATTCTATTTAATTTTGCTAATTTCAAAATAAAAAACAATCAAATTTTTTATTAGTCTTAAGAATTTCTTGAATACCTATTAAGGCTGTCGACTTATTTCTGAATTGTTTGCTATTTTTATTAAAATCATTTTAAAATGGATGCTGAAAATCGTGGTACACTTGAATATCTCGCAAAAAATATAAGTTATATCCGACCATTCGATGGTAACAAATATGATTTAGCAGGGTTTTTATCTAGAATTGAGTCCTTTATACCGATTATAGATACCTTAGATAATCCTCATAAAGTAATCGTGCTCGGATACATTTTAGATAAAGTTGTTGGGAGAGCTAAGGAAAGTTTAATTAGGACCGGCGTTGTAACTACTTGGTTAGAATTAAAAAATTGTTTGACTAGAAATCACGGGGAAAGAGTAGCCATTCCAGAATTAATTAATGAACTCAGACTTTGTCGATGTGATTCTACCGTGGAATCCTTTTATAATAAAATAACCTCACTATTATGTAGAATAAATAATGCCTATGTACTCAACGGTGTAGTAGATCTTAATGCCCAAATAACTGCTAATCAAACACTAGCTTTAAGTTTGTTTACCCAAGGATTACCACCATTACCTAAAAATCTTATTAGTTGTCGCGACCCGCAAACATTAGATAGTGCGTTCGATTTATTAGTACGATGTGGTTATCTCTCAGCTACTCACAATAATCTCAGTAGAAATAGTAGTAGCAACCCTAAAAATACGAATCAAAATTACCATTCCTCTCACAACCCAAAGTCCAATTTTCGCAACACGTATTATAACCGTAACAATCAACGCAATTTTAATCCCAACTTTAACCATGTCCACAAAAACAACAACTCTTATGGTAATTTTAACCACCATTATAACAACTACAGACAAAACCAAAATAATTTCAGGAATAATCCTGGTCCTAGTGGAATAACACGCAGAGCTAATGATAACCCAAACTATTTTAGACAAAATTATCAAGAAAATCAGGGCGTCCCCGAACCTATGGATATTTCCACTAATGAAAATAATAGCATAAATCCTGGCCGCCCCCAAAATTTTCATTTCAATCAGGTAAACGACTTCCCTATATAATAATAAAAACCAAAATCCGAGATCTCAGATTTATCATTGATAGTGGAGCCGAAAGTAGCATAATTAACCCCGGTATTTGCAACCCTAAATGGAAATTACCCATTCAAACTCATTCAATCAACGTACTAGATAGAATAGTCAAAGTAAATATGAAGTGAAGTATCCCCATCTTCAAAGAGTTCAATGAGCCAAAAACTTGTTGCATACAATTTTTTGAATATTACTTCCACAAATCTTTCGACGGGCTCATAGGAAACAACATTTTAATTGATGAATTAGACGTGAATATCGGCTATAAAGACCGCCTATTGACAACGAGAAACGCCGCAATACCATTTTATTTCAATAAAGTAGAAGAAATGTATGCAAGAAGCCGTTTAAATAGCGTTACTGATATATTCAATAACGAATGCAACCATAAAGTTACTCCCAACGAAACTTATGCAACACATCTAAACAAACCCGATCTACACAGAATAAAAACTCTCATAATGTCTTATAAGGACGTGTTTTTTAAAGAAGGAGATAATCTTTCATTTACCAATCACATTAAACATGAAATAAAAACTCGAAATGATGTCCCAATTTACTCCAGATTGTATAGATACCCGAAGGTATATAGACAAGAAGTTGATCGGCAAATAAAAGAGATGTTACAACAAAAAATTATTCAGCCAAGTAACAGCCCATATAATTCTCCCATCTGGGTGGTACCTAAGAAGGCCGATAATTCCGGCACACAGAAATGGAGAATAGTGGTGGACTACAGAAGGTTAAATGAACAAACAATCAATGATAAATTCCCCATGCCCAATATGGAAGAACTCTTCGATAAACTCGGAAAGTGTAACTATTTTTCAACTATAGATCTGGCCCAAGGATTTCACCAAATCGAAGTCTTGCCAAAAGATAGACCTAAAACAGCCTTTTCTACAAGAAGCGGGCATTATGAATTTCTGAGAATGCCGTTTGGGCTTAAAAATGCCCCCGCCACGTTTCAGAGATTAATGAATAGCGTGTTGAAAGATTTCATTAATAAAATCTGCGTGGTCTATCTCGACGATATTTTGATTTTCTCCACAAGCTTTGAAGAGCATCTTGTCAGTTTAAGGAAAATATTACAAAGACTTCGTGAAACAAATTTAAAAATTCAGGTTGATAAATGCGCATTTGCGAAGGCGACTACAAGTTATTTGGGACATATAATTACCAAGGATGGAATTAAACCGGACGATAAAAAAGTAGAGGCAATACAACGAATGAAACTACCACACACCCTCAAAGAGATTCGTTCATTTTTAGGCATAACAGGGTTTTATCGGAAATTCATCAAAGATTACGCTCGAGTAGCGTACCCTATAATCAAGTATTTAAAGAAAAATACTAAAATAAATGAATCAGATCAAGAATACATCGACGCCTTTAATAAATTAAAAATTCTTCTAGTTAGTGATCCAATTCTTAAAAGCCCGGATTTCAGTCGATCGTTTGATTTGACAACCGACGCTTCGAATTACGCCGTCGGAGCAGTTCTAAGTCAAAATCACCATCCTATATGCTATGCGTCAAGAACACTAAATAACCACGAATCAAAATATTCAACAATTGAGAAGGAGTTACTCGCAATCGTGTGGGCCATCAAATACTTCCGTATCTACCTTTACGGAAGGCACTTTAAAATTTTCACGGACCATAAGCCATTAGTTTGGCTCAACAACATTAAAGAACCAAACATGAAACTTCAGCGCTGGAAAATTCAGCTTAATGAATATGTCTTCGATGTCTGTTATTTAAAAGGGAAAGAAAATGTAGTAGCGGATGGATTGAGTAGATTCTATCCTCCTACAAGAGAAAATAGCTCCATAATTAAAAATGCTGATATTTGCTATAACAATCAAACTGATCCGAGCGAAGAACAAAGATCAACACAGGCTACCGTGCACAGCACCGAAGAGGATGAAACACGCTGCCTGTATATAACCGAAAAACCAATCAACCACTATAAAAATCAAATATATATCTCAACAGGAGAAAAAGAAAAAATCTTTTTAAAAATAGTAAATAGTAAAGTGCAAACTCATGTGGTTATAGATCAAAATAGCGACTTAGTCGAAATAATGAGAAGAATCCTAAAAGATAAAGGAGTAATGTGCATTTACTGCAATGAAAATGAACTGTTCATAAAATTTCAGGATGCCTACGTAAAATTTTTTTCTAATAACACCGAACTAAAACTATTGAAATCAAATATTCGAATAACAGATATAACAGACGAGGAAGTGATGCTGTCGTTAATCAAGGAAGAACACATTCGAAATAACCACCGCGGAATTCTAGAAGTTTTCAATGAAATTAAACGAAAGTACTATTACCCAAATATTTTCAAATTAATCACTCAATTTATAAATAAATGTGAGGTATGTTTACTCGCGAAACATGACCGACACCCCTGCAAAATACCATTTAAGGTAACCGAGTCTCCTCACGGTTTTAATGAAATCGTGCACGTAGACATATGGTACCCATATCAAAATATCATGTATTTGAGCACCATTGACAAATTTTCTAAATACGCCACTGTCCATAAATTAGAAGACCGCACGTGGATATCGATTTTAAAAGCATTTAAAGAAAGAATTCAGTATTTAGGAAAAATGAAGAAATTAGTATTCGATAATGAACGATGTATTATCCATAATTCGGTTGAGCTGTTTTTAAAGGAAAACCAAATTGAATTCCATACTACAACTGCTTACAACAAAACCGGCAATTCTGATGTCGAACGGCTTCATGGCACGCTTAATGAGCACTTACGCATCATAACTGTCGAGAAACCAAAAACTGAAATAAGCGAACGAATTTTTAAAGCAGTAACTTGTTACAACAACAGCATACACACAACGACTAAGCTGAAAACAATTGATTTTATTAATAAAAACTTAGATCGGAGTCAAATAGATATATTAGCAAACAAATTTGAAGAAAATAAGGTAAATAAAATAAGTAAACTTAACGAAAATCGGGACGAAGAATTTGTTGTTCATGAAAATATTATTCGTAATAGAAGTATAGAAAAAAATAAACCAAAATATAAGAGACTATCAAAACATGAAAAATCTGGGGACTATGTATTCGACACTAGCAATAAACGTAAAACAAGATATTACACCACTCAATTAAAACGAAAATTTAAATACCAAAACTAAATAAGGTTTTCAATTTATAGGAAAAAAATGAGTAAACCTTCCCTTTTCTTTCTCTTTCAGATGCTCTGTATAATCACGATTATTTTCCTTGTTCCTTTAACTTTGGGGCAACTAATTGAAGTTACGCCAATAAATACTGAAAACGGGTTTGCCTTATATCGATTGGACGAAAAATTAATTGTGGACCACTATGTGAAAATACTACACATCATTGATTTAGAGCAATATACAAATGTATTAAACATATTAGGCAAGAACATAAAACTCCTTAACCTTCCAGTAAACGCTGGCGAACACAAATTGCTTATGAGAGAATTTTTGTTGGCTAAACATAATCTTAAAATGATTATGCCAGATATATTGAATAAACGACGGGAGAAAAGAGGGGTGATAAATTTTATTGGGTCCAGCATGAAATTTTTATTTGGCACTATGGATGACGAAGACGCGGAAGAAATTTCTAAACATTTAGATAACTTAGACAAAAACACCATGCAAATGACCGATCAGTTAAACAAACAAGTTGTGATCAACAACAATTTAATTAAAAATCTGAATGAAACCATTAGACATGTAAACGACCAACAATACATACTACAAGAATACCTAAATAACATTACGAGTAAAGCAAAACACCTAACGGAATCGGTCGACATAACAAAATTTACATTACAAATCTATGCCGATCTTAACGCGATGAACAAACAACTCGAAAAAATTTCGGACACAATTTTAATGAGCAGGCTGGAAATTTTGCCTCATGACATGCTGACAAACGACGAAATTCAAAACTATAATATATCTGCATCCATTCTGCCCCTTATTAAAAACAGCATCTTATCCAAAAATTCCTTCCTAATATTTGTAATTAGTATTCCAAAGCGAACTGAAGAAACTTATTATAACGCGTTAATTATTCCTGTCCCCAATAATCAATACGAAGAGCTAGATTATGATATTACACAAGTAATCTTAAACAATAACGATGTTTTTACGTATGATAAAAGTATAATCTCAAAAGGAGATTTAAAGGAGCATAAACATGAGTGCATAAAAAATGCATTTAAAAAGAGTAATACTTGTCACATGAAGATAAACACTAACATGTCTATTATAGAAGTAGATAACGGATTAATCGTAACAAAAAACTTGCCAACAACACAAGTTGCTCAAAATTGTATTCAGCACAAGTTAACCATTAAAAATAATAACATAATAAAGTTTAGCAATTGCAAACTGGAAATAGGTAATATAACATTCAGAAATAAGATCGAGAGCTTTAAAGATGGTGGTATAATCCCAATAAGCAACATTAATTTTACAAAATTTTTAAGCAACAAAGTAGACATAAAAGAATTACATAGTACAAGCATGCAAAATAGGGAAACTATAAAATACATAGAATTTAAGAACAATGTAATGAGCTATACGTCGCTAGTCCTAAGTTCATTGATTATAATCATAATATTTGCAATAATTATAATAAAATTTTTTTGTAAGCGTACAAGTAAAATTGCAACCACAACTAAAATTGAATTACATGATAAAATACAAGACGAGGCGGATATTCAAAATAACCCTTCTGTTCCAGATCCTTTTTCAGGAGCAAAAGTTCTAGGGGATGGAGGAGTAATATAAAATTATTTGCTAGACTATACAATAACGTAATTTAAATCCATTTTAAATGTAAACCGTTTTTCAACGTGTGATGGTAATAAATAACATTACTCAGGTTTCATTATGAGGAACTATGTCCACATAAAATTTTCCCTTCTGATTTCTTTCTGAGAAAATCAACCCGCCCAGAATCGCCTTCGTTGCAACTTTACTTGTAAGCAAGTACACCAGTAATAATTTTTGCGACCAGTTCCTACTTGTACTCCGGATCGGGAAGAGCCGATATTAATTAATTATTAAATAAAAATTTTAAATAGAATAAAAGTAAAAAGTGTTTTACTTAACTATATAATTTATCGACGCCATTTCCGGCATCCTTTTTTGCATAATTATTTTTTATCTCGCTCCATTTTTACATAATTTGCATCTCTTTTACTCCCATTAGCCTTATGGAAAATTATATTTTTTATAATATCTTTTTTAATAGATAGAATTCGTTTTTTATGGCATTCCCAGCGAATTCGCCACAAAAAATTACATAGTACGGCGAGGTGTCTTTATGTCGCAACATAAAGTTTGACGTTTGTTTTGCCGTCAAGTTTTTATTGTGCGCGCGCCGTGTTTTTTACCCGAAAAATACCTGCTCGTACATTCATCAGGTAAGATTTAAGTGTTTTTGTCCACCTATAGTGTTTGTGCAGTGATTCTAATGTGTAGTTTATTGATGGTGTCATTATTTGTTTATAAAAATGCCAGAAAGTGCGATGGCACATTGCCTGTCAGTGCTGCTTTGTTTTACGTTGTTTTTAGTGCATATTTGTTACCTTTATCCCTTTATTAGCAAATACCTTTTACTTGTTTTGTGTGCAATATGTTTATTTTATGTCGTGTACGTGAATATATGTAATTATCAATGTTAATTATAAGTTCAAATTTTGCCTTGTTATTGTTGTTGTATTCCATGTATTGTTGTTTGTGTAATGTTTAAAATTCAGTGTAAAGTTTATAATTCATTTGTTTATTTATTATAAAATTCAATTTTATTTAGATTTTCAAATTTATGTACTAATTCATTTATTTCTTTTCAGATAGTCCATACAGGTGAGTATACCATGTTGTTTATTTGTCTTCAATTGTTTATTAATATCTGTATTTTTAGGTTGGGGCTCAACAACCATAGAGAAGCGTATTCTCACCAAGCGAGTCCTTTCAACGATACTTACTGACGCCACTGATGAACGACCATTTGCTAACGTACGAATTCTGGGCGAAACGGTTCTCGGCTTGCTGGACAGTGGGGCAAGCATTAGTTGCCTGGGAAGGGGGCAGAGTCGTTCCTCCAGAAGCACCCAGAGGCACAGCTAACGCGTTTGCGTACCTCTGTCCAGACAGCCGACGGCTCATCCAACCAAATTCTGGATTGCATCACCCTGTGACGTATGGCCATCGTACATTGCCATTGACCATTTATATAGCCCCTAGTCTTACGCAACCATTATACCTCGGAATAGATTTTTGGAAGGCCTTTAAGTTGGCCCCACACATTATCGGTGAAGTACAGCTAGCCCCACAACCAGATCCAAACTGCCATCGCCTTGAGGAAGCCCAGAAGGAGTGATTGAACCAGGCCAAGGCGCGGTTCCCGTCTCTTGACACCTGTGGCCTCGGCAAGACGCACCTAGAACAGCATATTATCGACACTGGCGAGGCGGTGCCCATTAAGCAGAGACACTATCCTGTCTCTCCTGCCATCCAGACCCTCATGTATGAGGAGGTCGATCGCATGCTGAGTCTAGGTGTGATTGAAGAGAGTAACAGTCCGTGGAACTCACCTGTGGTCCTGGTTCGAAAGCCCGCCAAAGTAAGGCTTTGCCTGGGCTCTCGCAAGGTGAATGCAGTTACGGTGAAGGATGCATACCCCTTGCCCCACATCGACGGTCTACTGGGACGGCTACAGGACACGAAATACATCTCAGCCATCGATCTAAAGGATGCCTTTTGGCAGATTCCTTTGGAGGAAAAATCCCGAGAGAAGACAGCTTTCACGGTCCCAGGGCGACCATTGTATCAATTCACCGTAATGCCGTTCGGCCTTTGTAACGCGCCACAGCGTATGTGCCGCCTAATGGATAAGGCAATCCCAGGCTCGCTTCGAGAACGTGTCTTCGTATATCTAGACGATCTCTTGGTGGTGTCTCCGACGTTTGAAGCCCACATCCAGACGTTGGAACAGGTCGCAGACTGTCTGCGTCGCTCAGGGCTGACGGTAAACCTGAACAAAAGCCGGTTTTGCGTTAGAGAAGTCAAATATTTGGGATTTATCATAGGCGATGGGTCGCTAAAGACCGACCCCGACAAGGTTTCAGCCATCAGGGATTTCCCAGTTCCAAAGTCGGCCAAGCAGGTACGGCGGTTTTTGGGCATGACGGGATGGTACCGACGCTTCATAGGTAACTATGCAAGCATTGCCTCTCCCATCACGGACTGCCTAAAGAGCGGCAGATTTGCTTGGACCGACAAAGCCCAACAGGCATTCGAGGAACTGAAGAAATCCATGATGTCTGCACCCTTACTGATAACCCCAGATTTCACCAGCCCTTTCTTCATCCAGTGTGACGCCAGCAAGACCGGCGTAGGAAGCGTCCTGTTCCAACGACGCGGAGACGAAGAGCAACCAATCGCTTACTTCTCGAAGAAGCTGAATAATGCTCAAAGTAACTATTCCATCACAGAACTTGAGTGCTACGCGGCGGTGCTAAGCGTCAAAAAGTTCAGGGCATACGTGGAAGGCCACACCTTCACTATCATAACTGATCATGCCAGCCTGAAGTGGCTCATGAGCCAGACCGACCTAAGCGGCCGTTTGGCTCGCTGGAGCCTAAAGCTGCAGGGCTTCCAATTTTCTATCGAGCACCGCAAGGGTAGTCAGAATGTGGTGCCGGACGCCTTACCGCGAGTCGACTGTGTCGATGAAGTGTTCTTCTGCAAAGACGTGGACCTATCGTCCCCAGCTTTCTAATCTGAAGACGATGTCCAGCTCGTCGAGCAAGTGACTAAGAAGGCTGGTCAGTTACCTGATCTTCAGGTATCTGATGGATACGTGTTCCACCGTTCGGCCCCACGGACTGGCGACCCCGAGACGGACGACCTGATATGGAAATTGTGGATCCCTGCAGAATTGACCGTTCCCTTGATCAAGTCCGCTCATGAGCCCCTCAAGCTTCCCATGGCGGTGTTCACAAGACCCTAGTACGCCTTCGGGAAAAATATTATTGGCTCGGCATGACTAGCCAAGTCAGAAAATACATCGCGAGCTGTGAAGTATGCAAGGAGACAAAAGCTCCAAAACACACCCCTTCGGCCCCCTATGGGCGAAGCCATGGATGTGTGCCGACCTTTTCAACTCTTGTACATCGATTATATGGGCCCATATCCTAGGACGAAGAAAGGCCATACGGCTGTATTGGTAGTCCTAGACGCATTTTCTAAATTCAGTTTTCTCCACCCAGTAGCTGGCGAAACATCTAAAGCCGCTGTGAATTTCCTCGAGCACCAAATTTTCCACGCTTTCGGAGTCCCCGAGGCGATATTCTCTGATAATGGAAGCCATTTTACGTCTAAAGAATTCGCGAAACTGTTGTCCGACTACGGCGTCAAACATCAACTCACCGCCGTCTATTCCCCACAAGCCAACGCTTCCGACCGGGTGAACCGCTCCGTCTTAGCTGCTATCCGAGCGTACCTGAAGGAATACCACCGGGATTGGGACCTACAACAGTCTGCAATTGATTGTGCCCTACGGAGCGCCCATCACTCCTCCATCGATACCTCCCCTTACCAGGCCCTGTTCGGGTGTCCAATGATCCTGCATGGATCCGCTTACCCGGTACTGAAGACCTTAGGTGCCTTGCAAGAGGGAGATATAACAGTACTGCCGGCCGTAGATAGATGGCAGGCCCGGCATGACAAAATAGAGCAACACTTGGCCGCGGCTCACACTAGACATGAGAAACACTATAATCTGCGCTGCAGAGCAGTAGAGTTCTCGCCCGGCCAGGTAGTCTATCGACGAACCTTCCCCGTAAGCAGCAAGGTCGACCGGTTTAACGCTAAACTGGCAAATAAATTCACGAAGGCTCGCGTGAAGCGAAAGCTTGGGAGTGGGAGATATGAGTTGGAAGATTTAAAAGGCAAACCAATCGGAACCTTTCACGCCAAGGACCTCAAGGCCTGACAGCCTGAGTAGCGGAAAGTGACCTCGTGGACCAGGGGTTCGAGACGACGACTATGTGGTATAGCCGGCGGATCGAGTCCTTGGGGCAGGAGACACCATCCGGAAGAGATACTTAACGCTCCTTGGGACCCGCCGGGACAATGTGGAATTGCCTCGACCTTTCCCATGGGCGCGCGAAGTCACTCCACAGCGCGATCAGTCCTAGGGCGCGTTCTAATACAACTTCTGGAAGCATGTCAACTCTGAGTAGCCCTAATAAGGCATCTCGCCGGCTTAACCGGTTAATAATAGGGTACTCCAATTAGGTCCGCTTGGGTAGCTCCCCCAGCGAATGGTACACCTCCTTGATCTACTTGACTGTCTGGAGCCAAGCTTCATGTTGATAACTTCAGGGCTTGCCAGACCAACACCCCAAAATGTATATAGAGGTGACTCACGAGGTCGCAGACATTCTGCCGTACCGCTTTGCCTTGGTAGGGGGAGTTCTTGGACACGAACGATGCGCTAAATAATTCCAACTACCACCGCCGGACCATGTCTGTTATGAGTATAGAGCCAAAAATCTAGACACAATCCCGGCTCATGAGGCCCGAACGACCCTATAAGACGCTTGCCTAGGAACGTATAGGAGATATGCAGAGTACGGTTGTCCCGGACGGAACAAAACGTCTCTTGTTCCACACCCCAGTAGGGAGCGCATGGTGTAAGTGGCGATAAGGAAGCCAAATCGTGGCCGTTGACGAGCGCCGTTGTCCAAAATGATGCCAATACTTAATTAAATCTCAAAAGTTGTTTTGTTTTTTTTTTAAAAAAATAAAGCTGCGGATAAGGTAGTTGAGGCGCTTAACCCATACGACTTCAGCCTCGTCCATTGCGTCCCGAACTCAACCCCTCCGAAGGCATAGCGGAGTGGAAAACACACATCACCTTGTAACAGCCCGGCTCAGTCGATAGAGCATGAGACTCGGTTTCAGGGCGTGGTTGAGCCACACGTTGGGCTAGCGATCCGACAAGGCCTCCGTTTCTTTTTTTTCGCACCCCCTCTCCTCTGGCGACATCTAGGTGGCGCGTGTTGTAACGGTCGCCCTAAAGTACATGGGCCTCTGACGCACCCAAACTCAGAAAACACCTCGCTGATTTGCTGATTTGACGTAATTCCGAAATCCTGGAAAGTTGAACTAAATATGCCAAATGTTCTTAAATTATTGATAATTTATAGTACCCGGATACGCGACGCCGATTTCGCGCCAACAATCGCTAAAAAAGAAAGTTAGAGCGGCATTATTCATTTGAGACAAAGAAACAACAAAACAATATTCTAGATTAACTTTTAAACGTCATTCGCTAGAATCAATCATTTTTTTTGGCTCCGTCGTTACTCTCGCAAACCAGCGACATGGCAACTACGCATTATTCAAAAAAAAGAATTCAAAATAAATTAACTGGCAACAACTCATCTGCACGCCAGTTAATTTTTCCCGAATCCGTTCGCATACTTTTGTCTGCTAAAAAACCACGAAAACGGATCGGAATGGAAGTGCCGTTGAGGCAATTCCAATTTTCGTCACCGAAGCCCCTGCGCAAGTAGCCGCAGTGATACAGGAAGAAGAATTTTACCGCTCATCGCGCCGGAGCATCGAGAAAAATTTCCCAAGTGGCGTGATCGAGGAAAAAAAGGCTCGACGGTTCGGTTAATTGTTGGGGCATTGGGATTGATTTTGCGTGAACGGAGGGAGAGGAGTTGCTAGGGAGGGTGCTTTGCCTTGATTTAGAGTGCAGACTGATAGGGAATTTATGGAGGAATTGTTTTTTTTTGAAATGGATAAGGAGTGGAGTTTGAGTTTTCGTGGAGGAGAGTTAAAATGACGGAGGTCGGTTGAGAGTGTTTAAAAAAAAATTTTTTACTAGATTCCTTGAAATAATAAAAGTGTTAAAAATTTAACGTCATTCAATTGTAAAATTACATTTTGTGGAAAAATTGGAAAAAAAGGAAGAAATTATTAAATTGAAAAAAAAGTTATTAATTTGTGTGGCTAGGCAGTGCAATGAGTTTATTTGTTAATTAAGTGGCATCAATTCAGAGGAGTAAGTGCCCAATTATTACATATACATATAACAACAATAGCAGCATATTCAAAGCCGATCAAGATTCCATCGACCAAAAAATGAAATATATGCAATTATGTATTTAAAAACATGTATAAAGAAGCCGTCTAAATTTACATGACTCAGAATTAATTAATTACAACATTAATTAATAAAATTGGTTAATAAAAACAGAAAAAATAATAAAGCATTATATAATTCTTTGCTTACATATAGTATAATCAGTAAAATCAACTATATAACTATTCTCATTAAAAGAATATAAATTGAATAAATAAAATAATAAATAAATATATAACTTAATAATATTTGAAATAAATAACCTAAAATAAAATAAATACATATAAAACTTAATAATATTTGAAATAAATAACTTAAAAGTAAATAAATATAACTTAATAATATTTGAAATAAATTACCTAAAATAAAATAAATCCATATAAAACTTATTAATATTTGAAATAAATAACCTAAAAGTAAATAAATATAACTTAATAATATTTGAAATAAATAACCTAAAATTAAATAGATACATATAAAACTTAATAATATTTGAAATAAATAACCTAAAAGTAAATAAATATACAACATAATAATATTTGAAATAAATAATCTAAAATTAAATGAATATAAAACTTAATAATATTTGAAGTAAATAATCTAAAATTAAATGAATATAAAACTTAATAATATTTGAAATAAATAATCTAAAATCAAATGAATATAAAACTTAATAATTTTTGAAATAGAAAAACCTAAAATTAAATAAATATATATGTTAATAATAACATGAAGTTAATTAAAACATTTTAACTGATGAGGTTCGCTTGAGAAGCCCACGGATGTGTGGCCCACGGGATTAGGATGCCCTAACCAAAGATAAGTGCCTTCCATCCACTATATATTGTTTGGCATAATGTAGCCCCTAGGGATGACCTGGTGACCAGCGACCACCCGTCTATTTCTCTCTTCTTCCCCTTTATTTTGTCCCTTTCGTTGGCCCTGGACGTTGTTCCACCCCCCTTATCGCCCTTACTTAATTTTTTTTTTGTATAGGCACGATTTTTTTTGGCTTACCCCCAACTGTCACCCCTTCGGCATCCCTGTACCGCGGACCCCACCCCATCCGGCGAGCTAGTTTGCGCATAGCACGTCGTGCCGACAACCGGTGCAAGGGATGCATTTTCTTCTGCGATATTTCCCAGGCGGTCGAACCGTCCGAGCCACGTTCTTCGATCCCCTTTCCGAATAACTTTTGTAATGGTAGTCTTTTGGCCTTGATGGCAATTTCCCGTCGTCGTGCCTCGGCACAAATTTTCCCAGACAGTTACATTGAGGACCATACAGCATCTGTTGACAGGCTCGTTCTTTGCATATTCAGTGCGATGCGGGTACTCCTTAAGTAGCTTCGTATGTCTTGTATGCCGAACATCATCATTGAATTTGATCATACGTGATAGAAATTGTACTTTAAGGTTATCATTTATAATGTCCAGGGAAAGGCATGAAATAAGCATTTTTCTTCTCCCTGACAATGACATGAGATCAATAATTGTGAGCCGGTCCTCGTAAGGTGGAAGACTTCGGAAGTCGCGTGGATCGTGCAGATGTCTCAGCGCGAAAAAGAGAAATTACTTTTGAACAGATTCAATCCTGTTTCTGTTAACCTCAAATATGGGGTCCCAGATTGGACAAGCATATTCCAGGATTGGGCGGACTAAGGAAAAAAATAGTGTTTTTGTGACCCATACATTACCGAACTCTTTAGCCCTTCTCTTTATAAAGCCAAGAAGCTTATTGGCCCTTTCAGTAATATTATCGTAGTGCATATTGAAATTTAGTTTTTTGTCTAGGACAACACCTAAATCTACAATATGATCGACATGATCCTATATCTTGTCGTTGAGATAATAGTTCTGCAGCTGAGTGGTTTTCTTTCGAGAGAAGGTAATTGCATGGCATTTTCTGGTATTGAGATGTAATTTATTGACTATGCACCAATCCTGCAATACCTTGAGTTTCGACTGGAGAAAGGATACGTCGGTTTGGGACTTAATGGAGCTATATATTTTGAGGTCATCTGCGTAGAAGAGATGAGGAATGTTACCTAATTTTTCAGATAAATCAGAGATGAAGATATTGAAAAGTAGAGGGCCTAGATGGCTACCTTGAGGAACGCCGGAAGTTACGTCAATTTCCTTAGATAGAAATCCTTGGAATCTGATAACCTGTGATCTTCCGTCAAAATATGATTTTATCCATTCCAGCGGGAGTCCTGAAATTCCAAATTTTGATAGCTTTGAAATTAGGGTATTGTGGTCAACTCGGTCAAATGCTTTGCTGAA
The DNA here is from genome assembly GCA_963855945.1 of Thereva nobilitata. NCBI lineage: Eukaryota > Metazoa > Arthropoda > Insecta > Diptera > Therevidae > Thereva > Thereva nobilitata. Next base: position 68,905,158 of record OY979695.1, read on the forward strand.
GTCGGTAACCGTTCTCCATCCCACAAAGCACTTCGGAGATTAGAACCATAAGGTTAGAAGTGGTTGAGCGCCCATTTCTGAAACCGGCGTAGACAAGTTTTTCGAAAAGTTTAAGGATTGATGATAAAATGGCGATGCCTCTGCAGTTGTCCACCGATTGTTTATCACAAGCTTTAAAAATTGGAGTGAAGTAGGATTTCTTCCATATTTTAGGAAACTTTCCTAGCGATAATGATTTATTAAAGAAAATATGGAGGGGAAACAAGACCTCTTTTGAGCATCGCAGTAGGAAAATTGCAGGTAGATTATCTGGGCCATGACCTTTATTAATATCGAGATTATTTAAACCGGACATTATATCGTCAACAGACAGGGAGAGATTATTTATAAGAAATGAAGTGTCAGTGTGTGTATTTATTTGAACATTGTGCAATGAAAAGGACTTGGGGCAATAGACTTTCCTGAACTTATCAGCAAACATGCTACAAATCTCTTGGGGGCACGAAGAGTGTTGACTTCCGTTTGTAGGATAGCCTAAGGTCTTTCGTTTTGTATTAACGAAAGCGAAAAACTTCTTGGGGTCATTTATGATGCTATTTCCGATGTAGTTGAGGTATGTTGTACAGGCCGCACGTGACCTAAGACTAAATTCAGAGGCTAACCTAGTGTATGCTAATTTCAGTTCCGCATTTACATTGGGGTTATTTCTAATCGTATTATACAATTTATTTCTATGATTACGAAGCGAACGAATATCCTTATCCAGCCATGGTTCCGATAATTTATCCCTTTTTTTAATTCTGGGCACATATTTGTCAAAGATGTTAAAAAGAATAGTATAAAAGCATGATACTACTTCGTCAAGATCATTACCTGACAGCCTATGCTCCAGTCAACCAGGGATAATTCGCAGCCAATACTGTTATAGTTTGCATTCTTGAAGTCGTAAATAAGTGAGTTATTGTAGGAATTACGATGATTAGAGATTGCGGAATTAAGCTCGAGAATCCATGCGGAGTGATGAATTGTATTGGCGAAAAGATTCTCCTCTTCGGAAGCGGGTAGGATCTTCACCTCTTCGTGTGACTTGGTGAAAATTATATCTAATCATTTACCGCCAGAGTTAGGAGTCCTAATAATTTGGTGCAGACCATTGCCATAAAAAGTGTCGATAAACTTTATATCGATGGAGTTTATGACATTAATCGGGAGTAAGTTATTATCTTCCTCGTCAGGGATAAAAGATATATTGGGGCGATTCAAATCCCCTAAAATAAATATATCCTCGTTATCGCAAAGTGATTCATTGGCCTCATCTAATGTATGAAGTAACTCATCATATTTAGATTCGTCAGAATTTGGGGGTATATAGAATGTACCGATAGATATGTGTTTCTTGCCCGATTTGACTCTAATGAAAACATGCTCAAAAGACAACGAACGATTAGTTGTGAGTAGTTCGCTATTTAGGGAGTCTTTCGCTGCTATAAGAACCCCTCCTCCTCTTGAGATACCGGTGGAGTTGTAGTCACGATCCCATTATATAGGGTCCAATTGCAGTCTAGGATCTCTTCATGAAGGAATGTTTCATTTAGCCAAGTTTCGGTGATCACGAGTACATTAAAATGACAGGATTTCGAGTCAATAAAAAAATTGTTAATTTTACCTCTCATACCACTGCAATTGTGGCAAAAGAGCTTTACGTTCTTAGGTGGGTTTGGTTTGGGGTAATTCGGAGTACGGGGATTCTTTAGAGAAGTGACTGGTTAGGGCCGATAATACCTGGTCATTTCATCACGGCTTTTCTGCAGCTGAGATGTATGAAGTGATCTCACTTGCGAGGCATAAGTGGAAAGGTCTTTACCTACTTGCTGGGATGTTATTTGGAACTGCTCATGAAACTTAGTGTACAGTTCGAGCAGAGCATTGCGATCAGTAGGAAGACCTTCTTGCTGTATTAAGATGATTAGGCTGGTCTTGGTTTTACCGTTTATGCAAGTGGAGTAGGGTTTGTCATGCATGTAAGCGAGGAAAAGCCTTACATTATCGAAAACCCTTCTATCTCTTAGACGAGATAACAAGTAACGACCCTCCGTTGAATCCGCAGACATTAATGTGTTCTTTACAACGGGGGGCTGCAATGGGTCCAAGAAAAATGGTTTAGTTGTCGGGATGTTGTTGACATGGGTGTCAGAAGAAATCGCTCCTATCGATGAGTTATTCGGAACCATAGGTTGTGCTTGTATCGTAGAAGAGAGTGGTGGGTTATTGGTGGGGATCTCGCTGACATTTGCATAGGAACGGCCGCCCACGACGATGTGGCTTCGGGAAAAATTTGAAGATGAAGCCATGGGATTGCTTTTATTTGTTGGAATGACAGCAGAAGATGTGGAGGGGATGTTATCAATTCTAGTGTTAAGATTATTGTTGGGTTCTCTATATTTGGAGGGTGCTACAGGTGGTGTTAGTGTGTTACTTATTGGAGGAATGACAGCAGAGGATTTGGAGGGATGTTATAGCTATTAAGATCATTATTGGAGGATGCTACATGTGGTGTTAGTGTGTTAACAATTTTGGAGTTTATCCTAGTGTTAGAACTAACTCTAGATTTAGTCACACCTCTTACTACTATTTTAGATATCTTATTCCTAGATGTAGCACTGGTTTTCCAACGGCGGGGGGTTAAGTTATTCCATCTGAAAATGTCGGATTCTGAAGTCAGGAACAGCCATTCATATGTAGTGGGTATTGTGACCTTGAAGTTATTGGATTTTTTCCTTCTGTTAGGCGAACTGCTGAGATAATAGTTCTGCAGCTGAGTGGTTTTCTTTCGAGAGAAGGTAATTGCATGGCATTTTCTGGTATTGAGATGTAATTTATTGACTATGCACCAATCCTGCAATACCTTGAGTTTCGACTGGAGAAAGGATACGTCGGTTTGGGACTTAATGGAGCTATATATTTTGAGGTCATCTGCGTAGAAGAGATGAGGAATGTTACCTAATTTTTCAGATAAATCAGAGATGAAGATATTGAAAAGTAGAGGGCCTAGATGGCTACCTTGAGGAACGCCGGAAGTTACGTCAATTTCCTTAGATAGAAATCCTTGGAATCTGATAACCTGTGATCTTCCGTCAAAATATGATTTTATCCATTCCAGCGGGAGTCCTGAAATTCCAAATTTTGATAGCTTTGAAATTAGGGTATTGTGGTCAACTCGGTCAAATGCTTTGCTGAAGTCGGTAACCGTTCTCCATCCCACAAAGCACTTCGGAGATTAGAACCATAAGGTTAGAAGTGGTTGAGCGCCCATTTCTGAAACCGGCGTAGACAAGTTTTTCGAAAAGTTTAAGGATTGATGATAAAATGGCGATGCCTCTGCAGTTGTCCACCGATTGTTTATCACAAGCTTTAAAAATTGGAGTGAAGTAGGATTTCTTCCATATTTTAGGAAACTTTCCTAGCGATAATGATTTATTAAAGAAAATATGGAGGGGAAACAAGACCTCTTTTGAGCATCGCAGTAGGAAAATTGCAGGTAGATTATCTGGGCCATGACCTTTATTAATATCGAGATTATTTAAACCGGACATTATATCGTCAACAGACAGGGAGAGATTATTTATAAGAAATGAAGTGTCAGTGTGTGTATTTATTTGAACATTGTGCAATGAAAAGGACTTGGGGCAATAGACTTTCCTGAACTTATCAGCAAACATGCTACAAATCTCTTGGGGGCACGAAGAGTGTTGACTTCCGTTTGTAGGATAGCCTAAGGTCTTTCGTTTTGTATTAACGAAAGCGAAAAACTTCTTGGGGTCATTTATGATGCTATTTCCGATGTAGTTGAGGTATGTTGTACAGGCCGCACGTGACCTAAGACTAAATTCAGAGGCTAACCTAGTGTATGCTAATTTCAGTTCCGCATTTACATTGGGGTTATTTCTAATCGTATTATACAATTTATTTCTATGATTACGAAGCGAACGAATATCCTTATCCAGCCATGGTTCCGATAATTTATCCCTTTTTTTAATTCTGGGCACATATTTGTCAAAGATGTTAAAAAGAATAGTATAAAAGCATGATACTACTTCGTCAAGATCATTACCTGACAGCCTATGCTCCAGTCAACCAGGGATAATTCGCAGCCAATACTGTTATAGTTTGCATTCTTGAAGTCGTAAATAAGTGAGTTATTGTAGGAATTACGATGATTAGAGATTGCGGAATTAAGCTCGAGAATCCATGCGGAGTGATGAATTGTATTGGCGAAAAGATTCTCCTCTTCGGAAGCGGGTAGGATCTTCACCTCTTCGTGTGACTTGGTGAAAATTATATCTAATCATTTACCGCCAGAGTTAGGAGTCCTAATAATTTGGTGCAGACCATTGCCATAAAAAGTGTCGATAAACTTTATATCGATGGAGTTTATGACATTAATCGGGAGTAAGTTATTATCTTCCTCGTCAGGGATAAAAGATATATTGGGGCGATTCAAATCCCCTAAAATAAATATATCCTCGTTATCGCAAAGTGATTCATTGGCCTCATCTAATGTATGAAGTAACTTATCATATTTAGATTCGTCAGAATTTGGGGGTATATAGAATGTACCGATAGATATGTGTTTCTTGCCCGATTTGACTCTAATGAAAACATGCTCAAAAGACAACGAACGATTAGTTGTGAGTAGTTCGCTATTTAGGGAGTCTTTCGCTGCTATAAGAACCCCTCCTCCTCTTGAGATACCGGTGGAGTTGTAGTCACGATCCCATTATATAGGGTCCAATTGCAGTCTAGGATCTCTTCATGAAGGAATGTTTCATTTAGCCAAGTTTCGGTGATCACGAGTACATTAAAATGACAGGATTTCGAGTCAATAAAAAAATTGTTAATTTTACCTCTCATACCACTGCAATTGTGGCAAAAGAGCTTTACGTTCTTAGGTGGGTTTGGTTTGGGGTAATTCGGAGTACGGGGATTCTTTAGAGAAGTGACTGGTTAGGGCCGATAATACCTGGTCATTTCATCACGGCTTTTCTGCAGCTGAGATGTATGAAGTGATCTCACTTGCGAGGCATAAGTGGAAAGGTCTTTACCTACTTGCTGGGATGTTATTTGGAACTGCTCATGAAACTTAGTGTACAGTTCGAGCAGAGCATTGCGATCAGTAGGAAGACCTTCTTGCTGTATTAAGATGATTAGGCTGGTCTTGGTTTTACCGTTTATGCAAGTGGAGTAGGGTTTGTCATGCATGTAAGCGAGGAAAAGCCTTACATTATCGAAAACCCTTCTATCTCTTAGACGAGATAACAAGTAACGACCCTCCGTTGAATCCGCAGACATTAATGTGTTCTTTACAACGGGGGGCTGCAATGGGTCCAAGAAAAATGGTTTAGTTGTCGGGATGTTGTTGACATGGGTGTCAGAAGAAATCGCTCCTATCGATGAGTTATTCGGAACCATAGGTTGTGCTTGTATCGTAGAAGAGAGTGGTGGGTTATTGGTGGGGATCTCGCTGACATTTGCATAGGAACGGCCGCCCACGACGATGTGGCTTCGGGAAAAATTTGAAGATGAAGCCATGGGATTGCTTTTATTTGTTGGAATGACAGCAGAAGATGTGGAGGGGATGTTATCAATTCTAGTGTTAAGATTATTGTTGGGTTCTCTATATTTGGAGGGTGCTACAGGTGGTGTTAGTGTGTTACTTATTGGAGGAATGACAGCAGAGGATTTGGAGGGATGTTATAGCTATTAAGATCATTATTGGAGGATGCTACATGTGGTGTTAGTGTGTTAACAATTTTGGAGTTTATCCTAGTGTTAGAACTAACTCTAGATTTAGTCACACCTCTTACTACTATTTTAGATATCTTATTCCTAGATGTAGCACTGGTTTTCCAACGGCAGGGGGTTAAGTTATTCCATCTGAAAATGTCGGATTCTGAAGTCAGGAACAGCCATTCATATGTAGTGGGTATTGTGACCTTGAAGTTATTGGATTTTTTCCTTCTGTTAGGCGAACTGCTTCACAACTGTGGATGTCCAGCGAAAAGTATTTTTGGAAAAATTTCCCTATCCACGACGAATCAGCCTCTGGTGTTGCGCCTCTGAGGAAGTAGGTTGAAACATCCATGTCAATTTTTGCAGTGTTCGGTGTGTTGTTATTTTTGACACGTCCCGGTGTTTTCCTTGTTTGGAACTGTGTGTGGTTGTTAATCTTCTGATGATTTTTTGCAGACAGCTTGCTTATGGTACCAGTATGCTGTCGTTTCCTTCTACTGCTCCTCCCTGAATTGTTCGGTGTCCGTTGATCCTTGCCAGTTTTGTTGATTCTTTCCAGCCGGGCATCCCATTCTGCCTGAGATCAAGTTGTGCCGAACTTACTTATCGTACGCTCAGGCAAATGAAGCGGTGGTAGCTGAAGCGGAGAATTTCCCGAAATAGATAAAGTCTGCTGGTGGAGGCTGTTGATTGGAGACCTCAGAGTAAATTTCTCGTCATAGATAATACCGCTGATGTTGTTGCTTATAATGTTTTCTCTGGTATAGGAGGTTGCACTGCCGTCTAACAGGTGATCTTCTAGTTCCTCGGAGAGCGGGATTGTAGGTTTATTTATTTCAGGAATTATCGCAGTGTTATTGTGTGTCGAGAATAATTCCTTCAGGTTTGATAATTCTGCTCCAAGAAGACAAAACTGTAAGTTTAGGTCCGGTTTGAGCTTTGCCATTGTGTCGTCCAGCAGAGAGAGCTTATCAAAAGTGTCGTAGATTTTGGAGAGCGTCAGTGATTGTTGGTTTTCATTAATGCATGTATTATTGTCAGTATTAATTTTTATTTATTTTAATACATGAGCATAATACATGATCGTATTGAACTCGAATTTCATTAGTTTCGATAGCTGGTCGATCCTTGGTCCTTGGAGATGGATAATTTGTCCAATCTAGATTTAATAAGTGAGAAAGTCCGATACAAGAAGCAAGAACAAGCGGGAAAGTCCGATACAAGAAGCGTGGAAAGAGCTTTCACATACTCCGTTACACGATACCCATTCGATTTCATCAGCGTGTGAGATATCAGCTGAGCAATTGTTATTACTGCACTTGTACATTTTTAATTGTTGAGCGGTGATGAAAAAAGTTAAAATTATGGAAGTTTGAAGTGGGATGTCATTTCACGACCAACTTGAGTTTTTTTTTGGCTGGGGGGGAGGAAGCATGTACGAGGGCATAGGTCGCAATTTTTCTAGTAATTTACAAAATGTGGCCTTGTTCATTCTATAATCAAGTTTAAACTTATTTTCTTCCAGGTTTAAATCACCTTTATAAACATTATAAATGCCGTATTTTGAATTTTTTGACACAGTGGATGGACCCAATGCACTTTTTTCTTCATTGTTTTGTTTTTATTGTTACGGTTAATAATTTGCACACATGCAACAGCATCTTCATCGTCCGACGACCACATTTTGATTGCAAATATCATGTGGTAAATCGATGTCGCGAAGTGGTGCCTGCCACTTCGGTGCGCATTAAACCACTTCGATGCCATTCCGCCGCCATTCATCTGGCACAACTCGTGCAACTTAATCACCATGCCAAAGCCACTTCACCGCCACCCCGCTTCAGTGCGCGCCTTGGCTTACAATTAGGGGTACGAAGAGCAAAGCGACACTCTTCATATTATCAAACTCATGTGGTAAAATTTTTGTGGTGATCGGTTGAGCGGTTCCGGAGTCTATTAAAAATTTACAGACAGACAGACAGAGAAACTTTCGCGCGCGTTTTGAAAATATTATGAGAGTGAATTTTTAACAGGGCTTATTTTTTAGATAATTTCATAATGAAGAGTTTTCCCAATGCATATGTTATACTAAAACTTAGCAGGAACGGAGCAATTGAAAGAAATATAAAAAAAATGCATTTTTTATTCACAATAACTTAATTAAAAAGTTATGCGGTCAACCAATTTGTGGGCAAACTTAGCGTGTTTAACTACACCCTAAAACGAAGCGATTCCAACAATAATCTAGCCTATGGGCCAATAATTCATCAACTTTGTGGGGTTTAAGAATAAACACGTACACTCAGGGCCGGCCTTAGCCATCTAGGCGCCCCGGGCGAGTCATGCATTTGGCGCCCTTTTATATTTCATTATAATTAAAAAAATTATTTTCAATTGTGTACCATATTTATTATTGAACTAGCAGGACCCAGCATTCGAAATTCGAGTGTCATTTTCTATATCTTTTTTGAATTTAAATGCGTCTTAATCGCGCTAGTGGTTTGAGAAATGGCTGCGTACCAAGTTCCGATGGTAATTCAGACAATGGCTGGTTTGAAACCTGTTTGTCTATATGTTTCCAAATAAGAGCAACATTTGTTAAGCATTTCGGTAAAGTCCACAAAATTGATTTTAGGTGACTGAATATCTTTGCTCACAAAGTTTATTTGAAACAAAACGTCATTCGATTTTATCAGAGAAACAACAAATGTAAAATCTTTTAGTTGTCCTGCCAGTGTAGCCAATTCTTGTGTCGCAGCATGGCTTTGTTTGGTAACATCGGTCAAGTAAACCAAAGCATAACTGATAACGAACCGCTTTGACGTTACCAATACGACCTTCCCAGCGCGTGTAACTTAAATTTTTCAGGGTGTATATTTGCAAATGATCTCTCAAAATTTTTCATCTATTTACTGATCCTACAAATAAATTTAACAACTTCTGCAAAATTCCGAACAGAGTAACGGATTAAACGCATGATTTTGCCGCATATCACATAATACCAAATTATAACTATGGCATTCACATGGTATAAAAAAAGTTAGCGGATTTATGCGCGTAATTCTTTTCTGTACGTCTTTATTTTTCCCCTCCATGCTCGCGCCATTAGGAGCCCATACACTACAAGGTTTTAAGCGTTGAAACACGGCGTTCAAACAAAGATTGACAATGTGTGGTGAATTTGGTTTTCGAATTTATGATTGTCACAAGTTTGTCGCAAATATCAAAATCGTTTGATTTTCCGTGGTTTTATCTGACAGTTCTATGCATGAACTAAAAAACTTCCCCTATGGGGTTGTTTGCTTTGTTTCTGTTGTTTTTGTTAATTTTTAGTTTTGTTTGTTCATATTACAACAATTTTTTCAGTATGAATAATATTTCAATGGCTATTGGGCCAACGCACACGGCGCATAGTTATGGCACATAAAACCGGTTTTATAGAAGAGAGAGGGAAGGGAAGGAAAGAACTTAACGAAACAATTTTCACGCAAAACCAAAAGCGTGAAAACTAAACACATGCATATTATATTTTTTCTTATGTCAAATCTTCTTCTTTCTGGGCTCAGCATTTTCCCACTGAAATTCTTTAATCATTCGCTTTTTGTTCATCAACTCGGTTCAAATGGTCTGAAATTTTTTTTTTTCTGAGCGTATTGAAAAGAGTTATATTAAGGACTTTTTTTATTATTTCTATTTGTCAACGATATAACAAGTAATTTTCATATGCACAAATACATTTAAAACTTGCTGTAAAGATTCAAGTTACTACACAAGATGCTATTACCCCGTCTGCGTTCCGAGGAGTGTAGTAAAACCGGTTTTATGTGGCATAACTATGATCTCGTGTGCGTTGGCCCACTGATAACAATTTATTTCTAGTTAAAGAACTGATTTCGATTTGAAATTTCAAATCAAAATGAAAACCGTAATAGTATATGGGCAAGCACAGTGTCCAACCAAGTTTGTCACAAAGACTATAGGCCCAACTATAATGCACTTAAGAAACGTACGTCACCTGGGCAGTCTTGTGGAAATTAATGTTCTCGGCTATATTGGACGTACGTCGTCCATGGTTTGTTTCGTTAGACGTAAGAATGCGAAAAGAACCGCGCTCAACGTACGTTTTGTGAAATGATTTGTCGTTAGAATGACGACAGTTGATTTTTGTTGTTGTTTGGGTTTTAAAGAAGAAAGAGTATTGAAAACAGTGTTTATTTATGCATTTTAATAATTTTAAACTTTTGAAAACTTTCCGTATACACAAACCATTATACGTTTGACAAAAGTTTAATATTTACGCACGTCGGCTGACGTGCTTTTCTTACGTGCATTACAGTTGAGCCTTAAGGGACGTGTTTGAACGCATAAAACCTTGTAGTGTATGGGCCCCTATTGTCATAACCCTGCCCTCTGCAGTCATTATATGTTCTAGAAGAAAGTCAAAATCATTTCAGCTGAGTGAAGATGTATTTTCAAATTTATTATTTATTTACCTCAATTCCAAATTTTTATAACCAAATATTAGATTTGAGTAAATATTCTCTTAATACTGTTTCAAGAGCACATTTACTTAATGTAAGCACTTATTTACTTGAAATTCTAAATTATTTTTCCCAGTGTAATACGAGTTGCTATTTCTCGTCTGTCGCTCAGTGCGTCTCTCTTTCGCCCTACATAAGTAAGTGAGGGATACGATAAAATAAGCAACAAAATGATAAGCCGTGGCAGATAAATTCTGAATACTCATACTCACTCCTGCAAGATAGGTTCATAAAAGTTAATACGCTGAATTTAGTTTTTATTTATATCGATAGAGATAGGTATTCAAATTAAGTGGATAAGTTAAGCTGGCGCGCAGTTCCCTGTACACCGCGGCGCCCCGGGCGGCCGCCCCGGTCGCCCACCCCTAAAGCCGGCACTGCGTACACTTTTAATTATTCAGTTAAAAAACATTAATTAGTAACACCTTTAATTTGAGTGTACTAAATTTAGTTTATTAATTAAAAAACAATATTATAATGCATTTCGACCGATATCATCGGTCATCATCATGTTAAAAAGAAGGTAACTTTGATCGACTGTATCTCAGTCAATTTTTATCAAAAATTCTTCAATTGGAAACCATTTTAACCGAAATTACGTCAGCTTTCCTTTTTGTTAAGGTACTTCCTATACCTAAATCCACCCACAAAAAAGTTATACACAAAAATGTCAAAAAAACAAAAAAATTAAATTTTTCGGTTTTTTTTAAAAGAGTTTTTTTGACTTATTTTGGTGAAAAAAAAATTGTTTTTACTTCAAAACGGTTGTTGTTTATTCAATAGGAAATTCTATTCTCTACAAAAAATCTTATTATGTTTTTTTTATAAAAATGCATAGTTTTTGAGTTATTGTTGAAAAACTAAACAATGGACCAATCTTCTCCGTTCTCAAAAGTCCAAGCCTAGATTTAATAGCACTTTTGGATTTATCTCTTTTAATGTACAATCGAACATATAAAACAATAAAATACCTTCAACGAATTAGTTAATTATTAAAATACATAGCCAATAGACTATATATATTAATTTTCAACATTAAGAAACTATGACGAATACTACAACATACTAAAATTTCAAGGACATCGGAGTGGTGGGCATTAAACTGAACTGAACAATTACCGGATTTTCTAATAACAAATATTTCAGAAAATCAAAAATAGACATTAAAAACCATTTTGTAATTCTCGATTTTGAAATTTTTTCAGTTCAATTATTCAATAATATTTTATGATAAACCGCGTTTTATCGAAGCAATGAAATTAATAACGCAAGTTTAAATAGCCCGCTTTACAAATAATACAAATGTTTCTTTTTCCAAATTATAAATATAAATTTTTAAAGAATGAAAAAATTGATATGTGAAATTTTCTACTACATGAATATTTTATCACACTAAGGCGGCGGTCACGTCTCGCGCTTGTAAGACTGTAAGGTTGTTGCGCTTGTTCAAGCTAGTAAGCGTTTACGTTTTCTGTGGTCAGATCTCACGCTTGTTAGGGTGTAGCTAGTTGCGTTTGTGAGAGGTATTAAGTATTTGGTACATTACTTTCAATTTAGTTATTACAACAACAGCAAACAACATCGAATGTACATTCCATTGTTTCAAATAATTCCAGTTTTTCCGCAATAAGTAATCGTAATATTTTTAAAAATTATTTTCTTGTAAATGGATCTTAATGTAAATTAAAAATTATTAGTTAAAAATACAACTATCATAATTTCCAAGTCCATTGTTTATAATTATCAATATTATGCAATATTATTCTTTAAACAGTGTCACTTTGTTCTCGCATGTGCGCTTGTAAATCAAATGAATTTGATCTTCAAGCTTACAGGTTTAAACAAGCGCAAACACCTAAACGCTTCAATCGTTGAACGCGGCTGTTCTATTGAGTTTCCATGTTTTGATTTACAATCGTGCATGCGCGACCAAGCTTGCACTCTTACAAGCTCGAGACGTGACCGCAGCCTTACAGTCAAAATGCCGCCCCCAAACTTTGGCGCCCCGGCAAATGTCCGGGTTGCCCCCCATAACGCGGGCCCTGATCCCGTTTAGTAATAGAATGAATTGCAATCGAGTTAGCCCACATCAAAGACCAAAGCACTTTTTCGTCTCCAGTACCCCGACTATAAGGAAATGCATTAGTGCACAGCCACAACGCAGCCTGCCTAGTCTAGCACTGCACCTAGCAAGAACAAAATTTGACCATCGCACAATAAACTTATATGGTGTTATGTGCAGTGCTAGGCTAGGCAGGCTGCGTTGTGGCCGTGCACTTAGGCGTAGTAATTTCACATTATAATCCAAGAGCCAGCGCCAAAAAACTGTTTGAATTTACTAAGCCTACGCAATTTACTAAGTGTACGCAAACTTGTATATTGTATATAAATAAAAGTTGTGATGGTCTGTCGGTGGTCAGTCATCAGCGGAATAGGGGGAATAACATGTAGCATAACATGCACGTGCCGTAACTATTCCGGACTGATGGAAGTGCGATCATAACCTCCTAGCGGTGGCCACTGGTAACTATCCTATGAGAGAGGATAGGCTAACATGATCGGGCTAGTCCCTTCCAAGTAAGGTTGGCGTGAGGCTAATAACCTCACCCGTAAAAAACAAACATTACGGAACGAGCAACATGCCTCGGATACTGGAAAAAACGACGACGACCACGGCAACGAAAAAGGCAAAATGATTTAAGATTTTTCTCATCGAACGTACGGACTCTGTACAGAACTCGAGCTGTACAACATCTGGCCGATACCCTGTCAACATATAAAGCTGACATTACCGCCATTCAGGAGATGCGATGGACAGGGAATGGTGTTTTCCAAAAACCTGATTATGACGTATATTACAGCTGTCATACGAAACACCATGTGCTCGGGGTAGGTTTTATGGTCAGCAAAAGGATGAAGCCTACCATTATCGGCTTTAAAGCAATAAACGAAAGGCTATGTACCCTTCGTGTGCGAGGCAAATTTAAGAACATCAGCCTCATAAACGTTCACGCACCTACAGAAGAGTCCCCGGACGATGAAAAAGAAGAATTCTTCGAAGTAGTTGAACGGGAACTTAATGCCTGCCCCAGATATGATGTAAAAATCATATTGGGAGACCTGAACGCCAAAGTAGGCCGGGAGCCCGTATACAGGCAATATGTCGGCACCCACAGCTTGCATGAGAACACTAATGACAATGGGCAGCGAGTTATAGAGATGGCAGCAAGTAAGAACTTGGTCGTTGCAAGTACCAGATTTGCGCGTAAAGATATCCATAAAGCCACCTGGATATCTCCTGATGGGGCGACTCGCAATCAAATAGACCAGGTGTTGATAGACCGCCGCCACCTTTCGGGTCTGATGACGGTACGAACGTACCGAGGTGCCAACTTCGACTCAGATCACTATCTTGTTGGTATGGTGCTCCGAGAGCGCATTACAACGCTGAAAAGCTTTGTATCCGCTGATCAGGCTCGAATCAACACAGCTGCACTACGCAACGAAATTGCCAGAAACAGCTACGGTCAGGCGTTAGAACTCGCGCTCAGAAGAGCAAGTCCTGGGGATGAGAGCCGGGCGTCGACGAAAGCTGGACCCGCCTTAAAAATACTGTCATTAGTACTGCTGATTCCATCTTAGGCAGAAGTCGTAGAGATCGGAACGACTGGTTCGATAATGAATGCAAGCTGGCAACTGAACGTAAGAATGCTGCGTATCGACCAATGCAGCAGTCTCAGAGAACACGAGCACGCGAAGAGAAATATAAAGAGCTCAGAAAAGAAGAAAGAGAATTCACAAACGAAAAAAGGAAGCCTGGCATAAAAATCTCGTTTGTGAACTAGAACAGTACAGAGAGCGTCGGCCGCACCAGGCGCGGGAGTTCTACCGAAGAGTACGCGGTATGACGCAATTCACACCTCGTTGCACATACTTCAAGGACAAAGAAGGGAATCTGATCACCGATCCTCAAGGCATCTTGGAGCGATGGGAAGAGCACTTTCATGAATTGCTAAATGGCGAGCTAACTGAGGATTTGGAGGCTCCACCAATATCTGACGATAATGCTATGCTGTCACCACCAAGCTTAGCAGAAGTTAGCAGTGCCATCACCCGGCTCAAAAACAAGAAGGCCTCGGGTGCAGACGGCATCCCTGCGGAGCTGGTTAAATATGGAGGGCCTACATTACACCAAGCGATTCATGAATTAATTGTGCAAGTATGGGAGCAGGAAGCGATGCCAGAAGACTGGACAAAAGGCATCCTCTGCCCGGTACATAAAAAGGAGATATCACAACGTGCAGCAATTATCGTGGTATAACGTTGTTGAGTACCGCGTATAAGATATTCTCCGCCATCCTACAAAAGAGGATGGCCCCATACGCTAGAAATATCGTAGGCCAATACCAGTGTGGCTTCAGCCCAGGCAAATCAACAACCGATCAGATTTTCACTTTGAGGTAGGCTATGGAAAAATGTCTAGAGTTTCAAAACTCAATCCAACACCTCTTCATAGACTTTAAAGCCGCCTATGATAGCATAGCCAGAGTAGAACTCTACAAAGCCATGATAGAATTCGGCATTCCCAATAAGCTGACAAGACTATGTAGGTTGACCATGACCAATGTGACAACCCAAGTAAAGGTATCCGGAACACTGTCCAGACCAATCAACATCTATAATGGACTCCGACAAGGGGACGGTCTGGCCTGCCTCCTTTTCAACCTGGCGTTGGAGAAAGTGATCCGAGATTCGGGCGTGACATCAAGGGGCACAATCCTTCACAAGTCCACCCAATTACTGGCTTATGCAGACGACATTGACATCATTGGAAGAACATCCAGATTGAGCGCGCGGCAGGAAATCTGGGACTGCACATCAACGAAAGCAAAACAAAGTACATGGTGGCCTCGTCTGCAAGAACACCTAACATTGGTCCCACAATCAAGGTAGAGGAACGCGAGTTTGATGTGGTAAAATCATTTACCTACCTTGGGTCAATAGTAGCAGCCGACAATAGCATGGAACCTGAAATACGCGCACGACTGCTAAAAGCCAACAACGCCTACTATAGCCTGTCAAGGCTCTTCAAATCCAAGCATCTAACCATAACGTCTAAAATTTTACTATATAAGACGATGGTCTTGCTGGTCCTCACATATGCATCCGAAACGTGGGTGCTTAGCAAAAAGCACTCTAACCTCTTGGCGGTGTTCGAGAGGAAAATACTTCGGAGGATTGTTGGCCCCGTATTTGAGGAAGGACGATTCCGGAGACTCTACAATGAAGAGATCTACGAGCGCTATCGCGACATAGATGTTGTGAAGAAAATAAAGCTCGGTAGACTCCGGTGGGCAGGACATCTAGCTCGTATGAGTGAAGATGAGCCTGCTCGGAAAGTTCTCTGCGGTAAGACTTATGGGGTGCGACAGCGAGGGAGACCCAACCTCCGCTGGAAGGATGGCGTAGACCAGGACGCTCAGAGCATAGGGATGCCAAACTGGATGACATCGGCTCAGAATCGGGACCGGTGGAGAGAACAGTTGCGAGAGGCCAGGACCGGATCCCGGTTGTAGAGCCGTAAAAGAAGAAGAAGATGGTCAGTCAGCGGAGTATGGCGACAGAGCCGCAATGTATGTGCAAAAAATAAAAAATGTGCAAAACTAGGCATCCATTAGATTTTTACCTTTTTTATTAGTAAATCTTGAGCCCCAGTCAGGGTGCTTTGCATTGAAGTCAGCTCCTGCAATAAAGGGCGGGCTCAATGACCGAGACAAACGGAAGAAAAGTGGTTTGCTGATTTTAAACGCTGCTGCATAAACACCCACGATGCTGAGCAGCTGAGCGCACTGGTCGGCCAAATTCGGCAGTTGTTCTAGAAAACATAAATAGTTAGCTGTATTTACTATCGGTTGGTACTATGTTTTCCAATAGTGGCGCGATCTACAGTGGCTCACAGTGAAAATCGTCCACCTTACGAGTAAGAGGAATTAAGTAGTTTTTTTCATCTAGTTCTCAACAAATCCAAATAAGAATTTACATAACTAAGTTTTTCATTTATTTTCTTCAAAATAGTAACGAAAAATTATGAAATTAATCAATAACAAAAACGGGAAAAATTCAAATTTCCGGAAAGGTCATATATCTATCTCACAATGAAAATCGTCCATAACACTCAATACTAAGAAATGTCGTCCATAACACTCAATACTAAGAAAGTTGGTCCTCCTTATACTGTAATTACTGCTAGAAACCTGTTCGGCATTGAATTTACTAATTTTTAGTATACTTAGGATTAATTCTAGCCCATTCCTGCTTGAGTACATTTTCAAGGTCTTTTTGCGAGGTAATATTGTCTTACGAATGCTCCTGCCCGGTGTATCCCATAAATTCTATTAACATTCAAGTTAGGGGATTGAGGAGGAACGGGGAAAACTGTTTTACAATTGTATATCAGCCAATAGCGTTAAACGTCTGAGGTATGCTTAGGGCCATTATACTGATAGAATGCAAACCCAGCAGTAATACTTAGAAGTTGCGCACTCTGGTGCACATTTCTTTTTAGAATATCAAGCTAAACCATTGCATCCACAGTTCCTCGGATGAACTCAAGGTTGCCAGTGCCATTTGCCGCCATACACCTCCATACGATACCAAACAACCGAGTATTGCAATTCGTTCTTTAGTAGTCTCTCATTATAAGGCGGGCAAAAGTCACAGAGAAATGGCAGAGATTGTTGGAAAAAGTCGAACAACTGTTCAATATGTTATTACATAAAAGGTGTGAAGAAAGTGGTAGAATAGCAAGCAAGCCAAAAAACAGTACCAGAAAAGTATTTCCCAACAATCTGCCATTTCTCTTTGACTTTTGCCCGCCTTATAATGAGAGACTACTAAAGAACGAATTGCAATACTCGGTTGTTTGGTATCGTATGGAGGTGTATGGCGGCAAATGGCACTGACAACCTTGAGTTCATCCGAGGAACTGTGGATGCAATGGTTTAGCTTGATATTCTAAAAAGAAATGTGCACCAGAGTGCGCAACTTCTAAGTATTACTGCTGGGTTTGCATTCTATCAGTATAATGGCCCTAAGCATACCTCAGACGTTTAACGCTATTGGCTGATATACAATTGTAAAACAGTTTTCCCCGTTCCTCCTCAATCCCCTAACTTGAATGTTAATAGAATTTATGGGATACACCGGGCAGGAGCATTCGTAAGACAATATTACCTCGCAAAAAGACCTTGAAAATGTACTCAAGCAGGAATGGGCTAGAATTAATCCTAAGTATACTAAAAATTAGTAAATTCAATGCCGAACAGGTTTCTAGCAGTAACTACAGTATAAGGAGGACCAACTTTCTTAGTATTGAGTGTTATGGACGACATTTCTTAGTATTGAGTGTTATGGACGATTTTCATTGTGAGATAGATATATGACCTTTCCGGAAATTTGAATTTTTCCCGTTTTTGTTATTGATTAATTTCATAATTTTTCGTTACTATTTTGAAGAAAATAAATGAAAAACTTAGTTATGTAAATTCTTATTTGGATTTGTTGAGAACTAGATGAAAAAAACTACTTAATTCCTCTTACTCGTAGGGTGGACGATTTTCACTGTGAGCCACTGTATATGTCATCCTATGGAGGTATTATGTGATGTAAAATTTATTTTAAATAAAAGCGCGGCTGGCACTGATACTTAACTTCGTGATTTCAATTAAATCTTGCTTCGTTTCGGAACATAAATGAAGAAATCAAAATTATCATTAACGTGACTTATTCCGCATTACATCAAAGAATAAAAACTGAAGATAAGGAAAATTTTTAATCAAAATTAGTTCTCAACAAAAGTATGTTTTACTTCTACGGATTGTAAGTGGCAAACAAAAGTTTTAATTATTTTCAGAGCTCGAATTAAAATGGCAAATTTACGTAAATGAAAGAAGACGAACAAAAAGTATATTTTAGGTCATAGGTCATTAAAATCGGACTAGAAAACCAACATGCCAGTTCATGTAACTTTTCGAAAGTTGAATACTTCACTTGGGGCAGATGGTGGCTCTCTTTCAATAGAAAACAACCTCGAATCGATTTTAGCAACTTGACCTTACACCGAAGGTGTTTTCTAAGCTCGGCCAAAATAAGAGTATTAAAAGTTATGATAACCACTCAAAAGAAATTGAAAGTCTGGTAGTAGCCCGCACATCCCAGATCATGGTCTGAAGCTTCAGCTAAAAACCTTTGAGCAGAGCTTTTAGTTTTGTTCCATGTTCCACTATTTTTTCCTTTATGTCTTTACCTCGCATGGCAGAAAAATCTTTCACATGACCAGTTATTTCGTCAATTAAAAGCACCACGCCGATGAAGGAAATACGAGACCAAGTCGGACTCAACTCAATTTGCCAGGAGAATCAGGGGAGCGACAGCTAAGGTCCAGGCTGCCAGGCATAACGTAAACTAACTCAAAGAAGTGAGAGAATTTAAGCATCTCGTTGGAGCGATTAGGGGCGAAAGTATTGATTTTAGCAAGGCTGGATAATGCGCATATACCCTGTATGACAATGAGAATTATTTATTCGGGGCTCGAGGCTTTGTGGCGGATTCTGCGTTGAGTGCGTGCGAAGATTGTAAAGCTTCTAGTAGAAAGCGAGAGCTTTATGAGAACGATAGGCACAAATTAAAATTCGGAAGAACAACAAAACTCAAAAGTTCAGTGTTCACCTTATTCGTGAGCAACCTTACTAACGTGAAGTGCTAATCCTGGTCTCGTGTCAGTTCGGTTGCCAAAAATATGGCTAATAATAGTTCTTCTGATATCGTTGAATTAAATGTGGGCGGTGTTCATTATACTACGACTTTAATAACGTTAAAAAGTGAAAAAGGTTCTTTACTATATGATTTGTTTTCAAATCCTGAGGGAAACGGAATTAAGGATAGTAAAGGTCGTTACTTCCTGGATAGGGATGGTGTTCTTTTTCGCTATATATTGGATTATTTGAGAGATAAGCAGATAACGCTACCAGAAGGCTTTCGGGAAAGAATCCGACTAAGGAAAGAAGCGGAACATTTTAAGCTCAACACAATGATAGAATGTATGAAAATTGAATCTGAAATAAGACCAGGCGGATGTATAACAATTGGATACCGTGGTAGCTTTCAGTTTGGCAAGGATGGCTTGGCCGATGTTAAGTTCAGGAAGCTGTCTAGAATTCTAGTATGTGGACGTGTAGCGCTTTGCCGTGATGTTTTTGGTGACACTTTAAATGAGTCACGGGATCCAGACCACGGTGGCCCAGACCGTTATACATCAAGGTTCTTTTTGAAACATTGCTTAATTGAGCAGGCATTCGATATGTTACATGAACAAGGATTCAAATTAGCTGCCAGTTGTGGATCCGGGACAGCAGGGTCAGTGGCCGATCCAAAGCCTGGAGTGGATACAGAAGAGAACCGATGGAATCACTATAATGAATTTGTTTTTGTTCGTGATTAAGCCCTGTATAACATATATATTTATAAGAATGGATACAAGTACCCACAAAAAATACATGTGTATATATATACATATATATAAATACATACATATATATACATGTGTATATATATATATTTATATATATAAAATATTTAACACAAAAGTATAGAATATACATATATACACCTATTTCTAGCGATTGAAATTTTACAATCATCTGGGAATTTTGAATTCTTAGAGTTTTTAGATCATATCTTTAAAAAAAATAAAAAGTAACGAGATATTTTAGAGTTATACAAAACAAAAGAAATGATAATTCACTACATATGATCCTGTTAGATAAATTATTTAGTATTAGAAAATTTAAGAGAGATGTAAAATATTTAAGAAAAAAACAGTATTAGTGATATAACCTCGTGTAAACAATAATATTAAACAATACATATAAATATTAATTTTTTCCTTAAATTGAATTTCTATTTGGCAGAAAGACCATCGTAGTTTAATAAATGAAACTTACAAAAAAATCACAGCCAATAAAACTCTTCCTGTTTATAGAACTTCATTTATTATGGATCATTTTTAATAAATAAAGTTAATTTTAAATAGGCAACTAAGATGCAAATTAATGGTGTTTTGCTTTTAAACGATGTAATTCCTTTTTTATTTTGTTCATATAGAATTTACACGTCGCCACGCTTCATGCTGGGGAAGTGAGTGCAAGTACATATAAAGGTACAAGGACAGATATAAAATTACACTCGGGTAGAGGGTAGCGAGATGAATAAAAAGAAGTCTTCCTTGCTGCTCATTTATTTCCTAAAAGCTCTTTCCTCGAGGGCGATGTTAAAAACATATCTACTTAATGTGTCGAAATTAGATTACTTATACGTACAAGTATATGTACAATCCGCCTTAACATCAGTGGTAGGGAAAAATTACTTATAAATTCTAGTTAATGTAGCGTAAAGCTGCGTATTCCAAAACATATTATAAACACATAAAGGAATACACCACTCAACAATGGAAAGATTTTTACTTTTTTCAGGGGTTCGGGACAGTGTTAAATATAGAATATTTTATTTCTTTAGTATTGCAGAAACTGTAACTTGGAGGAATGGAATTAACTTACTTCAAAGCATTATCATGAATTGTTTGTATCACGCAAGGAAAGTATATTTCGGCACTTTAGATATAACGAATAAAGGAAATGAGAATTTTGATAGATGACAATCACGCCTATCCACTTGCAAAACAGATTTTTTTTAGCGGCTATAAAAACTTACGGGCCATATTTCATTCATAAATAAAACAATAAAATACACCAAGAGTTTTCATTATGTGGAAATATATTGATGTAATTTTTTTATTGTTTTTTATCATAAAGAATAAAAACTTAAGTTATTTATGTTTGGAACACAACTGGGTAGAGTTACTAAGCCATTACTAGCGTCGATACAATTAATCGCTTTTATTTTTCTAATATTAGTAGCTGGAACCTGGTGCGCCTCACTGCACCCATCATAGCGAAATAAATGAAGTTGTAAAAAATATTTGGTCAACGAAGATGTCCCTTCCACAGGAGCACCAAGTCACTCAGGTGGAGCCATTGCCATTGGAACAGTATATCCCAGATGCGTTTTTTTGAAATTTTAAAGCATAACAATATTGACACAATTTATCCATTGGATCGGACCAACCACAACATTAGGGTACAGGCTGTAATAGCGAAATTTATTATAATTGAATACTTCCATCTTAAAATCGGACTATTCTTAAATGTTGAATGACGTCGGTCCACGGACATTAACTAATAATAAACGTAAACATACATCGTTGGTGGGAAAATCGGATGCCTTCAACTGGTGCTTCTTGTTTATGACGTTGCGATGTTTTTGAAGTTTAATTCTACGGGTAGATAATATCGTGGAATTTCAGAGTAAAGCAAAATCAAACCGCGAAGAAACTTGTCAATGTGGTGGATGACGGTCGTTCAGCCCTTCCCGCAGAATTATCCGTTGCAAAATATACACTTTGACCATTTTCGAGATGAACTACCAAATGAACCACAGTTGGATATCTTTTATGAATGGCAAATGATAAAATTCGCCATATCACTCCATTACTGCTAACAAAACGTCCCATTTGATATTGTGTTATTTCGTCGATCGTATTTGCATTAGCAACACCAAGAACAGCCATGTCACTACCTTTCGTATTTCATTGATTTGACGCAATATTCAACATTTATGTGAGCATTGAACGTCTTGGACAATAATGGCGAATAAGGTACGACTCAACGATTGCCAACTTCAAAACCCTGCTCATTAACCTTCCAAGTTACCTATTTGCGGTTGACCTCAGTCATTGTAATCGTTCAAATGGAAAACGCATGCTCGGAAAACCACTTTGACATATCAATCCCATTCTGCTCCGCTCTCATCCGCTCATTGTAATTGAGCCTTAATGCTCTATATGGCCCATGAATCATGCATCATCAGGAATTTCTGACGAAATAACATCATCGATTTCATGCGTTCTATTCAACAATTTTTTGTGTGAAAACTAAAACATGCACAAATGCTTCACATAGATAAAGAAGCATTAATCGGGCATACACATTAATATCCTGTGTAAAGGATAATAAGTTCCTCTTGGTGAAGCAATGCCCATGTACCCCGAGGGTATGATAATGTACAGAAGCCTCTGTGCGTTCTAAAGAGAGACATCTCCATGTACTTTCTCTTAGTAGCTGGCTCCAGATGGAGAAGCCTATTATCATGTGTCAAGTCTAGGAAGACTGGGCCTTGTTATCACTGCAAATCCAAGTGTTTAGCAGGTATTGGGAAATAAAACGCTCTAGTGTTTTATTTCCAAACGATAAAGTATTTAATGTTTACTTTTAAAACAGAAGAAGCATTAAATGCACAAAATCTAAACGCTAAAGAAATTAAACGCGTAAGATGTTTACCAAAAAATTGTAACCTAAGCGCAAGTGTCTAAAAGTAAAACACTTATTCGCCAATTAAACACTTGGGAAGGTAAACACTTAGTTATGATAAAACACTTATGGGGAACTAAACGCTCTAGCGTTTTATTTTTACACCGTAAATTGTTTAGGGGTGGGAAGTGTTTCTAATGAAATACTGGGTGATCCATTTAGAGGTACTATTTTCAGAAATAAAAAAATAAAATCATTTAATTTTATCGGGCAATTTTTATTATCAGAATTTTTATTATTAGAATTTCAAGAAACAAGGAAGTTATTGCATTTTGCATCTAAGCTTTATGAAAAAAAAAGAAAAATCACTCAATTAATATACTTACACTATAATGCTTGAAACTAAGTTTCTATAAAACTTAAATTTTTTTTGAACTTATCACATGAAATGAAAAGGTTTCAAAATGATACAGTCCAAATTATAGCTCAAAATATGTAATTGGCCAAAATACAAATAGTTAAATATCTCGAGTTCACGTTAACAAAAATTAACTTTCTTTTTTTAAATTAAAGGTCCCAAAATACTCTACGAGATCTGATAAAAATTTTTAAATTGTTTTTTAAAAATGGCCAAAAGAATGCAATTGTTGCTATTTGAGTAATAAACAGAAATAAAAAAAGAAACCAAAATTACATCCAAAATTATTTTAGAATATATCTATTCTTCATTTTTTGGCCTTTTCTTACTTCATTTGTTGTTTTCATTTATTTAACTTAGTTTATCCTGAAATTGTTACGCCTTTGTTGACAGGTATTTTGTTTATATGAAAATAAAACCATAAAGCTGCTTAAATATTACGAATTTAAAATTATCAGTATCACTGCAAATCTGAGGTTTTAGAAGTGTTTTATTTCAAAACGCTTAAAACGTTTTATTTTGACGTCACCCATTTGATTAACATTGTCGACACTTTTAAAACACTTAAGCGTTTAAGAAATGTCTACAATGTTAATCAAATGGGTGACGTCAAAATAAAACGTTTTAAGCGTTTTGAAGTAAAACACTTTTAAAAGCTGAGATTTGCAGTGGTGAGACGAGAAAAAATATGAGCTACCCGTATTTCACGCAATTTTGCTAATGCCCGCCAAGGGTACCATTTAGCATATTCAGTAAAGCGCATCTCGTTCTATCACGGAAGTCAAGCAATATTAGAAGTGGTTTGTACTTAGTCGGCGGACCGCTTGGAAGAACGGCACTCGGGTTGGGTTTTTTTTTGTTTTTATTTATTTATTTTTTTTTTACTTTTTGCAATGATAGTATTATGTTTTAATATAGTATTGATTAATAGTTCCATCAACATAATTTTTATTATTCATAACCAAAAACACGCTACAAACGTTTACTAATTAAACACTTAAATGTTTATTCATTAAAGGCCGCTAAGTGTTTAAATTTCGTCTACAACGATATAAACGCTTTAAGTGCTTAGCAACTAAACACTTGAGTTTACAGTGATAACAAACAAAGATCGCGAGACGTTTTGGTGATGTAACGCAAGGATATTGCCAGAATCGTCTCAATAATAACGGGACACTGGCGAATTGGGCAACATGCATCCAGATTGAGAATTCCGCATAACATCCACTGCCGCAGCTGCGGAGAGGAACAGGCCAATGAGACAATTGAACATTTTCTTTGCGAATGCCCAGCTCTGACCAATATCAGACACCCTGTATTTGGCCTCTTGTTAAACGATTTGTGGGATGTTTCGAAACTTAAAATCGGAGATTTGATCCGGTCCCTAAATTTGACGGGATGGATCTAAATCCCTAGCTCACTACTTCTTTCACACATATAAACCTTGGTATTGAGGTCTTCTAACATAAACAACTCTCAATCAGTCATTTCATACAGCCAAATGTTCAAACATTGATTACACACAAAACAATGATTCATTTTTAACTTCCCAGTAGGAAGTTATTGTAATCGGTCCGAAAATCGGATTCGAAATTTTCAATGTATTTACACGTTTCAAGGTCCCAATAGCATTTTAAGCAAAAATTTGAGAAGAAATATGTGTGTGTGTGCGTACGTATGTGGTCATTTTTTCCTGCACGATTTCACGCGAATCAAATATATCGACTTCGTTGAGGTGCCGTTCGAAGCGTGTTCAAGGAAATATGATCTGAAAAGATTTTCATAAAAATCGGTCGAGCCGTTTTTTTGTTTGTACGACTTAAGTGATTTTTGTACCAGTACGATTTCGCGCGAACCATAAAAGATATCGACTTGGTTAAGATGCCGTTCGAAGCGTATTAAACGACATATAAAATGAAAAGATTTTCATAAAAATCGGTCGAGCCGTTTTTTTGTTTGAACGACGTAAGTGATTTTTGTACCAGCACGATTTCGCGCGAACCAAAAAAGATACCGACTTCGTTGAGGAGCCGTTCAAAGCGTGTTAAAGGACATATGAACTGAAAAGATTTACATAAAAATCGGTCGAACCGTTTTTTTGTTTGAACGACGTAAGTGATTTTTGTACCAGCACGATTTCGCGCGAACCAAAAAATATACCGACTTCGTTGAGGTGCCGTTCAAAGCGTGTTAAAGGAAATATGATCGGAAAAGATTTTTATAAAAATCTGTCGAGTCGTTTTTTGTTTGAACGAAATTCGTAATTTTTGAACCTGCCCAATATCGCGCGAACCAAATATAATACGGGCTTCGTTGAGGTGCCGATCGAAGTGTATTAACGAAGATATGATCTGAAAATTTATCGTTTTACCGTGAAAATCGGAGTTTTTTGTGTTTAAATAAAGAGACTTCGGGAAGTGTGCCAAGTAACTTAAATTAATTAGTTTTGCTACTGTCAAATATACTCGTTGGAATGAAACCCAATCCAAGTGAGGTTAACTTTTATGGATTCAGCCGAGCAATAGCTTCCCACGAAATTTTCAATCATTTATCTATTTTCTGCCATGCATCTGCCTACACACACTTCACGAATAGGTGCTTTATCGTGACTAAGTGTTGGCGTATTTTGTAATCTAACGTCCGCAAGAGTTGTTAAAGAATTAGCAGAGTAGTCCTTATTTTGGTAGATCGTAACTCCAATAGCTGCAACTTCAGGTCCCTTAAATTTAACAATATACTTGTTAAATAAGTTTTGGAATAACAACATATTCTTCTTTTTTCAACCAAGTGTCAGTCTTAAAAGTATTACACTAATTTTGTTTACAACTTCGTCATCCTAATCTTGTAAATACGCACATATGATTTGACAACCTAGCGAAAGTATTGATAAACAAATGTGACAAATGTTAGGTATTATATATTATATATTGTTTATTAAAATATCCATTAATAATATTCCAAATTCATAATACTGGGAAGTTGATCTTGTGGACCGAAAGGGTCAAAACCACATCCCAACTAGTTATATTCTTTCTTTTGCCAAAAATTGACCGACAACTTTTTTACGGGTTCTATATTGAAAAGAAAGAGACACGTATTTTTTTTTAAATTTTTTTCACAATATTTTGGACGCTAGAAAGGATTGAAATTTCGCGATTTTGGGCTTGAGGAGTAATTTTCAAAAATTCACAACTCCGGTTCTATTTGTTCTACAGACTGCTTTTTGTTATAAAGGTAAAATAAAACATAGGTATACACACCCTACTCGACTTTGTATGACAATTGACATTTCAACTACCAGAAGGGGGTGTATGGGGGTGGTTGCGGGGAAATGGCTAGTTAAAAAAATTTTTATGGTCATATTCGGTTTCAGCGACCCCAAAAACGGGGGTGTAGGGGGATGTACGCTCTGGGTCTTGATATTTTTTTTTGTGTGCCTGTCTAATTTGTCCATCGATTAAAAAAGTGCTTTTGAAAGGAAATTTGACGTAGAATACGATGGTAAAGGCGCGTTTCCAATACAGCTTTCGGCGCATCGTCAGCGTAGCCCTGTTTCAAATAGCAGCGTCAAGTTGGTTCGAACAAGTCAACTGTTTCGAAATTACATTATCTTCCAAATAATTTAATTGTCAAATGTCATGTCCTTATGTACTAAAAGTTTACTTAGTTTTTGCGAAATTTGTTAATTTTTTTGTAATAACAATCATAATAATGGAAAGGGAAATTTCAGTTGCTGTTTTAGTAACTCACTAGGGCCAAGCAACCCCAAAGGCTGATAGATGCGTGCTATCGTTTGTAGTACCACTCGTTTAGTACATGTAAGAGGTGCGTTGATGAAGTTTATAGCAGGCCCCAGGTCAACTTGCAATTCATCCGTTAAACTACACCAGGTGCATCCTAGAACCTTTTGTGTGGGAGTAGTATTTTCGTTGTCTCGGTCCTGTCTGAATATCTCTCTCATTTCGCGGCAGCTTGAATTCCACTTCCTCTTCTTTGTACAAAGTTATTGCAGCAGGACGTGAGTTTACGCTGGTGACCAGATCGTCTACATAAAGATGCTTAGCCAGGACCTCGTTAGTCTTCTGAAATTGATTGTTATAAATATGCAAATGTTTCTTTATTACAGCGTTTAACAAAAAGGACTACAATTTACTCCGAATGTTACCCTGGTGAACCTGTAGTGTTGTATAGGTGGAAGCTTCGTTAGGGATCTTAATGGTTCTGCGTACCACAGGACACTATGCGCGCCGCGATCTTCAGGAATATTGCTGAAGGCATGAAGGCCTTTTCGATGTCAGCGACAATGCCAATTTGACCGATGCGGAGATCCAGAAGTATGGCTAAAAGATCGGGTAGCAAATTTGGGCCTTGATGTAAATGATCATTTAAGGATCCTTCATCGGGTGCGTGGGAGAATGCATCAAACACGATTCTCACACGTGTCATTGTTTTGTCATTCCGATACATTGCTCGATGCGGCAAATAATAGATGCGATCATTAATTTGTTCATTGGCAACTTCCGCTATTCCTAAATCTATTAATTCCCAAATCGCGTTGTCATATTCAATCAGCCTTTGTTCGTTCCTGGCTAGTCGTTGT
The DNA here is from genome assembly GCA_963855945.1 of Thereva nobilitata. NCBI lineage: Eukaryota > Metazoa > Arthropoda > Insecta > Diptera > Therevidae > Thereva > Thereva nobilitata. Next base: position 68,932,929 of record OY979695.1, read on the forward strand.
GTTAGTAGGCGCATACGTGCGCTTGCTCCGGCAAAATTGTCAGCTAATTTGCTGTCCTTTGCTTTCCAAGGAAGTGAGACTTCATAGCGTTCTTTATTTTGTTTAATTGACTGAAAAAAGTCATCTTTCCTTGTTTGAGTTTCGTTATAAACGCCTATGGTTTCCAGCTTCCAAAAATTGTCTATATTAAAGTTCAAAGAATTTACCAACATTACAGTCTCCTTCCCTAATGAGTTATTCACCATCACCATATGTGCTGCCGTAGGCCCGTGAAGAGTCCAGATTAAATTTATGCCCCGGTTACACGAATGACAAAAAATTACAACTGTCATAATCTCTGGTCATAATTAATGACATTGCTGTTTACACGACGGAAATAACGACAGAGGAGGTTTGTCATAAAATGTCATTAATTTATGGCAAGTGGTCATATATAATGACAAGAGTTGTATGACAGAGCTAGTTTTTTTGTTGTAGGTGCTGTTAAATAAGGTCTGAAATTTGAATTGTTAGGTCTCGCGGATTTCCGTTGGCTGGTTTTATTCGAGCCAAGGACTGGGATTTACATAAGAATATGTTCTGTTTGTTTTTGACTGCCGAGCCTATAGTTTTCGTTGTACAATTTCTTATACATATGTATAAATGCCGAGTGTGTTTTGAATTTGAATCCCTTTTAAGGCGGTTTCTTTTGTCTCCAGCATTCGCAATTATGTTATTACTGTATGATCCTGGTTGTTTCGAAAAGAATTGGTGCCTGGTCTTGAGCATTTGCAGATGCTTAATTACTTTATGTAGTCCATTCAAAACGCGCGTTAGGGTGCCGAAACATAACACTGTTTTTTTAAACTATTTATTTTTTTTATTTTCTACTTTTTAGTCTGTATGTCTTCCGCCATTTTGTGGTGGTCGCCTTATTAGATTTAAAATGACGTCACACAGCTTACTATAATCTACCTGTCATACTCTCTCATTTGATACCCATATCGTGGGCTTCAGTGGAACACAATTGCAAAATTCGGCCGCCTTCTTGATTTTTTTTGCAAAATGTTAAAACATTTAAAATTACTACAAATCGAACAACACGAACGTTAAGTAAACTCTCCAATTATTCCTATAAAATTTCGAGTCATTAGATTCAAAATGCTTTTATATGTAGTATGAACAAAATTACCTAAGTATAAGATCATTGAGAATGCTAAGGCTTTAGTAGTATGACATTAGAATAGACATTTTCGTGCCTGTGCTGTTGATCGTTGAACCCTGAGGGCAGTACCCATGTCATGGTTTAGTGATATATGGGTCCGCCATATTGAATTTAGAGTGACGTCATTTTATTTTAGTTTTTCTTCTCAGCAACCCTTTCATTTGGTACCCATATGAAGATCTTAGATAAGAAAATTTTGTCTGCCATCTTGGGGCATCCGCCATATTGAATTTGAAATGACGCCACACAGCTAATTGTATTGTACCTGTCATGCCCTTTCATTTGATACGGATACCCATGTCGAGGGGTCGGGGAACACAATTGCAAAATTCGGCCGCCATCTTGGAACCGCCATCTTGATCTTATAAAAACACCACTAACTTATATTGTCACCGAAGTTATACACGCATGCCAATTTTCATTAAGATTGGTAAAGTCTAAGTATAAAAATTTTGCGTTGCAAGATTTGACGACAAACAGTGTAAGTTAAATAAAAGAATATAAAAAATAAGCTCCTAGAACCTACTGCCGTACAAAAATAATGGTACTTGGAACCAGAAGAATTTTTCAATTTCTGCGAATTTATCCCCGCACAAAGGTGATTTATTCCTGTACGGCATTTGTACATTTCGATTTCTATGCTTTCATAGAGTCATTGCGTGGTTATGCAGTACATATTTGCTGGTTAAAAGATGAGAAAACCCCGACTCAACCCGCCCTTCTTAGTTAGTACAGTACAGAGGTGGTCATTTGAACCAACATCAAATTCAATGATCTTAATGATATTTCATAAAACGATAACATTTTTTATATAGCCGTACATTTGTCATGGGACATATGGCTGCAACAGGAAAATTAATTTTCCTCCGAAAAGGATTATTGTTAACGCTAACAATATTTTTTACGGCAAGTCGTTAAAGCTTAAAACAATAATGAATAAACCCTAAATGCCGTATAAAAAATGGTTTAAGATGGCTGGAAAAGTATTTTTTCACCCTGAAGAATTCATTTTATTATATCTTACTTCAAGTACATAGGGCAACTTCAAATAATTGAAGTACATAGATATTTGAAATAATTATATTTCAATACAAATACGAACAAAATCTTACCTTATATACTTGAAACTATAATATACTATACTATAGGTAAATTATCACTAGCCAATTTTGAATGTAACCTATTAAGTCCTTCGGCAAGACCCTTTTGGATCACTCCCTGGTGATCTCGATGTCTCAGAAAAATGCATTATTTGCTGTATTGTTTTTCTTGCGTTTCTGATGCACCAAACCATTGCCTAAACTAGTTCTGTTACAATTTCTGTTCTGGATGGTGCACGAGTGGCGATTCTTATTGGCTGTGCATTGTTACTGCTTTCTTAAGGTTCCTGTGCAAATGAACCGCGCGGCGAAGAAGTAATCTCTCCATCTTTGGAGCTGCCCGTCGTCGCTGCACAGCAACCATCCATCCGCACTCTTTACGGCATCCTTCTTAGTAGAGTGCTTTCCCGAGAGCTGTTTCCTGTATTTGCCGTGTTTTCCGCTTTTTCTACGAGCTTGTTTATCTGCTGCCTTTTATCACGCCGGATACTTCTCTTTACCTTCCGGTGTACTTAGTTACATACAAGCTGTAGAAAAATTTCTTGTCGTACTGGTAAAAATGATCTTGTGTTCAACTCGCAAATGCAAGTAATTCTTTATTTATAATTATATTAACCATAACTTTTAGACGGCACAACTGAAAATAGGCGCCACCTGTTTTTCTTCGTTTTTCTATCTTTGAAGGATTATAATCAGCAATAATATTGAAACATTATTCTTTTTGCTAATGCACAGAGCATTTGGAAAATCTTACAAATTGTTGAATTTTGCTGTTTTGTTTTTTATGCATATTTTCATTGGGTACAGTTAACTATAGATGGCTATATTGTAAAACAATAATACTTAGTTACAAGTTGTAGAAAAATTTCTTCCAGTATTGGAAAAAAGGATCCTGTGTCCAAAAAGTAGGGTTCAACTCTCAAGTGCTGGTGATTGCTTCTTTATATGTATATTAACCACAACTTTTAGACGGCACAGTTGTTAAAAATTAGTTTAGATGTTGACTAATATGTTGGTCTCGGTGCCGTACAGTTTTCAATGACCTTGCACGATACTGATCTAGGAGCGTGATGGGTCGGGGTTTTCTCATCTTTTAACCAGCAAATATGTACGGCATAGCCACGCAATGACTCTATGAAAGCATAGAAATCGAAATGTACAAATGCCGTACAGGAATAAATCACCTTTGTGGGGGGGATAAATTTGCAGAAATTGAAAAATTCTTCTGGTTTCAAGTACCATTATTTTTGTACGGCAGTAGGTTCTAGGAGCTTATTTTTTTATAATATATCAATATGAGAATTGCCGTACAAGAATATTTGGCCGGAAAAGCACCCCTCCGGATGGAATATTCAACTTACCTCTGTGGTCACATGTACCGCGCAAAAGTGACGGCATAGTGCCTGAAGTTTATGTCTCATTTAGGAGTATCGATCTGCATATAATTCGTGCTGTTTCACATGACCCCCCAAAAATTGCCGTGGGCTTGTAGTCTATTTGGTTCTAAAGACAATGCAATAAAAATATCCAATTTTATGGTACATCCAATATGGCGGCCACCATAAAATGGCGGATATTTCTGGCGTGGAATCTTGCAATCGATTTTTCGGCCACTTCCCTATATCCGGTGATGCTCAAATTTGGGCCAAACCTTTGGTTCTGAAAACAATGCAATAAAAAAATATTCAATTTTATGGTACATCCAATATGGCGGCCACCATAAAATGGCGGATGGTGGCGGATATTTCTGGGTGTGGAATCTTGCGATCGATTTTTCGACCACTTCCCGATATCCGTTGATGCTGAACTTTGGCACAAACCTTTGCTGCTAAAGACAATGCAATATTGTATATTCAATTTTATGGTACACCCAGTACAACCCCCGGAATGGGTATCAAATGAAAGAGTATGACGAGTAGAATATAGTAAGATATGTGACGTTATTTTAAATCCAATATGGCGGACACCACAAAATGGAGGATTACACTTTTCTTTGCAACCCCCAACATGGGTATCAAATGAAAGAGTATGTCGAGAAGAATACAGTAAGCTATGTGACGTCATTTTAAGTCCAATATGGCGGCCACCACAAAATGGCGCATTACCTTTTACTGTACAACCCCTCGATATGGGTATCAAATGAAGGGTTATAATAAGTAGAATACAATTAGTTGTGTGTCGTCAATTCAAGTGAGAAAACAAAGCTTAAAATGAAAAGAGTGAAAAAAATTAAAGAACATAAAATTAAAAATCAAACAAAATAAAAAAAATAAAAAAAAAATTTTAAAAACAAGCTTTTATTAGATACCAAAAAATATTAAATAATAAAAAAGTTTTTAAATATGCGTTAATAAGGTGAACTAAAAAGTATAAAATAATTTTTTTTAATTCACCTGTATGTATGTATCTAGTCGAGGCAATGAAGCAAAAAAGTTCCTAATTGGTTGGGCGCGGACAGATCGGAATGCGGTTTTTTGCATTCGCTTCCAAAAATTATTTGTAAAAAATGGCCCATTTTTTTTCTGAACAAACCGGAAATTGTACATGTTCACCTGTACGTATGTTTGTATGTATGTATGTATGTAGACAAATCTTGCAACTTGATTTTGACCCACTTCCATATAACCGATCAACTTGAAATTTTGCATATATGTATAGTTCGCGTGACAATTCAATCTGACCATTTTGTAGAAAAATCAAGAAGGCGGTTCCAAGATGGCGGCCGAATTTTGCAATTTTGCTCCTCGACCCCCGACATGGGTATCAAATGAAAGGGTATGACAAGTACAATACAATTACCTATGTGGCGTCATTTCAAATACAAAATGGCGGCCAAATAAAAATGGCGGATTACCTTTTCCTTTACAACGCGCTCGATATGGGTATCAAATGGAAGGAAATGACAAGTAGAATACTATTACCTCTGTGGCGTAATTCCAAATTCAGAATGACGGCCAACACAAAATGGCGGATTACCTTTTTCTTTACAACACCCTCGGTATGGGTATCAAATGAAAGGAAATGACAAGCAGAATACTATTACCTCTGTGGCGTCATTCCAAATTCAAAATGGCGGCCAACATAAAATGGCGGACTACCTTTTTCTTTACAACACCCTCGGTATGGGTATCAAATGAAAGGAAATGATGATGATTTAAATCTAATATGGCGGTCACTACAAAATGGCGGAAGTCATATAATAGACTAAAAAGTAGAAAATAAAATATATAGTTTAAAAAAACTAAAAAATACGCTTTTATTTTAAAATGAACTAAAAAGTAAAAAATAATTTCGAATGCTTTTGGAATGTTTTTGGAATATTAAAGAACTTGGTAAATAAGAGTCAGAACTGGCCCAAATCGGGTATACTTAAACAAAAGCGTTTCGGTCTTTGGAGGAAACCCCTCGGAGGCGACGTTCAGGGCCAGGTTCCGGTGCACCGGGTGGTGGGAGGGTCGTTTTCGACGTGAAATTCTGATTCAGCGCCCCAAAAAACGCCCCTCCAATGATTTTCGGGTTGTTTTTGGCAATCTTTTCAGGAAAATTCTCGGGGATGACGTCCCAAAAAACCCCCGAGTGCCGAGTTTTTCTCGTTCCGCGCGTGATTTTCTGGAGAGTCCCGCGGAGATTACGTTCATCGGCGTTCCTGAGCTCCAGGTCGGCTGTGGGTAAATTTGAACATCATAATCGTGATCAGCGACCTCGAAAACCCCCGGGAACCCGATTTGGGCCAGTTCTGAAACCGTGCCCCGTATTTACCATTAATTGTAATTTGAGTCGATCAAAAAAACTTAATTTTGGTGTAAAAATTAGACTATTCCGTGTATATACAAATTTATGAATTTGTGTCTTTTTGTCGCTGCTAAATACAATTTTTAATTATTCCTGGTAATTTGTGTTCTTGTTTTCATTTCTATCCCGTGTTTTCCTTTTTTGCGTGAACATTTTATGGTCCTTCGAGCCGGATTCGCGTGTCGCGAAGTGAAAAAAGAAAAAAGTGAAAGTGAATAAAACCCACCAACCCACCAGAAAGCTGCGATAGAAGGAAGTGATCAACCCTCAACCACATCATCTATCAACTGCAACCATCCCAACAAGGTAAGTGAGATTTTTATAGCTAAGTGTTGTGCTAGAAATTAAGAAAATGTCGGTGCCAGTTGAAGCAGCAAAAATGGAAAAGCTATTAAAGGCTCAATGCAACAACCAGCATGAGCTTGAACGTTTCGCACGAAGACAGCGAAGGACAAGCTCACAGAAAGTTATATAAAACCTTCTGGAGAAAACATGGGCAGACTGTAGAAACACTCACAATAAATTATTGAGTCAGTACACCAGCACCTATGCCAAACTCCCGTATTTTGCAAATGACCAGTATAGTGAAATGGAGGATCTATACTGCACAATAAACGGTCTCATGCTAGACCAAGTGAAGGAATTCGGCACAGACAACAGTGAATCCCATAGTAACTTCAACCCAGAGCAATCATGCTCCTTTTATAAACGTAACGTTAATGAGATTCGATTGCCGCGAATAAATATTCCCCAATTCTCGGGAGATTATGAATCATGGTCGTCGTTTCATGACTTGTTTGATGCGATAGTCGATAAAAACCCTCACATCAGCAAGGTTCAAAAACTTCACTACCTGAAAACCTGTTTGAGTGGTGAAGCTGCAACCTTAATTAAACACCTGCAACTAACTGAGACTAATTATAAGGCTGCATGGTCAATATTGAAAAACAGATTCCAAAATCATAGAATCCTAGTGAATACTCAATTGCAGCTGCTAACGAGCATTCCTTCAATGAATGCCGACACTGCATTGGGTACTCGTAGAATTCTCGATAAAGTGAATGAAGTACTAGAAGCATTAAAAGGACTTGAAGTGAGCACCGAAGGCTGGGATCCAATACTAATCCATCTGTTAACAGCCAAATTATCAAAGGATACAATTGCTCATTGGGAAATGACATTAAGTTCTCGCAGCCAACCCCAATCCCTCCCTACACTAAAGGTATTCACAGAGTTTTTAGAAAGCCATTTCCGCACATTAGAGGCCATTCATGGAACCAAAGGAAATTATCGCCGTGTAGAATCGCATCACGTCCAAAAGGGACACGACCAAAACCGCCGTACAACCAACCCCAGCAACTCCCAGAAATGTCCGTTGTGTCAAAAGTAAAGTAGAATAAGAGAGTGTACCAAGTTCATCAATATGAATATCCAACATAGGCATGGATTCATAAAGAAGCAAGGTAGATGTTTCAACTGCTTCTCACTGAAACACACCACCAAAGATTGCCCACACCCAGTTAGCTGTCTAAAATGTAACAAGCGGTATAACACCATGATACATTTTGAACCATCTAATCCCCAACGATGCCCAGACAGACCGTCTATCAAAGACAACAACAAACAATCGTACATAAATACCCAGACCGTTGATAAGCGCGATGAAGTGAACGAAATTCCAGTAAACAACCTATTTGTGAAAGGATATATTCCAAAAACCGTGTTATTAGCAACCGCATTAATTAAAGTGTACTCTAAATCTACTGGAAATTGCATCTTAAGGGCTCTAATCGATCAAGGCTCCCAAGTGTCGCTCATAACTGAACGAGCCACACAACTCCTATCATTGAGGAAAACCCCTGCAAACATTATAGTGAATGGAATTGCAGAAATGGCCAATTCTACCCAATATAAAGTAAACTTTGATGTAAGACCACATTTTAATTGTAATGAAAATAAAAAATTCAACCTTCAAGCCCTAGTAATGAAAACCATAACCGGCTTAATGCCACTCAAAAAAATAGAACCAAAACGGTGGACTCACCTAGAGGGAATTCAACTGGCTGATCCATCGTACCTAAACCCAGGGGAAATCGACGTGCTATTGGGTGCCGACATATACCCAACACTCATTTATGAGGATCAACTCAAAGGAGAAGATGGAGCTCCCCTTGCACACAAGACAGTGTTAGGATGGATATTGTCAGGACCCATAGAGGACATCCAAGCGACTCATATAATAAGCCTGCATACCGAAACCAATGTGAGCATTAGCAACCTTTTGAAAAATTTTTGGGAAATTGAAAACTTACCTACCAAACCACTTTTAACACCAGAAGAAGAAGCATGTGAGAGCATATTCGCCAACACACACTACCGCACCGCCGAAGGTCGATATGTAGTATCACTTCCATTCAAAACCTCTACCCAAAGACCAGACCTCGGAGAGTCCAGAAACTTAGCAGTAAAGCGTTTTCTAAACGTGGAACGCAAATTTCAGGAGAACATCGAGTTAAAAACAGCATATGTGCAATTTATGCGAGAGCATGAAAGTTTGGGGCACATGAAACGTGTTGCTTATGAAAACACAAGTAAGGCATGTAAACCTAACTACCTTCCACACCACGCTGTATTCAAGGCCGATAGTACCACCACTAAAACCAGAGTAGTATTCGATGCGTCAGCGAAGACAGCAAACCATAAGTCGCTAAATGATAACATGTTAGTGGGACCAACAATCCAACAAGAACTTGTCACCATTCTATTGAGGTGGAGAATATATAAAATAGCCTTCACCGCCGATGTCGAAAAGATGTATCGACAAATACTAGTGACGCCAGAACATACGGATTACCAACGAATTTTGTGGCGCGAAGACCCTTCACAACCCATTCAAGAATACAAGCTACTGACAGTAACGCATGGAACAGCGAGCGCTCCACATCTGGCCATACGCACTTTACAGCAGATAGCAAGGGACGAAAGAGGACAATCAAAAAGGGCTTCCAACACAATTATGACCGATTTCTATGTTGACGATCTCATGTCCGGGGCAGATTCAGCTGAAGACGCTATTGAACTACAAACCAACATCAGGAAAATATTAGCAAGTGGTAAATTAAGGCTAAGAAAATGGACCAGTAACAACAGACAAGCCCTAAAGGGAATCCCAGAAGATGAGACGGAGTTGAAAGAGCTCATGGATATTGACATAAACGAGACCATTAAGGCATTAGGAATCCATTGGCAACCAAGTACAGATACATTTCAATTCAAGGTAACTTCCGACTACGAGAAAGTCACTACCAAAAGAAGGTTGCTCTCAGAAATTTCGAAGCTATTTGACCCATTAGGTTGGCCAGCCCCAGTGGTTGTTGTAACTAAAATCTTGATGCAGCGACTGTGGCAACCAGGCCTAAATTGGGATGATCCAGTACCAGATTCATTAGCTAAAGAATGGGAGAATTCAGAACCCAGCTGAAGCAAATCGAAACTATAGCGATACCTCGATGGATAAATTATAGACAAAATAATTCAGAGTATGAAATTCACGGTTTTTGTGATGCATCAACACAAGCATACGCAGCCGCAGTATACATACGGGTAGTACAACAGTCAAAGAGATACGTGACTCTTCTAACAAGCAAGACCAGAGTTGCACCCATAAAACAGATTAGCCTTCCAAAACTTGAATTATGCGGAGCAACGCTATTAACAAAGCTCATAACACAAGTAAAGAATGCATTACAACTGCCAGAGAGTAAGACATACATGTGGACTGATTCAACCATTGTTTTAGCATGGTTACAGGGTCATCCATCCAGATGGAAGACGTTTGTAGCCAACCGAGTCAGCGATATCCTCCAAAATATGGACAATGGTACATGGCAAGACATTAATACCAAGGACAACCCAGCTGACTGTGCGAGTCGAGGTATAAGTCCCCAAAGTGGCTGAAGGAGGATGTATCCCACTGGCCCAAACCCCTACCTACTCATCCAACCACAAAGATAGAACTCAAACGTACAGCAGCTGTATAGATGTTTTCAAACTCCGTGACACAAAAATTTTGAACAGTTCTGCGCACCTCGTTGCCAAATTTTATATATGTTGTTCTATCATTTCCTCTCTTTTCATGTAAAAAGGCAACAAACGCAGAAAAAACTCAACAAAACAATTTGGGAAGGGATGCGCGCATGCCGAATGAATAAAGTTAAGTTATCTTTATATGTATTGAGCAGAGCTTTTAAATACATGTAAAAACCCTGCTCAACCAAGTAAATCTAGTCATCATAATAAGCATAATTTTATTATAATTATGCGAAATATTTCTAATCTCTAAATTTAAAATAATTAAAAAAAAATTCTGAAAAACGTATTTTTAAATTCATGAGCATTTTCATTCATAAATTAAGAATTCTCCGCAGCCGCAAGCAACACAACCTTCCCTGGCAGAAGCGCGCATGCGACTGACGGAAAACGTCAACAATCCTAGTATCAAAGTATTAAAAACACAAAATGCGTAAATTATTCCTGTAGCAAATGTACAAAGGCCTACAAATTATAAAATATATAAAAAAGGACGTTTTTCATTCACAATTTGTAAAATTTTTAAATAATGATTAACCAAATGACAGCAAGTGATTTGATAAGAAGGAGGAGGAGCAAATTCTCCGCTCACTTTTTAAAACATACAATGGGTTACAAAATTAAGCAAAGATTAACAATTAAATTGAAAATATGCAAAAGCAACATTGTTTTCTGTTTCTTTAAAAAATCAGTTCATTCATCATAAATTTTAGGCCAGGTTATAACAGCCTATCAGCTGCGGGAAGAATACTTGTTGTTGTATTTGTATATAATCTTTAAGATACTTGAAGCAGAAAATCTTAGTTTTTCCACGTTACCTAAGAAACGTTTTTCAAAAACCAAAACATTTTTAAAACAATAAAATTTTATTATTCTTGTAAAATGAAAAAATGAAGACATTTTATAAAAAAGGTTTGCAAAACAATTCCTTTAGACATAAATTTACCTGTCGGTGGGCGTTTATTTCGAAGGGGTTTTCAATTTATATGGGAGCTTATGGTTTTCCAAGAATATCGTTAACGACTTCTTAAAAGTGAGGGATTTTGCAAATATGTATATAACTCTGCAAAATTAATCTACTTCATTGTTATTTTGTTATTCGTGGAGTAAATATGAAAAAAATCAAAGAACGAGAATTAATTTTTCGTGCGTTTTGTTTTTTGAAAAAAATTCAAACGGGCGAAATAAAGGTTAAAGATTGTTCGGAACAAACATTGCTAGATCATACTGCATGGATGACAAGTATGTTTATTTTAGAACTTTTTGTGTTTTATATTAATTATAATTTTCATTTACAGCTTCCAGTGTTAGTACAATGAGAAGAATCGTCAAAGAAGCTTCCGATGTTAGAAGAGGTAACCCATTTGATGTCGCTGCACAATTTACTACTGGAGCAGGACAGGTAAGTCTTTTTTTTTAAATAAACTTAAGTATTAATATAAATATAAAATTGCAGGGTTCCCAGAATGATGTACGAATACGCACGCCGAATGTACGAATACGCACGTACGAATAAAATGTCAATTTTATTAAAAAACTGTTTCCTTTTAAATAAATAATGTTTAAAATATTTTCTTCGCATTTTTATTTCATTTACTGTTAAATCTTCAAATTTCTACCAATTATTCAAATGGAAGATATAGATTTCGTTTTTCAGTTGCCAAATCAACGATTCAACGACCGTGTAACAAAACGTGAATTAAACGAGAGCTTAGAACTTCTAATCATGCTAGTTCAACATGGTGAATATAAAACCGAAATAGGGGCATTCAAGACTTACCAACCACTTTCTACAAAATCCCGCATTCTAAATTTAAACCCATTTATAGACGCCAAGGAAATACTACGAGTTGGCGGACGCTTCAGGCATTCATCATTAGTATATAATCAGAAACATCACATAATTCTACCAGAAAAATGTCAGTTATCCAAATTGATTATAAATGATGCACATCAAATTACATTACATGGAGGAGTGCAATTGATGATGAATGTCATCCGAAGAAAATTCTGGATTATTAATGCCAGAAATGCTATACGAATGGCGATACACCGATGCTTAATCTGTTATCGACAAAAAACAAATAGCCAACAACAATTGATGGGTGACTTACCCGAACACAGGGTTCAATTGACACGACCATTTCTACATTCAGGAATCGACTTCTGCGGACCATTTACACTCAAAGAATCTAAATGTAGAGGTCGACCAAAAACATCGAAAGGCTACATTTGCATCTTTATATGCCTAGCGACCAAGGCAATACACTTAGAAGCAGCTAGTGATCTATCTACAGAAGCATTTTTAGCTGCATTTCGCAGATTTAGTGGTAGGCGAGGATTATGTAGCGACATTTAGAGTGATTGCGGTACTAATTTCGTAGGAGCCATTAGAAAGCTGAAAGAAATAAGTTTACAAGATCAATGGGGTATATCAACTGAAGTCTACGTCAACCTAGCAAACAAAGGAGTGGAATGGCATTTCATACCACCAGGATCTCCGCATTTTAGAGGACTATGGGAGAGTGGAGTAAAATCAACGAAGCACCACCTCCGCCGCATAATGGGAAATGTCACGTGGACTAATGAAGAACTGAGTACATGTCTAACGCAAATAGAAGCCTGTCTAAACTCACGACCACTGAGCCCTATGTCAAATGACCCAGAAGACTGCAGCGCTTTAACTCCAGGCCACTTTCTAATAGGAGATCTTCTAATAGCTCCTCCAGAAAATAATCTTCTCGATCTTAAACCAAGCTCCCTTGATCGTTGGAAGTGGATTCAAAAAAGTTATCAAGATTTCTGGAAACGTTGGAATACAGAGTACCTAAGTAGATTGCAGCAACGGCCTAAATGGCTCCAACAACAACCAAACCTATAGGAAGGAAACCTAGTACTAATAAAGGATGAAAGAATGCCGCCAACGAAATGGCTACTAGGACGTATCTTTGACACTCATCCTGGACCGGATGGTCTAGTGAGAGTAGTGACAGTGAAGTGCAAGGATTCGACATTAAAACGGCCTATCACCAAGATATATTTACTACCGATAGTAGACAATGAAAGAAATTACTGAGTCCACAACCACACAAGTTAGAGTAGCGATAACTATAAAAATATTCTAGATTAAGTACAACTACGATAGTATAAGACACACCCCTTAAATTAATGTTTCTCCTTTATAGATGCACACCAGACATTTAATGACAATAGTAAGCATAGTAGTAGCAGTAAACCTCACCGAAGCAATCATTGCCTACGATTGCGGCCACGATCATGTAAATATAACCGCTATATCCCTAGTTAACTTAGGCGAGTGTCATATAGAAAACGTAAAAATCGAAAATGAAAATGAAGAGATTCAACTCCTGCAGCTGAGTGAAACAGCGTCCGTGCATACATTCCAATGTAAAATAAACATCATCCAATCAGTTTTCCACTATGGTATGTTCAGCCATCTATCCCTGGTCCCGGGAGGATTATCCACCTATATAGCTGACATTAACCGTGACGATTGCTTAAAATTGCGTACTGATGGAACGTACAGGCTAATCAATGCACGAATGATTGCTGATATCAAGCCTAATAGCACCAACAACTATTCCGAAGTAATAGCAGGTGTGATCGACAGCAACGGAGCGTGCACTGGAGTCGCCTACACATCGGGCGCTAACTCTTGGCAAGATGTCATAGTCATCCACGCCATCACAATCACTATCACTGATTATATCAACACTGTACGATTGGAAGATAACAACATACTAATCCGCAACAATATTGCATGTCCATACCTGACAGGCACCTGTACTGATCCGGAATTTGGCATCACATTCTGGGATACCGCGATTAATTCATCATGCGAAAACACAAAATATGACGTCCTGTGGCAGGGGCAAGCTACGAAAATTAGAAATCTCAGCAATAGCACATCCCTTCACACCAATGTAATGTACACCGTACGTAGTGATGATATAGTATTCGCACTCAAAGTCAGAAAGTAAATATCAGTCTGTCGGTTCAAAGGATATCAGACCGAACACCCTCGATTAATCATCGTCCCTAAGGCAGGAACTGAATACTGGTTCTCAAAGAACAGAGACGTTAGAAATTTAGATGTCCTAACCTATGTAAATTCAAAATTCGTGTATATTGAAAGACATTGGAAGCTACAAATTGAAAAACTATATATCACCTTATTATTAAAACGTTGTGAATTTGAACGAGAGGTCTTGAAAACGCAGATGAGTATTGCACCCCAAAATCCAGCTGAGTTCGCATTAATGTATATGAAGCAATTGGGATATACCGCCGTTCACAGAGGAGAGCTCATTTATATAATCAAGTGTCAACCAGTAGAAGTTCACGTACGAAGTACCAATCATTGTTACAATGAATTACCCGTGACCTATGCCAACAATAGCTTCTTTATGACTCCTAAAACCCACTTATTGCAGAAATTAGGCACGCAAGTTTAATCAATATCAAATCATGGACGAATGGTATGGACTGAGCCCAGATATTCATAAAATTAAATCACCACACGAAGTGCATCCCACTACTACGAAGGAATGGACCTACGAGGATCCAGGTAATCTAATGAAAGCAGGAATATATTCTCCACAAGCAATTGGAGCCCTCAGAAGACAAGCGATGTTTTCATCAGAACGTGAAGCGATAAGCAACATTGTGACTCAAAAACTATTAGGGGGAACATGGATCATCAAGACATTAATGTGCTAAATCTGCTAACATCCAACGATATGCACTTCCTAAAATTGAAACTATGGAACACCCTTCAAGAGATAGGTTGCATCTACCTAGGTATCATCGGTGTATATGTCTCCATCAAAATTATTAAAGGTATTCTAACCACGGGAATAAATGCGCACAGTATTTTTGCAACCTATGACTGGAACTGGAGATTAGCAGCAGCTTCTTGGGATGCTCTGACAAACTACTTTATAAAGGTCTACCAGCAAAAACCTCCACCAGTAGAACCAGTCCTGACACATGTGGCAGTAGATACCTCAGACCAAGGAGCAAATAACAATCCCCAGACCATCACTATACAAACGAGCCTCCAGAACCTCAACGACCGCAATCAATTAACCACCATCTATCCTTCCCTATGATTTCTAGCCAACATTTTTCTTAAAATCTCACTACCGACAAACCATCAGGAAGGGCGAGTCGAGGCGCCTTAAAACCTCTCACCACTTCACCGTTTCCAAGTCGACAATAGAGCAAATGCTATCTAGACGCGGAACACTAGTAATACTCCATTTGTTTATTTCAGAATAATTGTTTGAAATCTAACAGATTTCAAGGCGGGCAGAATGTTCAGGCGTTCATTCACCCAGGTAAATAATTGACATACATTCGCGTTATGAAGCAATTAATAAAATCAGCAGAATTGCTCAACGCGAATGCCCGGTCAACAATTGCATCAAGTGTGAATGAACGACCTAAATATTACAACAGGCAACGACCAGATGACCCACCCGGAACAACCATCGACGACCAGGAGGTGTCGAGTGACAAAATATGAGGACGGCGGTCACTCGAAAAAGAAGTTGCGTTGCGTCGTGTGATTAAAACCGTGCCCCGTATTTACCATTAATTGTAATTTGAGTCGATCAAAAAAAACTTAATTTTGGTGTAAAAATTAGACTATTCCGTGTATATACAAATTTATGAATTTGTGTCTTTTTGTCGCTGCTAAATACAATTTTTAATTATTCCTGGTAATTTGTGTTCTTGCTTTCATTTCCAACCCGTGTTTTCCTTTTTTGCGTGAACACTACTTGTCATTTCCTTTCATTTGATACCCATACCGAGGGTGTTGTCAAGAAAAAGGTAGTCCGACATTTTGTGTTGGCCGCCATTTTGAATTTCGAATGACGCTACACAGCTAATAGTATTCTACTTGTCAAACCCTTTCATTTGATACCCATACCGAGAGTGTTGTAAGGAAAAAGGTAATCCGCCATTTTGTGTTGGCCGCCATTCTGAATTTGGAATGACGCCACAGAGGTAATAGTATTCTACTTGTCATTTCCTTTCATTTGATACCCATATCGAGCGCGTTGTAAAGAAGAAGGTAATCCGCCATTTTGAGTTGGCCGCCATTTTGAATTTTAAATGACGCCACATAGGTAATTGTATCGTACTTGTCATACCCTTTCATTTGATACCCATGTCGGGGGTCGAGGAGCAAAATTGCAAAATTCGGCCGCCATCTTGGAACCGCCATCTTGATTTTTTTACAAAATGGTCAGATTGCATTGTCACGCGAACTATACATATATGCAAAATTTCAAGTTGATCGGTTATATGGAAGTGGGTCAAAATCAAGTTGCAAGATTTGTCTACATAAATACATACATACAAACATACATACAGGTGAACAGGTGCAATTTCCGGTTTGTTCAGAAAAAATGGGCCATTTTTTACAAATAATTTTTGGAAGCGAATGCAAAAAACCGCATTCCGATCCGTCCAACCAATTAGGAACTTTTGGCCTTTTTAGTGCTTCATTGCCTCGACTAATCTACAAGTAAAAGCTTGGGGCGCTCAGTTTACAAATGTTTCAGTAGTGTAGTGCCTGGGGGTTTTGGCCTCTAGTCCAAGAGCTAGTGACAGAATTGCAAAGTGATTTTGTAGAGGATGGGCCTTTGATATAAGGTAGATTAGGTAAAGCACAACCGATTAAAAATATTCGCCAGTTCGAGTCTACTTAAGTTTTAATTTTATGAATTTTTGAACTTGTCGATTTTTTGACCATGAAAAAAGTGATATTGCAGAGGATGGGACTTGGTATATAGGTTAATTGGGTTGCCCCCAACACATATTCCGATTCCCATCTCGTTTGGAGGTTAGGTTTGACTTTTGGGAATTTTTGAACATGTCGGTCTGATCAAGATGGACAAAGTGATATTGGAGAGGATGGGGTTTGGTATAATGGTGAGATAGGCCACCAAGAACCCTAATTCAGCTGCCCATCTCATATGCAATCACGATTGCGATTTTGGCGGCTTTTAATTTTGTGGCCATTTTCGGTATGACCCAAGTGATTTTGTAGAACCCAAGATTTGGACCATAGGCTCGTGGCATCTGGCAAATGTTACATTTTCAATCCCATCTCCGTTCCATCAATATTTTCCGTTTAATTGAGAAAAATTGCTTGATGGAAAAAAAAACATTTTGATGATTATACAGGGTGTATACCTTTAAGCTTACAAAGCGGCCGGCTGTAGATAGGTTTTGGATAGACGAAGAAAAAATCGTATGGGTGGGGGGGGTAAATCTTAACGGTTTAGCAGCTAGGGCGTTTTGAATTTTTTTTGTAGAGGTTTACATATCACCCTGTATTTATGTAACCCTTTGAGCTATTTTCATGAATAGGATACCAGTGTACGTAGAATACTCCCACCTATCTAAAACTGTCAAAATCAAGGATCCAGCTAGCCAACTTCCAGAGCAATGAGTCGTCAAATTCAAAATTTCGTTTTTTTTAACTAAAATTTCAACTTTAAAAAATTTTTTCTCCAAAAAATACCTAGTTAACTGATATTTTTTTTTGCAAAATTGGAAAGCTTGGACAATTCCTATCAATATTGTCTTGACAATTTTTACGCTACGGCCTTTACTTTTGAAGTTATTAGCAAGTTTGATGTTAAAATTTGCCTTATTTGGTGCTTATTTGGAACTTTTTGGCAAAGCTTAGGTGAAAAGGCACAAAAAAAGAGCCAATTTTAGCGTTAAAATTGCTTATAACTCCAAAAATAAAAGCCGTAGGATACAAATTGTCCGGACATTATTGATAAGAAATTGTCCAAGCTTTCCAATTTTGTAAAAAAAAATATTAGTTAACTAGGTATTTTTTGGAGAAAAAGGTGGTTTTAGTTGAAATTTTAGTTAAAAAAAACCCAAAATTTGACTTTGATGACTCATTGCTCTGGAAGTTGGTAAGGTGGAAAAAATGGTTTGTATAAAAGTTGTAGATCTTTTTATTACCTACAACTTTTATATTTAACTTTTTTCGATAGGAGGTCTACTTTCGCCGAAAATCGAAAACCATTTTCACCCCTAAATTTCACCCTCGTAATATCACTCAGATCGACTTTAATTTATTTTTCTGGTTGGCTGCGCTATATTTCCTTCCCTTTCCAACATTTTCCATGAAGTTAATAAATTTTTTGTTTCCAATAATATATGTAAATGGATAAATAAAACTGAAAAAAAAAATTTGACTTTTTTTTATTTTATTTATTGGTCGCATCATTATAGCCCTGTTTGTCATAATTAAAGGCAGGGTAACGTGAGATATTCCTGCATGCATCCCTGTATAAGCTCTCTTAAGGGGCCAATACACGAGCGCTTCATCCGACCACATCACGCCAAAACAACAACAATTTCTATGCACTCAAAATTTCCAGTGCATACAAATTGTTGTTGTTTTGGCGTGGAGTGGTCGAATGGAGCGCTCGTGTATTGGGCCCTATATATCATCTTCAACTTTCTCTTTTTTGCGCTTTATTCAAATGGACCACGTCTATTCTTTGTTTTCACTTCTTTCAGTTAACGTCCTTTGAAATGCTTGTTAATTAAAAATTTAGAAAAATGTCAGGGTGTGATAATTCATTATTAAAGTGTTTTTTATGCACCGATAATAATAAAGAAAAAAAAATTCAACGGGGAATTCTCTTTAAAATTATCTTAAGGAAGATCGATTGAAGGAGCATATTCCAAATTAAAAATCTGAAATTTGAATACGCTATTTATTGATATCTCATACATTCAATAAAATTTTTTAAAAAACATTGGACGTCTTGCATTCGAGTAATTAGTATTCAATATTCAAGTAAAGGTCGAGTAAAAATGATATTAAACGTGGGAATTTATTGCACATAAAAATGGATAATTCTCCATAACTAGACGTCAAACTGCTTTAAAATTTTGTCAATAATTATAATCAGATTAGAATGTCAACTTTTATTTACAGAATAAATTTGACTTCTATCATGGGAATTTAATTTTACATTCTCTGTCCTTATATTATACTATTTTCAGAGATCGATCCTTCTTAAGTGGTTTGAACGTTTTCGGTTTATCGGTTTATTTTTAAAGGAGATCAATACATGTAATTGTTATGGCATTGTAAAAAAAGAACCTAGGTGCAAATGATGAAAATGAGTTCGATCACGAGATTGTTGTGTTTGCTGCCCCCTGAAAGTGCCGCCCGCGTGCGGTGCACACTCTGCACGCCCGCACCCAGCGGGCCGGGTTATAATGTATGTTGTATATACAATACACAACTACTCATAATATCTGAAATATATAACATAAATATGCCACTAGAGGGGTATATACATCCATTTTAACTCAATTTGCTATATAAAACTAGATTTTACGGTTTTTCAACTTCAACTGGAGATGGCAAGGGTTTCTACAACTGGGAAAGAGATGGGCAAGTGGATATGTATTGTAGATGTTGTAACGAACCCTAATATTCAAATCCCATCTCCTACAAAATCACTTGGGTCATACCCAAAATGGCCACAAAATTAAAAGCCGCCAAAATCGCAACCGTGATTGCATATGAGATGGGCAGCTGAATTAGGGTTCTTGGTGGCCTATCTCACCATTATACCAAACCCCATCCTCTCCAATATCACTTTGTCCATCTTGATCAGACCGACATGTTCAAAAATTCCCAAAAGTCAAACCTAACCTCCAAACGAGATGGGAATCGGAATATGTGTTGGGGGCAACCCAATTAACCTATATACCAAGTCCCATCCTCTGCAATATCACTTTTTTCATGGTTAAAAAATCGACAAGTTCAAAAATTCATAAAATTAAAACTTAAGTAGACTCGAACTGGCGAATATTTTTAATCGGTTGTGCTTTACCTAATCTACCTTATATCAAAGGCCCATCCTCTACAAAATCACTTTGCAATTCTGTCACTAGCTCTTGGACTACTCAGACGTGAATGAATTTACGTGGTCGAGGTGGGATTTTGTTTTTATACGCTTTATATTAGCTTGACCTGTATGTTGTATGTTGTATGTTTCATGTAAACAAATCTTGCAACTTGATTTTGACGCACTTCCAGGTAACGGATCAACTTGAAATTTTGCACATATGCACAGTTCGCGTGACAATGCAATCTGACCATTTTGTAAAAAAATCAAGATGGCGGTTCCAAGATGGCGGTCGAATTTTGCAATTGTGATGCCCGACTCCCGACATGGGTATCAAATCAAAGGCGATGACAAGTACAATACAATTAGCTATGTGGCGTTATACAAAATTCAAAATGGCGGCCAACAAAAAATGGCGGACTACCTTTTTCTTTACAACCCACCCGATATGGGTATCAAATGAAAGGAAATGACAAGTAGAATACTATTAGCTCTGTGACGTCATTCAAAATTCAAAATGGCCGTCAACACAAAATGGCGGACTCCCTTTTTCTTTACAATACCCTCGGTATGGGTATCAAATGAAAGGGTCTGACAATTAGAATACAGAACTGTGTGGCGTGATTCCAAATTCAAAATGGCGGTCCGCACAAAATGGCGCTTTACCTTTTTCTTTACAACGCCCTCGGTATGGGTATCAAATGAAAGCGTACGACGAGTATAGTATAGTAAACTGTGTGACGTCATTTTAAATCCAATATGGCGGTCTCTACAAAATGACGATAGACTAAAAAATAGAAAATAAAAAATATATAGTTTAAAAAACTAAAATATACGCTTTGATTTTAAAATGAACTAAAAAGTAAAAAATAATTTTGAATGTAAAGTTTTTATTGCTCCAGCCAGAATATGGAAACGACCTACCTTTCGAAATGTAAAAAAGCGTGGGCCGCTAGCAAAAATGTCCGGTGTTAATAAATATAGGAAGAGAGTCCCACGCTGTTTTACATTTCGAAAGGTAGGTTGTTTCCATATTCTGGCTGGAGCAATAAAAACTTTACATTCAAAATTATTTTTTACTTTTTAGTTCATTTTAAAATCAAAGCGTATTTTTTAGTTTTTTAAAGTCTATCTAAAACTGTCAAAATCAAGGATCCAGCTAGCCAACTTCCAGAGCAATGAGTCGTCAAATTCAAAATTTCGTTTTTTTTAACTAAAATTTCAACTTTAAAAAATTTTTTCTCCAAAAAATACCTAGTTAACTGATATTTTTTTTTGCAAAATTGGAAAGCTTGGACAATTCCTATCAATATTGTCTTGACAATTTTTACGCTACGGCCTTTACTTTTGAAGTTATTAGCAAGTTTGATGTTAAAATTTGCCTTATTTGGTGCTTATTTGGAACTTTTTGGCAAAGCTTAGGTGAAAAGGCACAAAAAAAGAGCCAATTTTAGCGTTAAAATTGCTTATAACTCCAAAAATAAAAGCCGTAGGATACAAATTGTCCGGACATTATTGATAAGAAATTGTCCAAGCTTTCCAATTTTGTAAAAAAAAATATTAGTTAACTAGGTATTTTTTGGAGAAAAAGGTGGTTTTAGTTGAAATTTTAGTTAAAAAAAACCCAAAATTTGACTTTGATGACTCATTGCTCTGGAAGTTGGTAAGGTGGAAAAAATGGTTTGTATAAAAGTTGTAGATCTTTTTATTACCTACAACTTTTATATTTAACTTTTTTCGATAGGAGGTCTACTTTCGCCGAAAATCGAAAACCATTTTCACCCCTAAATTTCACCCTCGTAATATCACTCAGATCGACTTTAATTTATTTTTCTGGTTGGCTGCGCTATATTTCCTTCCCTTTCCAACATTTTCCATGAAGTTAATAAATTTTTTGTTTCCAATAATATATGTAAATGGATAAATAAAACTGAAAAAAAAAATTTGACTTTTTTTTATTTTATTTATTGGTCGCATCATTATAGCCCTGTTTGTCATAATTAAAGGCAGGGTAACGTGAGATATTCCTGCATGCATCCCTGTATAAGCTCTCTTAAGGGGCCAATACACGAGCGCTTCATCCGACCACATCACGCCAAAACAACAACAATTTCTATGCACTCAAAATTTCCAGTGCATACAAATTGTTGTTGTTTTGGCGTGGAGTGGTCGAATGGAGCGCTCGTGTATTGGGCCCTATATATCATCTTCAACTTTCTCTTTTTTGCGCTTTATTCAAATGGACCACGTCTATTCTTTGTTTTCACTTCTTTCAGTTAACGTCCTTTGAAATGCTTGTTAATTAAAAATTTAGAAAAATGTCAGGGTGTGATAATTCATTATTAAAGTGTTTTTTATGCACCGATAATAATAAAGAAAAAAAAATTCAACGGGGAATTCTCTTTAAAATTATCTTAAGGAAGATCGATTGAAGGAGCATATTCCAAATTAAAAATCTGAAATTTGAATACGCTATTTATTGATATCTCATACATTCAATAAAATTTTTTAAAAAACATTGGACGTCTTGCATTCGAGTAATTAGTATTCAATATTCAAGTAAAGGTCGAGTAAAAATGATATTAAACGTGGGAATTTATTGCACATAAAAATGGATAATTCTCCATAACTAGACGTCAAACTGCTTTAAAATTTTGTCAATAATTATAATCAGATTAGAATGTCAACTTTTATTTACAGAATAAATTTGACTTCTATCATGGGAATTTAATTTTACATTCTCTGTCCTTATATTATACTATTTTCAGAGATCGATCCTTCTTAAGTGGTTTGAACGTTTTCGGTTTATCGGTTTATTTTTAAAGGAGATCAATACATGTAATTGTTATGGCATTGTAAAAAAAGAACCTAGGTGCAAATGATGAAAATGAGTTCGATCACGAGATTGTTGTGTTTGCTGCCCCCTGAAAGTACCGCCCGCGTGCGGTGCACACTCTGCACGCCCGCACCCAGCGGGCCGGGTTATAATGTATGTTGTATATACAATACACAACTACTCATAATATCTGAAATATATAACATAAATATGCCACTAGAGGGGTATATACATCCATTTTAACTCAATTTGCTATATAAAACTAGATTTTACGGTTTTTCAACTTCAACTGGAGATGGCAAGGGTTTCTACAACTGGGAAAGAGATGGGCAAGTGGATATGTATTGTAGATGTTGTAACGAACCCTAATATTCAAATCCCATCTCCTACAAAATCACTTGGGTCATACCCAAAATGGCCACAAAATTAAAAGCCGCCAAAATCGCAACCGTGATTGCATATGAGATGGGCAGCTGAATTAGGGTTCTTGGTGGCCTATCTCACCATTATACCAAACCCCATCCTCTCCAATATCACTTTGTCCATCTTGATCAGACCGACATGTTCAAAAATTCCCAAAAGTCAAACCTAACCTCCAAACGAGATGGGAATCGGAATATGTGTTGGGGGCAACCCAATTAACCTATATACCAAGTCCCATCCTCTGCAATATCACTTTTTTCATGGTCAAAAAATCGACAAGTTCAAAAATTCATAAAATTAAAACTTAAGTAGACTCGAACTGGCGAATATTTTTAATCGGTTGTGCTTTACCTAATCTACCTTATATCAAAGGCCCATCCTCTACAAAATCACTTTGCAATTCTGTCACTAGCTCTTGGACTACTCAGACGTGAATGAATTTACGTGGTCGAGGTGGGATTTTGTTTTTATACGCTTTATATTAGCTTGACCTGTATGTTGTATGTTGTATGTTTCATGTAAACAAATCTTGCAACTTGATTTTGACGCACTTCCAGGTAACGGATCAACTTGAAATTTTGCACATATGCACAGTTCGCGTGACAATGCAATCTGACCATTTTGTAAAAAAATCAAGATGGCGGTTCCAAGATGGCGGTCGAATTTTGCAATTGTGATGCCCGACTCCCGACATGGGTATCAAATCAAAGGCGATGACAAGTACAATACAATTAGCTATGTGGCGTTATACAAAATTCAAAATGGCGGCCAACAAAAAATGGCGGACTACCTTTTTCTTTACAACCCACCCGATATGGGTATCAAATGAAAGGAAATGACAAGTAGAATACTATTAGCTCTGTGACGTCATTCAAAATTCAAAATGGCCGTCAACACAAAATGGCGGACTCCCTTTTTCTTTACAATACCCTCGGTATGGGTATCAAATGAAAGGGTCTGACAATTAGAATACAGAACTGTGTGGCGTGATTCCAAATTCAAAATGGCGGTCCGCACAAAATGGCGCTTTACCTTTTTCTTTACAACGCCCTCGGTATGGGTATCAAATGAAAGCGTACGACGAGTATAGTATAGTAAACTGTGTGACGTCATTTTAAATCCAATATGGCGGTCTCTACAAAATGACGATAGACTAAAAAATAGAAAATAAAAAATATATAGTTTAAAAAACTAAAATATACGCTTTGATTTTAAAATGAACTAAAAAGTAAAAAATAATTTTGAATGTAAAGTTTTTATTGCTCCAGCCAGAATATGGAAACGACCTACCTTTCGAAATGTAAAAAAGCGTGGGCCGCTAGCAAAAATGTCCGGTGTTAATAAATATAGGAAGAGAGTCCCACGCTGTTTTACATTTCGAAAGGTAGGTTGTTTCCATATTCTGGCTGGAGCAATAAAAACTTTACATTCAAAATTATTTTTTACTTTTTAGTTCATTTTAAAATCAAAGCGTATTTTTTAGTTTTTTAAACTATATATTTTATACTATAAATTTCAAAGTTTACCAAAAATTTGTTTGAGCTTTTACCCTGGGGGTGAATGCCACCCCTTCTCGGGGGTAAAATTTTTTCATTGAAAATAAGTCTGGGAATAGATAGAATGGCAATTCTAAGCAACTTTTGTTCTATAAAGTTTTTTCTGAAAGTCAATACTTTTCGAGCTATTCGCGAGTGAAAATGTCATTTTTTCAACCAAAAAAAACCACGTTTTCAGGCGGTTTTTCGAGAATAACTCAAAAAGTAAGTTTTTAGCGAAAAAATTATTATTACTAAAAATGTAGCTTATAAAAAAACAAAAAAAATGGTTGATTTATAGTGTCTGTAGACCCAATACAAAAATAGTAATAGCTTGATGAAGGTTGGTTCGTATTTGTCAAAAGCCAAAATTGAGTTTCAATTGGAAATAAACAAAAACAATGCATTTTTCGGGAAAAACTCGTTAAACCTTTTTTAAAGTGCTTGAAAAAACCTTTATTTTTGTTTTTTATAAAACTCCCTAGCGTTAAAATTATCACGAAAATAAAGTTGCTCCCTTTTTTTTCGGCGACAAAAAAATGTGAAAATCACCCCCTAATTACCACCCCCATTGAAAATAATCGGTACCACTTCACAATTCACTTTATTAATGTAGGTACTTGTAATATGCTTTAGAAGTTTGACCGTTTTACAGTGCTAAGTTTTGAAAAAATTTGAGCTTGGAGTGAAGAGAGCATTTTTGTTATTTTGCAAAATATTGCCTTAACTCAAACACTATTAATGATACGCAAAATTTTGTAGAGTACATAATCGTAGGTTTTGCTTTTCTGGAAATTTTGGTTGTTTTGGATAAAAATTGAGTAAAATATGGCCGTTTACAGTTTGGATATGTTCGTAAATAGTAACTTGTTCAAGCCATTTCAGCTAAAACCCTTTCAAAAATAAGGGGTGAAAGAAAGTTTAATTTATATGAGCTAATAGCTCTTGAAAAAACCTACAAAATGCCATTTGGAAGGACTTGATAGCTTAAAAACTAAGCGAGTTATGGGTAAAAAACCAATCACATATTTTTTCAGATATGAGAACACGTATATTGGAGCATCGATGAATACACATTATACCTTCATTTTAGGCACAGACATACTTACACCTATTTACACACGTCACACACAATGATCTTGCAACCGTTGAGGAAATTTTACAAGCTGGTCAATACGGTACTGTCATGTTGTACGGACTTCCGAAGAACACTCAATTGAATATATTGAAAAAGGTGGAAGACCATTTTGAATTTATAAGTTCTGAACATAAATTCGTTATTTGCTTCCTTAAAAACCCCCAGATACTGATTTTCATGGAAATCGGAACACAATCGGCAAATTTGGGTGGCCATTTTGAATTTCGGTCATTCAAATCAAGATCACAACTTTTTAATAGGTAAACTTTTTTATATATATTATTAGCTAAACATTCCATTTTGAATTTTTAAATTTCATTCACCGTAACTGAAATCCGAAGTTTTCATGTTTTTAACGTGTGGCGATGTATACACTCACTTCGTTCTAGTACAAACAGTGATCTTTTACGTTCTTGCTTCAATTCCCGAGACAGTACATATAATGATACTTCCGGTAGATCTCTCTTTTCTACCTCAAGACACATGAGTGTACGCACGAACTCCCTCACTGCCGTAGAACATATTTTGGATTATTAAATAAAAAGTGTAATATCATTATTATATGTGGTGTGTTTTATTCCTACAACACCCCACATAACGCTCCAGGAACTCCACTACAGATATTATAACAAAAATGCGAGAAAATATTATGATTTAACTAATAACATAGGCAAATAAAAGGAAAGATATTCCATTTCATACAAGAAAAGTGTGCATGTTCCTGTTCAGAGAGCTTTCCTATTTCCTCCATTTAAGCTTTCTCCAAGCGAAAGCTGCCCCCGCTAAATCTTTATTTTCGGTGGCACTGTCAAGATATTTGAGTAAATCGTATCTGAAGAGAGTAAATGGAAAGGAAAGCGCTAACGATGCATGCGAACATGGTTCTTGTAGAGCTATTCGCGTTTGCGCTTGTTTTTTTACAGGTTTTCTCATTTATGAAATATCGGCATGTACGAATGCGTATATTGTATTCTAGGTAAATTTTATTAAAGGGATTTGTTGGTGGAAATAAATGTAAATAAGAAGGAAGCTATTAAATGTATTGTTTGATTTTTTGTTTAAATGACAAAAATCAATTACATATTTTTAGAAGTTTGAAGATTTTGTTTTTTCATGTCTGACTTTTCGGTTTCTACTACTTTGCAAAAGTTAGTAAAACCGTGAGTTTTGTGCGAATTTTGGTTTTGTTTTGATTGATAACAATGATTTCCGCGATGTGTTTATTTTGCAGATTTGCGAAAGTTTTATTTTGATCAAAGATTCACAAGCAAATTATTGCTTGCGTTTTACAAGGATTTCAAGATGTAAAATGTCATATCAAGAACCAATTTAAAAATCTACAAGTAAAAGCTTGGGGCGCTCAGTTTACAAATGTTTCAGTAGTGTAGTGCCTGGGGGTTTTGGCCTCAGACGGTGAATGAATTTACGTGGTCGAGGTGGGATTTTGTTTTTATACGCTTTATATTAGCTTGACCTGTATGTTGTATGTTGTATGTTTCATGTAAACAAATCTTGCAACTTGATTTTGACGCACTTCCAGGTAACGGATCAACTTGAAATTTTGCACATATGCACAGTTCGCGTGACAATGCAATCTGACCATTTTGTAAAAAAATCAAGATGGCGGTTCCAAGATGGCGGTCGAATTTTGCAATTGTGATGCCCGACTCCCGACATGGGTATCAAATCAAAGGCGATGACAAGTACAATACAATTAGCTATGTGGCGTTATACAAAATTCAAAATGGCGGCCAACAAAAAATGGCGGACTACCTTTTTCTTTACAACCCACCCGATATGGGTATCAAATGAAAGGAAATGACAAGTAGAATACTATTAGCTCTGTGGCGTCATTCAAAATTCAAAATGGCCGTCAACACAAAATGGCGGACTCCCTTTTTCTTTACAATACCCTCGGTATGGGTATCAAATGAAAGGCTCTGACAAAATGGCGGTCCGCACAAAATGGCGCTTTACCTTTTTCTTTACAACGCCCTCGGTATGGGTATCAAATGAAAGCGTACGACGAGTATAGTATAGTAAACTGTGTGACGTCATTTTAAATCCAATATGGCGGTCTCTACAAAATGACGATAGACTAAAAAATAGAAAATAAAAAATATATAGTTTAAAAAACTAAAAAATACGCTTTGATTTTAAAATGAACTAAAAAGTAAAAAATAATTTTGAATGTAAAGTTTTTATTGCTCCAGCCAGAATATGGAAACGACCTTCCTTTCGAAATGTAAAAAAGCGTGGGCCGCTAGCAAAAATGTCCGGTGTTAATAAATATAGGAAGAGAGTCCCACGCTGTTTTACATTTCGAAAGGTAGGTTGTTTCCATATTCTGGCTGGAGCAATAAAAACTTTACATTCAAAATTATTTTTTACTTTTTAGTTCATTTTAAAATCAAAGCGTATTTTTTAGTTTTTTAAACATATATTTTATACTATAAATTGCAAAGTTTACCAAAAATTTGTTTGAGCTTTTACCCTGGGGGTGAATGCCACCCCTTCTCGGGGGTAAAATTTTTTCATTGAAAATAAGTCTGGGAATAGATAGAATGGCAATTCTAAGCAACTTTTGTTCTATAAAGTTTTTTCTGAAAGTCAATACTTTTCGAGCTATTCGCGAGTGAAAATGTCAATTTTTCAACCAAAAAAAACCACGTTTTCAGGCGGTTTTTCGAGAATAACTCAAAAAGTAAGTTTTTAGCGAAAAAATTATTATTACTAAAAATGTAGCTTATAAAAAAACAAAAAAAAAATGGTTGATTTATAGTGTCTGTAGACCCAATACAAAAATAGTAATAGCTTGTTGAAGGTTGGTTCTTATTTGTCAAAAGCCAAAATTGAAAGTTTCAATTGGAAATAAACAAAAACAATGCATTTTTCGGGAAAAACTCGTTAAACCTTTTTTAAAGTGCTTGAAAAAACCTTTATTTTTGTTTTTTATAAAACTCCCTAGCGTTAAAATTATCACGAAAATAAAGTTGCTCCCTTTTTTTTCGGCGACAAAAAAATGTGAAAATCACCCCCTAATTACCACCCCCATTGAAAATAATCGGTACCACTTCACAATTCACTTTATTAATGTAGGTACTTGTAATATGCTTTAGAAGTTTGACCGTTTTACAGTGCTAAGTTTTGAAAAAATTTGAGCTTGGAGTGAAGAGAGCATTTTTGTTATTTTGCAAAATATTGCCTTAACTCAAACACTATTAATGATACGCAAAATTTTGTAGAGTACATAATCGTAGGTTTTGCTTTTCTGGAAATTTTGGTTGTTTTGGATAAAAATTGAGTAAAATATGGCCGTTTACAGTTTGGATATGTTCTAGTAACTTGTTCAAGCCATTTCAGCTAAAACCCTTTCAAAAATAAGGGGTGAAAGAAAGTTTAATTTATATGAGCTAATAGCTCTTGAAAAAACCTACAAAATGCCATTTGGAAGGACTTGATAGCTTAAAAACTAAGCGAGTTATGGGTAAAAAACCAATCACATATTTTTTCAGATATGAGAACACGTATATTGGAGCATCGATGAATACACATTATACCTTCATTTTAGGCACAGACATACTTACACCTATTTACACACGTCACACACAATGATCTTGCAACCGTTGAGGAAATTTTACAAGCTGGTCAATACGGTACTGTCATGTTGTACGGACTTCCGAAGAACACTCAATTGAATATATTGAAAAAGGTGGAAGGCCATTTTGAATTTATAAGTTCTGAACATAAATTCGTTATTTGCTTCCTTAAAAACCCCCAGATACTGATTTTCATGGAAATCGGAACACAATCGGCAAATTTGGGTGGCCATTTTGAATTTCGGTCATTCAAATCAAGATCACAACTTTTTAATAGGTAAACTTTTTTATATATATTATTAGCTAAACATTCCATTTTGAATTTTTAAATTTCATTCACCGTAACTGAAATCCGAAGTTTTCATGTTTTTAACGTGTGGCGATGTATACACTCACTTCATTCTAGTACAAACAGTGATCTTTTACGTTCTTGCTTCAACTCCCGAGACAGTACATATAATGATACTTCCGGTAGATCTCTCTTTTCTACCTCAAGACACATGAGTGTACGCACGAACTCCCTCACTGCTGTAGAACATATTTTGGATTATTAAATAAAAAGTGTAATATCATTATTATATGTGGTGTGTTTTATTCCTACAACACCCCACATAACGCTCCAGGAACTCCACTACAGATATTATAACAAAAATGCGAGAAAATATTATGATTTAACTAATAACATAGGCAAATAAAAGGAAAGATATTCCATTTCATACAAGAAAAGTGTGCATGTTCCTGTTCAGAGAGCTTTCCTATTTCCTCCATTTAAGCTTTCTCCAAGCGAAAGCTGCCCCCGCTAAATCTTTATTTTCGGTGGCACTGTCAAGATATTTGAGTAAATCGTATCTGAAGAGAGTAAATGGAAAGGAAAGCGCTAACGATGCATGCGAACATGGTTCTTGTAGAGCTATTCGCGTTTGCGCTTGTTTTTTTACAGGTTTTCTCATTTATGAAATATCGGCATGTACGAATGCGTATATTGTATTCTAGGTAAATTTTATTAAAGGGATTTGTTGGTGGAAATAAATGTAAATAAGAAGGAAGCTATTAAATGTATTGTTTGATTTTTTGTTTAAATGACAAAAATCAATTACATATTTTTAGAAGTTTGAAGATTTTGTTTTTTCATGTCTGACTTTTCGGTTTCTATTACTTTGCAAAAGTTAGTAAAACCGTGAGTTTTGTGCGAATTTTGGTTTTGTTTTGATTGATAACAATGATTTCCGCGATGTGTTTATTTTGCAGATTTGCGAAAGTTTTATTTTGATCAAAGATTCACAAGCAAATTATTGCTTGCGTTTTACAAGGATTTCAAGATGTAAAATGTCATATCAAGAACCAATTTAAAAATATGAAAAGTGTAAATTATTGCTTTATGGGTATTTGTGGCCATTCTCACTTAATAGTGCAGCCAATACCAGAATTCTATCTAAGGCACTAGAAAAAAATCCAAATAACTTGAATTTTTTTATCTTTATTGTGATGTTCTACTGACATCCTGGAAAGTATCCTAGTTTCAGCGGTCACGTTTTCTTTTATTGGGGTAAATTTTAACTTGACGCAATTAATATCGACAACCATTTTATTCGTAAAACGTGCGAGAAAGTTTCGGGGTCTCTCTAAAGGTGGGTATGTTCGGCGCAGGACTTGAAAGATAAGAAATAAGATGAAATGTCATGTAACAACAGATATTCATTTCACTTACCTGCGCCTGGGAACCTCAGCGAATCCAAATAGATCCAGAAAACAAGGGCCAGAACATCAAAAATATGCTAAAAAATAGAATAAAAATGAATTAATACAAGGGAAATAAATGAAATTGAATTTAACAACAACAACAATATAACCTAAAAATAACAAAAAAAGGTATTTAAATATGAATTTTTTACTCGAATCAAAACGAAACAAATAAAATGAAGAATTAATAAGTCCCTAAGAAAGGGCAAAACAAATAAAATAGTTAAAAATAAGGAATTTTAATGAATTTGAATGCCGAATCTTCATTTTGACAGTTGTCAACATAAAAACAAAAAGTCAATAAATTTCATTAAATAATGAACCCTAAGACCCTAAAAGTAAATAAATCTATGAAAAATACTTACGTGCACCCTTCCATTGAAGAATTAAGTGCCCTGAAACACTAAAACGCGCGAAAAAGCACAAAAACCGGCGCCCGGCGCGAACCCTGAAAACAATTAAACAAAAACTGGCATCCATAATTTCTGTCGGGAATCAGCTGGCAAAACATATGCGCAAAGGTCAGCAATGCCAGGTAAACGCGAAAAATAATCCCTTGAAGGGAATTTTAATTATTTAAATATTTACATTTACACAATGAGTGGGAGGGAGACAAAAAATATTAAAAGGGGATATAAAATCCTTTTTACAAATCGATAATGAAACCCGAGGACGACATTATCTATAAATTATGGCAACTACAATAAAACTAAAATTTTATGAAAATAAAGGACTTTAACTAAAACCTAATAATGAATTGTGAGAAAGGAAAAATTTAGAAATTTTTTAATGCCAAAATTATCAACATCTGCAACAAGAAAAAATATGTTCAAATTTATGGGAACGCTGCATGTCGACACATAATTTATGGGTGCACTGCCGATCGACGCAGGACCTGAAGACCCTATTTAAACGGCAGCATCACTAGCTCAGCGCATTCGTTCGCGCGCAATTGGACATTAAAAATTGTATGGAACTTAGTCATGACCTTAGGGTTATTAAGTTTGGAAATGCAATTTGTCCCTCGTGGAATACTTTATGTGGTTGCATCGTGGGATTTAATATTTTTCTTTTGAATGCTGGATTGGTTTTTTTGGGTTACATATAAATTAACATTCGTGTTTTGATATAGACATTTTGTTAAATAGAAGATAGTTTAAATTGAAATTTAAATAAATTTTTTGGGTATGGTAGCTAGTTTTTTAAAAAAGAAGAAAATTGAATTTAATTTATAATTTGTTGGGAAACATATTGAATTGTCACTATTATTAAACAAAAAATTGTCAAATTAATTGGAGTTAAAGGAATAAAGAATTAGTTTAAAAATAAGAAATATTTGTTGAATGTCTGGCAGTAATCTAAACTAAGGTAACGGTGAACTAAGGCCACATGCGTAACGAATTGGAAATAATCCGCTACACATAACCACCAATCTGCAAAGGTGTATGATTTACTGTTTCTTAACGGTTCTGAAATACAGTGTCTGGAATTTTTTGTATTTTTTTGTTGAATTTTTTGTTAGGAACCATCCTTGCAGAAAACATTATTGGTGGTTCCATCCAGGAACTGTATTTGGTCCGTTCATTATTTTCCGGTTTGGATTATTCACCGTACATCATCAATTTCGGTTCATAGTTTTCCAATTTAAATTAATTTTGGCTAGTTTAATCAATTGTACGGTATTATGGCAACATTACAGCAATTGATGGTTAAAGAAAGCGCTTTGAGGTCGCGAATAGGAAGGTCTATTGACTATGGTAAAAAGCAAGCCATCCCTAAACGCACACAGGGATTCTATGAGTGTAAAAGCGAAGAGTTAAGGGGACTCTGGAAACAATATAGCGATATAGACTTTCAATTAATGCAAGCCATTAGTGAGGAGCCTCCAAGGAAGAAGCGTCTAGACAACGACGACGAAAATAACGATAGCGGCGACGAAGAAGACTCCGAACATGAGCATATAAAGGAAGATCATTATGGTTATCTTGAATTTAAGTATACAGAGTATTTAAGTGACTTAACTGAGGGCCTACGCAAGTTTAAGGTCGAACCAACAACAAGTGCGTCCACGGCTAATGAATCATCTACAGCAATTGTCGTTCATCATGATTCACCACTTCCAAGAATTTCACTTCCGAAATTCAACGGAGATTACGACATGTGGAGATCTTTCTCAGATATGTTCACTTCATTAATACACAACAATTCTAGATTGTCACCGGTGCAAAAATTGCATCATTTAAAGTCATGTTTGGTAGGTGAAGCTGAAAGAGTCTTACGCCACATTCCAATCACTGATGCCGACTATATGCCGGCGTGGGATAAATTGCGAAAACGTTTTGAGAACACCCGCATTTTAGTCAACCATCAGCTTAAGCTACTAGTAAATCAACAGAAATTAAATACCGAAACCAACAAGGGAATCAAATCATTGATCGACACTACTGAGGAGTGCCCGCAACAACTGAAGAGCCTGAAGGTGGACACCAGCTCCTGGGACACGTTATTGATTTATATTCTCGTCCAAAAGCTCCCGTTTCATACCTTAAAGTTGTGGGAAGAGGATCAAGGCGCGAATGAAAGACTACCAACCTTTAAGGAATTCAAACAATTTTTGAGCACTCGATTGAAGGTACTTGAATCAATCGCGGATGTTATAAGCCCTAAAACTACACAAGACAAGCCCAAGGGTCAAACGTACGTAAAAACCGCAGCGTATCATGTCACAAAGGAAGGAGGATGTCCTGCTTGTGGAGGAAGACACTTCATTCAAAAGTGTCTCAAATACAAAAGGATGACTCTCGATGCCAAACGAAAAGCCATATTAGCAGCAGGACGATGCCTTAATTGTTTATCCAGTAACCACACACAATCAAAATGCACAAGCAAATATAAATGCTTCAAATGCAACCAGCCACATCACACGTCATTACATCAAGAAATTTCAAGCGAACGAAACACACCGGACTCTCTAAGCTCCAAGAGCACTTTTAAGGATTCTATATCAAGTCAAGCTGAATCCATTCAAGAAAGCAATAGCCACAGCGCTGCAACACCCGGAATCACTCAAGCTTTCATTTCACGTCAAAACATAAACGCATTACTTTCAACTGCATTAGTAGTTGCAAGAGGTAGTCGAGGTCAAACCAGCACCTTTCGATGTCTTGTCGACCCAGGGTCACAATCTTCATTCTTGACAGAGAAAGCTTGTAAAAGACTAGCTGCACCATGCGCCCCTACCTCTATCAAGGTAAGTTGCCAAGCTTGCATTTTTTTATTGATTTATTTGAGCTAACATTACTTCTTCTAACATATTAAATCATATTTGAGGATGCTGGCGGATAAATTCGGTTCCATACGAAATGGGTCGCAAAATTATCGTAATCATTTGCTTTGCGCACGGATTTTCTATTTCAATTTCCACTTTATTTTCAAAACATAAAATCGTATGTAATAGTGCTTAAAACTGAGTTTTTTACAATTGAAATCGGTCAATAACTTTTTTGTAAAAAAAAATAGAAACCTTGAAATATGGAAAATTTTCAGAAGCAGGAACTGTAATTATCGTAGAAACTTATCCTATGGCTTAAATTGTGGCCTATCTACACATCTATGCGTAAATTGCAAAAATTTAAAAACAGCTGTTCCCGAAAAAAGGTTTGAACAAGGACCAAAATAGTCCTAGAGTTATTTTGAAAAGCCTTATTTATTCGCGAAGGGTTGCCTACAATCCCATTCCCATAAAATGTATCTGAGTTTCCAGCCTTTTTGTCAGGGTTCGACCCAAAACATAGTCATATAATTCCTACGATTTTTCTCTTAATTACAGCGTTAGAAATCTGCAGGGTAAATCTATTTTAAACAAAAACTATCGCAATCAGAATAACTCTGTAATTGATATTTGCGATTTGATTTTAACACATTTTCATATGATAGTGATGTAGTTGGGAAGTTGGTTTTTTTCTTTTTTTTCTTTACATATGTTAAGATAAAGAGAAAAAAATAATTTTTGCAAAATTGGGCCTGTGCTGCATGAGAAAATTGTATAAATGTGGGGATTTTTGATGCATTTTGAGTGCGTTGCTCCACTATTTTTTTAATTTTTCCAGTTCTGTTGGTCGTAGAGAAATAAAAAAAAATTGAAAAGTACTCGTGAATGAAATACTTTAAAAATGAATCCTAACCTCAAAAAACCAAAATGTATGAATTTTTTTTTACTAAAAATGCAATAAATAACAGGATAATAGTCGGATTTTCATAAAAATTGAAGAAAATGTGTATTTTGATGCTATGAATGCGTGGTTGAAATTACAAAAAAAAATTAGTTTTTTACGGGAACAATTGGCACTTTTCGAAAAAGATGAAAATTGGCGTCACTTTATGCCAAATCATCGTAGGGTGAATTTTTTTTTAAAATTGTAGGTTTTTTATGTACTTTTTTGTGAGCATACGCAATACTTCGTTACTTTATTTAAAATGCCCATTTTAGGAATTTGAAAAAAATTAATTAATTTAAAATTAAAAATTACTTTATTTTATTGCAGCACAGGCCCGATTTTGCAGAAATTTTTTTTTCGCTTTATTTTAAGATATGTAAAGAAAAAAAAAGAAAAAATCCAATTTCCCAACTACATTATAAATTTGCTTTTTTTGTTTAATTTCCCTCTACTAAAATTATTCTACACACCAAAAAGTGTGTTGTATTTTCATAGCTCAAAAGTGTGCTGTTACTCCAAAAGTGTGGTAATAAATGTTAAGTTTGTTGTTTCAACACATTTAAGTGTGTTGTTTAGATTTCAGGTCATAATTCACGACTTATTTTTAACACATCAAAAAGTGTGTTATAATTTTAACACGGAAGAGCGTGTCAATTGCAAGATAAAGTGTGTTAGAACAACACACTTTTTCTTGACAACACCCTTAGTTGTGTTGAATAACACACTTTGATGCGTTAAACAACACATTTTGTGTGTTAAAAAACACACTTCAGTGTGTTAAAAAACACACTCAGTGTGTTCCACCGTTTACAGTGAACAGCCTACTTACTACGCTTCAAAGAAAATTGTAATAAGACATCACCTAAACAAGTTGGACTCATTTCTCGCAGCGAACTCTCCAAAGCCGAAGCTACCATATTACGACTAGTTCAACGGATAAGCTTTCCAAACGAATATAAAGATCTACTACATAGCAAGGCACTTGCGCACAAAAGCAAACTCTTACAATTAAGCCCCTTCATAGACGATCAAGGACTTATACGGCTAAAGGGAAGACTGTCACACGCCAAAATCTCCTACGAACAAAAACACCCAATAATTTTACCTAAGAATCATCATATAGTAAACTTAATCATCGATAAACTTCATCACGAAACCCTTCATAGGGGAACATCTTTAATACTAGCCACCAGTAGAAATAACTATTGGATATTAGATGCCAGACGAGCTATTGCAAGCAGGATACACCAATGCGTTACGTGCACGAGATTTCGAAGGGAGACCTGCCAGCAATTAATGGGCGAATTACCACCAGCTCGAGTTAACATTACAAAACCATTTTCTAAGGTTGGCATAGATTATGCTGGCCCAGTAACAGTAAAGGCTTCATTACTCAGAAAGGCACAACAATTGAAGGCATACCTGTGTATCTTCGTTTGTATGGCTACAAAGGCCATACACATTGAATTAGTTTCTGCATTAACCTCAGAAGCCTTCATCGCCGCCTTAAAAAGATTTACGTCCAGAAGAGGCCTACCCACGGACAGTTATTCTGACTGTGGATCTAACTTCATTGGAGCAAAAACAATATTAGACAAAGATATGAAAAACGCAATCAAGAATGCAACCCAGGAAGCGGCCAGACACTTATCTAATCAAGGAATAGATTGGCACTTTAATCCTCCAGCTGCTCCTCACTTTGGGGGCTTATGGGAGGCTGGTGTACGATCGATAAAGGGACACTTAAAAAGAACTATAGGCAACCAAGCATACACGTTCGAAGAATATGCCACATTGTTAACCCAGATTGAAGCGGTATTAAACTCGCGACCGCTCTGTTATACCAGCACTGATCCTACCAACCCCTTAATATTAACCCCAGGACACTTTCTGATAGGTCAAACCCTAACATCGCTGCCAGAACCGGACTACTCCAATGAGACATCACTTCTGCAGAGATGGAAGCACCTACAACAAAAAGTACATTTTTGGAAAAAATGATCAGTAGAATACCTACACCAGTTCCAAACCAGGCCTAAGTGGTACCAAGAAAGGAGAAACCTCCAAATTGGAGATGTGGTGCTTGTCACTAATGAAACGATGCCTCCAGCAAAATGGCCACTAGGTGTGGTCGAAGAAGTCTATCCAGGCACAGATGGACTCATCAGAGTCGCGCAAATACGAACTCAAACCAACATTTTGCGACGGCCAGTCGCCAAATTATCCCGCCTGCCAATAGAGACAACTTAGTGGCGTCTAATACTAACACTACAACTGTTGTCCGTCACTTCGTGTCGTGAATGTCCTAAACCAAAACAATTTAATTTACTCCTTGTTTTGCAGATGGATTACGATGAAGATACTCTAATCTTATCCGAAAGGATATTTTTCTCCATGGATGACGACCCAGATCCAGACTTCTATGCCGAGCCCAGCTGCAGATCAAGGCCGCCTAACTCAAACAAAACGTCCCGTGTAGAAAACAAGCATCCTGAAGTAGCCAGACCAAGGGCAACAATCAAGGAGCATCCAACCAGGCAGCTGAAAAACACGACCAGGCACACCACGACAACGTTATCGAAACCAGCAGTCATCCACGGAGCACTCGAGCCGAGCCTGAAGCTTTTGAGACCAACAACCACAATAAAAGAACTCCAGACACGCATAGACAACACCCATCAGCGCTTCATAACCCGAGAAGGAGTCGACGTTTATCTCACCAGAGACGTGCTAGTTAAAATAAACTTCGATGCCATACTTAAAAAAAAAGAAAAGAGAGAAAACACTCAACCTCCCAGATAAATACCAGGTGCGACTCAAAGTAAAACCCGATGGTCAACTAACCCTATTTCACTATCACAAGAGGGGCGTAGTGAAGAAACTGTTGAATACGGCTATTCAAGGAGGGGGAGAATGTTCGGCGCAGGACCTGAAAGATAAGAAATAAGATGAAATGTCATGTAACAACAGATATTCATTTCACTTACCTGCGCCTGGGAACCTCAGCGATCCAAATAGATCCAGAAAACAAGGGCCAGAACATCAAAAATATGCTAAAAAATAGAATAAAAATGTATTAATACAAGGGAAATAAATGAAATTGAATTTAACAACAACAACAATATAACCTAAAAATAACAAAAAAAAGTATTTCAATATGAATTTTTTACTCGAATCAAAACAAAACAAATAAAATGAAGAGTTAATAAGTCCCTAAGAATGGGCAAAACAAATAACATAGTTAAAAATAAGGAATTTTAATGAATTTGAATGCCGAATCTTCATTTTGACAGTTGTCAACATAAAAACAAAAAGTCAATAAATTTCACAAAATAATGAACCTCAAGACCCTAAAAGTAAATAAATCTATGAAAAATACTTACGTGCACCCTTCCATTGAAGAATTAAGTGCCCTGAAACACTAAAACGCGCGAAAAAACACAAAAACCGGCGCCCGGCCCGAACCGTGAAAACAATTAAACAAAAACTGGCATCCATAATTTCTGTCGCGAATCAGCTGGCAAAACATATGCGCAAAGGGCAGCAATGCAAGGTAAACGCGAAAAATAATCCCTTGAAGGGAATTTTAATTATTTAAATATTTACATTTACCCAATGAGTGGGAGGGAGACAAAAAATATTATAAATATATTATAAAAATATCCTTTTTACAAATCGATAATGAAACCCGAGGACGACATTATCTATAAATTATGGCAACTACAATAAAACTAAAATTTTATGAAAATAAAGGACTTTAACTAAAACCTAATAATGAATTGTGAGAAAGGAAAAATTTAGAAATTTTTTAATGCCAAAATTATCAACATCTGCAACAAGAAAAAATATGTTCAAATTTATGGGAACGCTGCATGTCGACACATAATTTATGGGTGCACTGCCGATCGACGCAGGACCTGAAGACCCTATTTAAACGGCAGCATCACTAGCTCAGCGCATTCGTTCGCGCGCAATTGGACATTAAAAATTGTATGGAACTTAGTCATGACCTTAGGGTTATTAAGTTTGGAAATGCAATTTGTCCCTCGTGGAATACTTTATGTGGTTGCATCGTGGGATTTAATATTTTTCTTTTGAATGCTGGATTGGTTTTTTTGGGTTACATATAAATTAACATTCGTGTTTTGATATAGACATTTTGTTAAATAGAAGATAGTTTAAATTGAAATTTAAATAAATTTTTTGGGTATGGTAGTTTTTTAAAAAAGAAGAAAATTGAATTTAATTTATAATTTGTTGGGAAACATATTGAATTGTCACTATTATTAAACAAAAAATTGTCAAATTAATTGGAGTTAAAGGAATAAAGAATTAGTTTAAAAATAAGAAATATTTGTTGAATGTCTGGCAGTAATCTAAACTAAGGTAACGGTGGACTAAGGCCACATGCGTAACGAATTGGAAATAATCCGCTACACATAACCACCAATCCGCAAAGGTGTATGATTTATTGTTTCTTAACGGTTCTGAAATACAGTGTCTGGAATTTGCTGTATTTTTTTGTTGAATTTTTTGTTAGGAACCATCCTTGCAGAAAACAGGGTATCCACCAAGAGTTTTGTCTCCGCACTATCTCCATACATTATTCGCCGAAGTGTC
Source organism: Thereva nobilitata (assembly GCA_963855945.1). Classification (NCBI taxonomy): domain Eukaryota; kingdom Metazoa; phylum Arthropoda; class Insecta; order Diptera; family Therevidae; genus Thereva; species Thereva nobilitata. Next base: position 68,973,151 of record OY979695.1, read on the forward strand.
TCCACCAAAATCAATGCGCGGAGATAAGAAATGTGCGGAGATAAGAACTGCGGAGACTACACACGCACACCGATATTTCAGTGGATACAAAACGTATCCATTAAAAAATGTTCTATGTCGGTGCGGAGAACTTCTGCGGGGACTGTGCGCGGATAAGTAAATGCAGTGGATATTTGAAAAAAGACTTCGAAAAGTCTTGAAGTTGCTTGTTGAGGCCTATCTTTTGTTTTCCAGTGAATATGGAAAACACAAAACATCTTAGGACAAAAAAGGGTATTATTTTGAAGAGATAGATTTTTCTTACGATGGAATGGACAAATAAGAAATAAATAAGTTATTGTGGGATGCCGAATAAAGGAGTATAAAAATAAAAATAGCAATTTTTGACCATTTGCACCCTCCCCAAGCCACCCGTAGCTGAAGTTGCCATTTCACCCCCACACCCCAGCAAATGGAAAAAAATTCCTACTAATATTTAACAGTTATTTAGCCCTAATAGAACCTACATACGCAACGGGAGAATTTTTTTTTTCAAATTTAACCCCTTTTTTACACCCAACCCTCTAACTCGAAATGGGTCCACTTCCCGCAAAAATGTCATATTATAAAAATTGGTTGAAGTTACTTGAAAAGCTTATATACCAAACGGCAGAAGGTAGGGGCGACACGATTTTTTCAAATGCCAGCTCCCCTACTATGGTAATATATTTAGAGAAAATATAAAACTTTGCGCGCACACAATAATTTTATCATTCAAGGTCGTATCCACCTAAAGTCTTGTCTCTGTAGAGTGCGCGCACAGTCCTTTAGAACATAGTTTGAGACTTTTCATATGCTTCCTGCAAGATTTTAGTGGATACGCAATGAAAGCTGTGTCTCCGCACAGTTTGAGATTTTTCGTTTTTTGCTCAATTTGTGTGGATTTTTATGTGCGCGCACTGTCTGCAGACCGCAGAGGAAACGCACCTTAATACTTTTATTTTGTTGAAAATAAATAACTCCTTTCCACATGTAACGGTCGGTTATTTACCGGAAAATTCTCCCTTTGGTTGGTTCTCCCATCTATCGGGAATTTCAGGATTCAATAACAAAATTTACTGGTCACAAAAAATTAGTACAAAATTTAAAACTTCAAGGAGGCTAAAGAAAAAATAATTTTTGTTCTGGATGGAAAAAAGCAAATATTATGACAGTTGGATGTAGAACACGGTCTATTAGAGTCGAATACGTTTGGTAAATATTTAACGTGGAACTATACTATAAGGCGAAACTAATTTACCCACCACATCTGGATTGGTTCATCTGGTGCCTTATAATTAGTGGCATACCCCTGGATAAGGAAGGAAGTTCTCCTGTGGACACAAACTTGGCCTTCCTGACCGAGTTTCGTGCTGCAACGACCTAGTTTTCCTAAATTTTTTCTTCGGGTTTACAAGTGCAAGCAGCTCCAGGAGAAACAGGAGAAGACTTTCAAATAAACCTTCCCGATTATTCATACGTTATTGCCAGGTCAACATTCACAGAACCTTCCCGATTATTCATGCGTTATTACTGGTGATTGCGCTAAACAGACTGTTGTCGAGATAAGTCCCACTGAAGTAATTTTGTCACCAGAAGAAGGGAACTGTTCATTGGTTCGGCTATTGGAGTCATTGTGGAACAATTGGGTGAATACCTTAGGTAGTTTCAGGACTTTTAAGCAATTCTGAATACCCTACTGGGAAAATATTCGATCTGTCAGAGGCAGTGTCCCTTGTGTTATTCCAGGTGATATCAACGATAAACAAAAAAAAACCGGACGGAGGATAAACTATCAAGGGCAACGAGGGATTGTAGCCGTGCTTCCATTGAACTATTCATGGGTTAATGGCTCAATTTTGATAAAGACAATTCTTGTTATCACAGTAAGCTCGTTTTTTTTTATATTTTTTTTGAGTAGTCTATGAAATATATAACACCTCGAGATATTTAACATAATTAACTTTTACTTGTAGTACAAATATATTCTAATTTTAATTATATTGTTAACTATACATATCACTATATCCACTAATTAAATATCGAAAAATTATATTACACATTTGAATTTGAACTCCTCGTACACTTTTACGTATATTACACACCGTGATTAATAATAATATTGAGTTAGTTACGTTGATTTCACTTACGTATTACCTTTTTGAATGTGTATGTTGTAAGAGAAACAGGAATCCTCGACTGGTACCAGAGCGACGATTTGTTTTTTTCCTTTTCGTTGTTGTATTGAAGTTGTTATTTTGTGGTAATAGTTGGTTGCATCCACATTACCTATATTGTAAGGGTATTTTTTTTTTATTTTACACTTATCTAATATTTAATTCAAACTTACCTTCATTTTGTTGTTAATTAATTATATTGTCTTGGGCTGTAATTATTATATAATATATTTGTTGTCAATTTCTTTAAATCCACGAGTATTAGTAGGCATGACAGCCTAAGGGGGTAATTTATCCAGGATGGTTGGGTGTTGCTTTCTCTCCAGGGTTCTCTCGAAGTCGCGTTGAACATTTACAGGTCCACGAGGTCGTTGGGGAACTTCCAGCGATGAATACCTTTGGCTAACCTAGGACAAGAACGGTATGAAGAAATCTCCCTTTTGACTAATAGGTAAGTGGTGAATCATATGACTCTTATGTGTATATTTCCGGTCACACACCCCACGACCCCTTCCGGCGAGCTAGCGTAAACCGTGTGGCCGGTTTAGCATCCCCTATAAATATTTAGGAAACTAGGGAGGATGTTGTCTTTCAAAATTTTTTATGTCTACCCAAGCATGATGGCAGTAGCCTTGCTGTCACCAGCAAGGAGCTCCATTGTGCCGGTACATAAATGGCGCCCAACGCTATGCTTACATCCCAACGTTTTTGGTAAACAAGTTTCGATATTAAATTACGGCGACCATTTATTTCATAAATGGCGCCCCAAATTCTGTTAACTTATTAAAATTATCTTTGACTATGGTTCACCACCAATGCCTCTTTTTACAGATTCATCTCAATTGTCTAAATTCAGTGTGAATTTTGAGTTGCTTTCACTTTTAGGTTATCCCGCATCATGTTATCTTCTTCGCTTTAGGCATCTTTGAACTAGGCTTACCGGCACCGCTGGCTAACAAGCGTATGACCGCTTGGCCATGGGTGAAGGCTGAGTCTGGAGTTCTTTTGTTCTGTTTTTGCTCGTCGTCCTGAGTATCAGGCGTCATACCGCCTGCCAGTGCTTCGTTCAGTGGACAGGATCCTCGTTACTTTTTACTGATGGACGTTTGAGTTGTAACTCGGGCTTAACCGTCTGAGGTAACAGGCGTGCTATCGCCTGCCCACTGCGCCCCGTGGACACCTTTAATCCATTCAGTCCCCTCAAATTCTTTTTTCTTTTCTTTCAATTTAGACAATTCGTCGAAATGTGGTAAGGGTTGGGGTCACTTCAGGTGAACCTCTATGAGGCCGCACAGGCTTAACCGTCTGGCTAATCACCTGCGCCCTGTGGACTTTTGTTGAGGGACATCCGGCTCCTTCCTTGTGCTTTTAATTTTTCTCTCCAGTCTGTCCCCACTGCTGATTGATTTTCCGTAGTGTAGCTCAGTTGTGGTTGGACAGCGGAATCAAACTAAATTTTTATTATTTGCGAAGAAGATTTCCTTGTCTTTTATGTTGAGGTAGACTCTTCATGTCGTTCGAGTAGATCACGACGTGTGGTGATTCCGGCGTTGTCGATGACATTCGGTGTTGGCTATGTCTCATAACTACCACCGACTGGCACCGATGAAAATTAACACACATTTAAAACCAAACTTAAACTATATTACATATTAATCTTGTTCGTGCAACGTATTGTGTTACGGACTTACGTAGCGTATATTATTATTAATTTTGTTCAACGGCATATAAGTATTATCGGCTTAGCGAAAATATCAATAAACTACATTTTTTGTTGGTACCAAAATGGAAAGGAAAGGAGTACTGACCTTTTATGGACATCCGATGGACCATAAATTGCTCCGAAGACCCCATTGCGCACAAGTTTTTTCTTGTGACGGCAAAGAGTTTATTCCTACAAGGGGAATAAGAAATCTAACTTGGCCCGATACGACAGAGTATGAGAGCTTCGCCTTGAATTACGCTCGCCATATGGTTACACATGTAACTAATAATCCGGGTGCGTATGATTCAATGACGTCGCGAGCAGTCACCATCCTCCGTTATTTCAGGAATAACCCCGTCGTGATCGGTCAAGTTATGGATATGGTAGTCGAGCAAGCTAGTGGGAATCAGGAGTTCAGCCAGATAGGAGCCAAGCTGTATAGGCTACTGGACTCCCTGAATCCAGAAAATGACAGCGTCTTCCGGACTTTGCTGAGGCTAATGCTCGCCCAGGGCCCTATTAATATCAAGGCCACAAAGGGCGGTGAGACGCAACGAGGAGTCTTGCTATTCCTGGTAGCGTTATATTGGCAGCTACCGTTAGCTGAAGGGCTCAGGAGGGAGATGGCCCAGAACATTGGCAGTACCATGAACCAATTACTCCGGGAGCCAAGCGGCGAAAATATCCACTGCCTTACTCTAGCATGGAGGGGGACAGGGTTGGCTTTAGTCCTGTATTGCCCTTATGAAGTCTTCCACCTATTTACGGGCTTGTTAAATTTGCGACCGGCCAGACCCTCTCGTCTAGGGGATTGGAAACCAGAGGTCACACGAGGACTATAAACGGACTGGGTTTTGATAATTTTAATATTATTAGGGCTGTTTATCGTTATGAAGGTTCCTTGTTTCGTTGCCACTTTATATTAATAAGGTCGTTGCGTCCGTTCTTGTTAGAGTTAATTGTTATGTTGTTGTCGACCAACATATTCAGTTGGCGACTGATTCACTTTCTTGGATTACGGCATTCAGGACTTCATGAGGTTATTCATGGTATTAATATGGTTTTACGTTCTTGTTACTTCGTTTTAATGGATAACCCTTGTTTCGTTGGTTATGTTAAATCCCGTTAGTCCTATCCGCATAGGTTAGTGGCGTGTTAATGTTATAGTTATAGTTATGTAGTAACAATATACCATTGTTACGTATTCCGTTAGTTTATAGCGCCTCCGTCGGTATTAATAAGTTTTTTTAGGTACTAGATTGAGCCCTCGGTATATTTGGTTGGTAATAATGTTAACCGGTTAGATATTTTTGTTTCTCACCTCGTGTACCTCCTCGGCCCAGTGCTAAACTTTTGCGAGCAAAGACCTACGACACTGATTGTCCTCGAAGCAAGCGCTCCTCGGAGTAGCCCTAAGAAGGCATCTCGCCGGCTTCACCGGTTATTAATAGGGTGCCTTAATCCGCTTAGGTAGCTTCCCTAGCGGCTGGTACACCTCCTTGCTTTCGGTCAGTCTGGGGAACAACTCTCGGCGAATGGTTGTCCTGACGATCCACCGGGGAATGTCAAAGGCAATGTGGTATTGCTGGAGACAGACCCGATGGAACGATAGGTGACATTTTCTACGTGAATGTCTGGATGAAGGTAGAGACCCGGAGTGGGACAATGTGGTATTGCCTTCCGCCGGATCTTTGCAACTCCAGGCATACCCTCCGTGAGAATCGTCAGACTGTGGAATTTTCCAACAATTTACTTGACCTTACGACTAAATCCCTAGCGAGTTATAGCTCGGCAGCTGTGGCATGTGACTCTGGTTCTCATGGTATGAGACGAGCCCCACATTGGCGCCACATACCGGACTTTACGACAGAAAAACCTTCCGTTTTTTTCGGCTCCTCACTGCCTCGCAAGTCGGCCTTGTGGACCCGAGGGTATGTAACGGTCGGTTATTTACCGGAAAATTCTCCCTTTGGTTGGTTCTCCCATCTATCGGGAATTTCAGGATTCAATAACAAAATTTACTGGTCACAAAAAATTAGTACAAAATTTAAAACTTCAAGGAGGCTAAAGAAAAAATAATTTTTGTTCTGGATGGAAAAAAGCAAATATTATGACAGTTGGATGTAGAACACGGTCTATTAGAGTCGATTTATGTAGAACCCGTTCTAATAGAGTCGATTTATGTTGCCCGCTTAGGGAATAGGTGTCCACTTTGTTCAATGGTGCCTTATAATTAGTGTCATACCCCTGGATAAGGAAGGAAGTTCTCCTGTGGACACAAACTTGGCCTTCCTGACCGAGTTTCGTGCTGCAACGACCTAGTTTTCCTAAATTTTTTCTTCGGGTTTACAAGTGCAAGCAGCTCCAGGAGAAACAGGAGAAGACTTTCAAATAAACCTTCCCGATTATTCATACGTTATTGCCAGGTCAACATTCACAGAACCTTCCCGATTATTCATGCGTTATTACTGGTGATTGCGCTAAACAGACTGTTGTCGAGATAAGTCCCACTGAAGTAATTTTATCACCAGAAGAAGGGAACTGTTCATTGGTTCGGCTATTGGAGTCATTGTGGAACAATTGGGTGAATACCTTAGGTAGTTTCAGGACTTTTAAGCAATTCTGAATACCCTACTGGGAAAATATTCGATCTGTCAGAGGCAGTGTCCCTTGTGTTATTCCAGGTGATATCAACGATAAACAAAAAAAAAACCGGACGGAGGATAAACTATCAAGGGCAACGAGGGATTGTAGCCGTGCTTCCATTGAACTATTCATGGGTCAATGGCTCAGTTTTGATAAAGACAATTCTTGTTATCACAGTAAGCTCGTTTTTGTTTTTTTATATTTTTTTGAGTAGTCTATGAAATATATAACACCTCGAGATATTTAACATAATTAGCTTTTACTTGTAGTACAAATATATTCTAATTTTAATTATATTGTTAACTATACATATCACTATATCCACTAATTAAATATCGAAAAATTATATTACACATTTGAATTTGTACTCCTTGTAAACTTTTACGTATATTACACACCGTGATTAATAATAATATTGAGTTAGTTACTTTGATTCCACTTACGTACTACCTTTTTGAATGTGTATGTTGTAAGAGAAACAGGAATCCTCGACTGGTACCAGAGCGACGATTTGTTTTTTTTTTCCTTTTCGTTGTTGTATTGAAGTTGTTATTTTGTGGTAATAGTTGGTTGCATCCACATTACCTATATTGTAAGGGTATTTTTTTTTATTTACACTTATCTAATATTTAATTCAAACTTACCTTCATTTTGTTGTTAATTAATTATATTGTCTTGGGCTGTAATTATTATATAATATATTTGTTGTCAATTTCTTTAAATCCACGTTACAGGTCCACGAGGTCGTTGGGGAACTTCCAGCGATGAATACCTTTGGCTAACTTAGGACAAGAACGGTATGAAGAAATCTCCCTTTTGACTAATAGGTAAGTGGTGAATCATATGACTCTTATGTGTATATTTCCGGTCACCCACCCCACGACCCCTTCCGGCGAGCTAGCGTAAACCGTGTGGCCGGTTTAGCATCCCCTATAAATATTTAGGAAACTAGGGAGGATGTTGTCTTTCAAAATTTTTTATGTCGACCCAAGCATGATGGCAGTAGCCTTGCTGTCACCAGCAAGGAGCTCCATTGTGCCGGTACACACACCACCGCAGGAGTAGAGTATTAAACGCGTTTTATTAAAGTGGTTTCCCCAGTAAGCCTAATCCACAAAAAAAAAATTCGGCGTTACATCCCTTACCTTACAGGCATTTATTTAGTCTTCGTTGAGTAAATCCGACATAAAATTGAATTTTTAAAAGCAATTCTCCAATTTGCTATTCACTAACAAGTTTCCCTTTTAGAATTGTATAATTTTTTGCTTGGAATAGTTTTTAAATGTGCTCTTATCTTTAAATTGAAGTGAATGCCACAAACAAAACAATTGTGGGGGCCTCGGTAGTCTAGGGAGTAAGGCGCCTGGCTACTATCCCAGAGGTCCCGGGTTCGAATCCCGGCAGAGCCCCACGGTCCTTCGCCTTTTCCACCTTCTTTCTTCTTCCCTCCTAACATTCCTCATTCCCCCTGTCATAGCCTTCCGCTAGCATTGCCGCCCTCCGCACGCAGCTCATGTCATCGGTTGGTTGATGGGATTCAACTCGTTTCAGGAGGCATAACACTCCAGCGAGTTGTTTCTCATTGCCCCGATGCCAGAGTCGCGATAGAAATGGTTGGGAGTAGGAGGTTGTGGCAGTTCCTTCCTACTTCTCTCTTCCCCTTCACTATCTATCGACTAGAGCTTGCTGTTTGACATTGCACTCTATACGAAGAAAATAGATTGTCGACAGTACAAAGGGCTTTCCCTGAGCTCTAGTCTTCCACATAAAAAAAAAAAAAAAAAAAATTGACTCGATTAAATTGCTAACTTCGTGACCCTCATTAGTGACATCACCAATCGTCCGATCCTCTACAGTAAAAATACAATGATCGTCATTATTATTTATGGTTTTGCCATCACTAAATGAGTCAATAGCTATAAATAAATGACTATCTTCGTCACAATTCTTCCTATGGGAAGATATAGACAAAATTTTGTTCGATATAATTTTGCAAATGATACTATAGAAATTATATAAATGTGGGTTGTTACTGAAGCCCCCTCTTGATCGTACTAAGGAAAGTAGGTTTTCAATTGGGTCTTGGTTAAATTTCGATGCCAGAACGAAATGTTTATTGGGAAACTCGCGTTTAATATTTCATAAGTTAAAAGAATATTAATGGTTTTTAGAGTCAAAATCAATCCCAGAATCTTAAATGTTTTGTTTTTGTCCTCAAATGAAATTGATTGGATGTAATGTAGCATTTTAGAAAGATATTTCCTTGGAGTATTTGTTTGAGTTAATCCACACTTATACCAATTTCTACTAATATGTTCTTTACTATTGAGACAATAGAACAATTTATTGAGAACGTAAGTAGAAAGTGTAACTGATGAAACATTAGGGCTAAGCGAATTTAATTCCAAAGCAGTTTTAAGGGCAGCACAAACTGTGTTACTTAAAATTTTAAGAGCATAACAAACCTTAATTTTTCCCAAGTATTTGGCCATACATGTTTTGAAGTTAACTTCGGCACCATTTTAGTTCTTTAACACAGTTCCAACTTACTGTTCCATCTTCACAGTGAATATCTTTTACTAATAAAGTATTGATTTGAACAAATGCGGAACATCATTGCAAAAAAATTTCGATTATTATAATAAAAAAAAAATAGTTTAAAAAACCTAAAAAATAATCTTTTATTTTAAAATGAACCAAAAAGTAAATAAATAGTTTAAATTAAAATGAACCAAAAAGTAAAAAATAAAAAATAAATAGTTTAAAACAAATAATTTTAAAATGAACCATAAAGTAAAAAAGAATTTTGAATGTAAAATTTTTATTGCTGCAGCCACTTACGTAAAAAGCGTGGGCCGAAGTAAGTGGCTGCAGCAATAAAAACTTTACATTCAAAATTCTTTTTTACTTTATGGTTCATTTTAAAATTATTTGTTTTAAACTATTTATTTTTTATTTTTTACTTTTTGGTTCATTTTAATTTAAACTATTTATTTACTTTTTGGTTCATTTTAAAATAAAAGATTATTTTTTAGTTTTTTTAAACTATTTATTTTTTTTTATTTTCTACTTTTTAGTCTGTATGTCTTCCGCCATTTTGTGGTGGTCGCCTTATTAGATTTAAAATGACGTCACACAGCTTACTATAATCTACCTGTCATACTCTCTCATTTGATACCCATATCGTGGGCTTCAGTGGAACACAATTGCAAAATTCGGCCGCCTTCTTGATTTTTTTTTGCAAAATGTTAAAACATTTAAAATTACTACAAATCGAACAACACGAACGTTAAGTAAACTCTCCAATTATTCCTATAAAATTTCGAGTCATTAGATTCAAAATGCTTTTATATGTAGTATGAACGAAATTACCTAAGTATAAGATCATTGAGAATGCTAAGGCTTTAGTAGTATGACATTAGAATAGACATTTTCGTGCCTGTGCTGTTGATCGTTGAACCCTGAGGGCAGTACCCATGTCATGGTTTAGTGATATATGGGTCCGCCATATTGAATTTAGAGTGACGTCATTTTATTTTAGTTTTTCTTCTCAGCAACCCTTTCATTTGGTACCCATATGAAGATCTTAGATAAGAAAATTTTGTCTGCCATCTTGGGGCATCCGCCATATTGAATTTGAAATGACGCCACGCAGCTAATTGTATTGTACCTGTAATGCCCTTTCATTTGATACGGATACCCATGTCGAGGGGTCGGGGAACACAATTGCAAAATTCGGCCGCCATCTTGGAACCGCCATCTTGATCTTATAAAAACACCACTAACTTGTATTGTCACCGAAGTTATACATGTTCGCCAAATTTCATTGAGTTTGGTAAAGTCTAAGAATAAATTGCAAAATTCGGCCGCCGTCTTGGAACCGCCATCTTGATCTTATAAAAACACCAGTAACTTGTATTGTCACCGAAGTTATACATGTTCGCCAAATTTCATTGAGTTTGGAACACAATTGCAAAATTCGGCCGCCATCTTGATCTTATAAAAACACCACTAACTTGTATTGAGCCTATTCACACAGCGCACATTCATGGCGAGTAAAACCGGTTTTATAGATGAGAGAGGGAAGGGAACGGAAGAACTTAACGAAACATTTTTCACCCAAAAGCAAACGCGTGAAAATTAACACACATATAAAAAGTTACTCCTATCTCTTGCTTTCTTTAGCTCTGTTTTTCTCTAACAACTAAATTTCATCTGCAATACATTTAAATGTTCCTGTATAGCATTCAAATTTACTATCCATAATTTACACCCCGTGTGAGTTGCTAGGAGTTGAATAAAACCGGTTTTACTCACCACACTTATAGCATCGTGTGAATAGGCTCATTGTCACCGAAGTTATACATGTTCGCCAAATTTCATTGAGTTTGGAACACAATTGCAAAATTCGGCCGCCATCTTGGAACCGCCATCCTGATCTTATAAAAACACCACTAACTTGTATTGTCACCGAAGTTATACATGTTCGCCAAATTTCATTGAGTTTGGAACACGATTGCAAAATTCGGCCGCCATATTGGAACCGCCATCTTGATCTTATAAAAAACACCACTAACTTGTATTGTCACCGAAGTTATACATGTTCCCCAAATTTCATTGAGTTTGGAACACAATTGCAAAATTCGGCCGCCATCTTGGAACCGCCATCTTGATCTTATAAAAACACCACTAACTTGTATTGTCACCGAAGTTATACATGTTCGCCAAATTTCATTGAGTTTGGAACACAATTGAAAAATTCGGCCGCCATCTTGGAACCGCCATCTTGATCTTATAAAAACACCACTAACTTATATTGTCACCGAAGTTATACACGCATGCCAATTTTCATTAAGATTGGTAAAGTCTAAGTATAAAAATTTTGCGTTGCAAGATTTGACGACAAACAGTGTAAGTTAAATAAAAGAATTTAAAAAGGGTCGTTTTCCGTTACTCCGAGAGAGCTAATTCAACTGCGATTGTTAGAAGCCTGATCTGAGGTTATATTTCGGATTTTAAGCACAAGTTCACAACAGTAGTCGAAATTCAACTTCACTTTTGCGGCTAATACTTTACTGTAGGGATGTTACGAATGTGATATTTTTCACATTCGCGAATGCGAATGCGAACGCGAATGTTCGGAATGCGAATGTGCGAATGCGAATGCGAATACGAATGTTTAGAAATAGCATTAAAAAAATTTAATTAAATTAAGGCCTCATTTTTTTATTACAAACAATAGGATATGAAAAAATATTAGAACAATAGACCAGTGTTATATACGGTAATGGTATTCTTTCTTCTCGTATTTAATAGTCAAAGTTCAAGAGAGGAATATTATACTTCCATGAGGCAATTTCTAAAGGATCCCATTCCTATACAAGCCGCCGGCAAGCCATGGCCTTAAGGATTCTCGCCTTGAGGCCAAGTATAACCACATACTCACTCACCCATAGCGTTAAGTGGATGGGGCCTGCAGTCCAAGCAAACTGACAAAAATCTGAAGATCTGAACTTCTACTCAGCTAAAATTTTCGGGAGACCATGAATATGTTTGCACTTGAATTAACAACCTAGTCTGTGTGTATGTAGGGAATCATGGGGTCACCTGGAGTCCACGGCCTGTCAGACGTATGCCTCAAGTCCTCATCCTTCAGCCAGACTTAGTAATGTGTGGCCTTCATCGGGCGGTACCTGCTGACCTAGCTTAAAAGGCTACGGTCTGCCGGAGGCCTGTTGTGAATGGGGTCCTTAAGGTGCTCCTATATAAAGCCGGCTGCACTGAACAATTACTCATTCGGAACCCTGGCTGGTGGAGCGCTCAGATATGTGCGAGCCAGATCTGTAAATTTGTCGTATTTTAATTTTGTTTTCCACGGGGCACGACACGACCTACACATATTCGCATTCGCAAAACATTCGCATTACCTGATGCGAATGCGAATGTCGATGCGAATGTTTAAAATGATGCGAATAATTCGCATAAGCGAATGCGAATGCGAACATTCGTAACATCCCTACTTTACTGTTAATTGGTTTATCGGTCGCAAAAAAACTAATAATAAATTTCCAATTAGAAAATAAACCTCGGACCATAAAAACAGAAACATACTTTGCTTGTTCTTTATTTTTAAAATCACCTATATCTACAAAACCAACTATTTCATCTGTTACCTGATCATATGTTAACTCTCTTCTAATATTAATTTCATCGAATATTAACACAGCGTGCCTCATTTCTTCATCCCAATATGAAACAATCTTCTTAAGGTTTTCTGTAACCATGTTATTAAAACCAAGTTGAATATTTTCAATTAGTTGCCAACGATGCAGAGGTCAGAGATGGTAAATTTATGTTTAAATTATCTTTAAAATACCTGTTAGTTGTAGGAGATTTGTAATGGAAATTCAAAGCTAACGATCTTTCTTCATAACTCCATCTTTTTTATACGCTTTATATTAGCTTCACCTGTATGTATGTGTGTATGTATGTATGTATGTATGTATGTTCTATGTAAACAAATCTTGCAACTTGATTTTGACCCACTTCTATATAACCGATCAACTTCAAATTTTGCACATATGCATAGTTCGCGTGACAATGCAATCTGACCATTTTGTAACAAAATCAAGATGGCGGTTCCAAGATGGCGGTCGATTTTTGCTATTGTGTTCCCCGACCCCCCACATGGGGATCAAATGAAACGGCATGACAGGTAGAATACAATTAGCTGTATGGCGTCATTCCAAATTCAAAATGGCGGCAAACAAAATGGCGGACTACCTTTTTCTTTACAACCCACTCGATATGGGTATCAAATGAAAGGGTGTGACAATTAGAATACTATTATCTGTGTGGCGTCATTCCAAATTCAAAATGGCGGCCAACACAAAATGGCGGATTATCTTTTTCTTTACAACCCACTCGGTATGAGTATCAAATAAAAGGATGTGATAATAGAATACTTTTCGCTGTGGGGTGTCTTTCCAAATTCAAAATGGCGGCCACCACAAAATGGCGGTTTACCTTTTTCTTTACAACCCACTCGGTATGGGTATCAAATGAAAGTGTATGACGAGTATAGTATAGTAAGCTTTGTGATGTCGTTTTAAATCTAATATGGCGGTCACTACAAAATGGCCGAACACATACATATAATAGACTAAAAAATAGAAAATAAAAAATAGAGTTTAAAAAAACTAAAAAATACGCTTTTATTGCTCCAGCCAGTATAAGAAAACAACCTACCTTTCGAAATCTAAAAAAGCTTGGGGTTTCTATATTCTTATTTTATTAACACCGGAACTTTTAGCTAGCGGCCCCACGCTTTTTTAGATTTCGAAAGGTAGGTTGTTTTCTTATACTGGCTGGAGCAATAAAAACTTTACATTCAAAATTATTTTTTACTTTTTAGTTCATTTTAAAATAAAAGCGTATTTTTTAGTTTTTTTAAACTATATTTTTTTATACGCTTTATATTAGCTTGACCTGTATGTTGTATATTGTATGTTGTATGTTGTATGTTTCATGTAAACAAATCTTGTAACTTGATTTTGACTCACTTCCAGGTAACGGATCAACTTGAAATTTTGCACATATTTATAGTTCGCGTGACAATGCAATCTGACCATTTTGTAAAAAAATCAAGATGGCGGTCCCAAGATGGCGGCCGAATTTTGCAATCGTGCTCCCGGACCCGCGATATGGGTATCAAATGAAAGAGTATTACAAGTAGAATACAATTAGCTATGTGGCGTTATTCAAAATTTAAAATGGCGGCCAACAAAAAATGGCGGACTACCTTTTTCTTTACAACACCCTCGGTATGGGTTTCAAATGAAAGGAAATGACAAGTAGAATACTATTAGCTCTGTAGCATCATTCAAAATTCAAAATGGCCGCCAACACAAAATGGCGGACTACCTTTTTCTTTACAACACCCTCGGTATGGGTTTCAAAAGAAAGGGTGTGACAATTAGAATACTATTAGCTCTGTAGCGTCATTCAAAATTCAAAATGGCCGCCACCATAAAATGGCGGACTACCTTTTTCTTTACAACCCACTCGATATGGGTATCAAATGAAAGGAAATGACAAGTAGAATACTATTAGCTCTGTAGCGTCATTCAAAATTCAAAATGGCCGCCAACAAAAAATGGCGGACTACCTTTTTCTTTACAACACCCTCGGTATGGGTTTCAAAGGAAAGGGTGTGACAATTAGAATACTATTAACTGTGTGGCGTGATTCCAAATTCAAAATGGTGGTCAACACAAAATGGCGGTTTACCTTTTTCTTTACAACGCCCTCGGTATGGGTATCAGATGAAAGTGTACGACGAGTATAGTACAGCAAACAACTCCGCCTTGCTACGGCATGCCGGTCCCAAGCCCGGATAAAGGAGGAGGGTAAAAAGCAATGGAAGCAACACACGGAAGTTGTACCCCAGGTGGTAAACCTGCAAGCCAGGGAAATCCACCCTCTACGGAGGTCGGCCTCATGGATTCTGGGGGAGGCCATCTATTGCTTAATAACAGGGAGGTGGACGGCTCGCATGTCAACGTAGTCACGCAGGAAAGCGTAGAAGCGGCGACTAGCGAGCTAGTGAAGCTGAACCTGGAGGCATCCTCAGAGAAGGTGGACAATGCGACGCAGCAATGTGTCAAGAGGTCAGCCGGATCTGGGCCTGCGGCGCAGAAATCCGACTCGG
Organism: Thereva nobilitata; assembly: GCA_963855945.1. NCBI lineage: Eukaryota > Metazoa > Arthropoda > Insecta > Diptera > Therevidae > Thereva > Thereva nobilitata. The sequence continues at coordinate 68,988,407 of OY979695.1, forward strand.
AAAAGAGGCTGCAAAAGCAGCTGAAGCAGAAGAGGAAGAGGGAGCGCAGAAAACAGAAGAAGGCAACTTCCTCTGTTGGGGGATCGGCCGAGTCCACTCCGGAGGAGGTGGGACCGGCGAAGAGGTTCAGAGGCGAAAGTCTCTGCACCCCAGCTGTGGGTTCTGTTGACGAAGGAGCGGACAAGGCCAGCAAGAGGAAGGGTGAACAACCTGCCAAACAGGGAGCCAACCCTCCTGTCTCGGGAGTCGTGCGTGCGGAGCCTGGTGTGGGGAATACCTACGCAGGCATAGCAAGCAATGACCTCCTTATGGGCGTGGCCGACGATGGCAGGGAGGGGGGTCTGGGCAAAAAGCAGCTAACCGCCTTTAAAGCGGCCTTGCTTAAGGCACTAGACTCACTGCCTGACAACGCTGGCGACATCGGTATTACCGAGGTAGACTTGGAGGACGGGGTCATTGCACTTAGGTGCGTGAACCAAAAATCCAAGGCCTGGCTGTACGAAGCTGTTAGGAAGATGACTGGCCTATGGGAAGGAGTCAACCTGAGAGTGGAGCGCCTTCACATCCTTAAGGATGTGAGAAGGGTGATCATCCGAGTTCCCGGTTTGCCGGAGAGCAAGGAAACCATCCTAGCCAGATTGCGTCGTCAAAATGCCTGCGTGACGGACACTTCTAAGTGGAGGGTCAGTCGCATAGGCAGATATGGTGACGCGAAAAACGGCGGTTCCATTTTCACCGTATGGTGTCCGAAGGAGGAGGCGGAGGCGGCTTGCAGGGGGGAAACTCAACTGCGGGCTGGACCTTGCCTACGTGCGATTCCAGAAGGACAAGCCGGAGGAAATGGAAGAGTCGGCCGGAAAGGCAGCTGAATGAGGGGACCAGTGCAATGGAATCCTCGTCAGCTGGGCGGGAGGTGGGCCAGTTCCGGCAATTAAAGGTTTGCCAGTTGAATCTACACACAGCAGAGCAGCATCAGCAATGATGACGCGAAGCTTCGGTGAGTTGAAGCTGGATATTGCTCTCATACAGGAACCCTGGATCTACAAGGGTAAGATTAGGGGACTATCTGGGAGCTTTGACACTCTGTACGTTCCCAATGCGAATGAAAGAGTGAGGACGTGTGTGCTGGTGAAACACGGAGTGCAGGTGGTCTTACTGCCGCACTTGTGTACACCAGATCTCACAGCAGTACGCGTAGGTACTGGAAGTGGGGCTTTCATTCTAGCCTCCGCCTACCTTCCGTACGATTCGCCAGATCCTCCGCCCACCAGGGAGCTGGAAACTCTGGTTATTACCTGTGGCGAAAAAGGCACCGGGTTAATAGTTGGTTGCGACGCAAACGCACACAACACGGTGTGGGGAAGCACCAACGACAACCACAGAGGAGAGGCTTTGCTCGAATTTGTGGGATGCAACAATCTGGTTATTGCAAATAGAGGGGCAGACCCAACCTTCGTTGATGCTAGACGAAGGGAAGTCATAGATATAACTCTATGCAGCAACCGGATGCTGACAAGACTGACCAACTGGGAGGTGATGGATCGGGCGACTATGTCAGATCACAGAGCCATCTCTTTTGAGGTAGCGTACGGAGCCCCGGGCAGGGGAGACGGAACTAGAACCACGAGAATTCCCCGCAACACGGACAGGTCTAGATACACTGAAATGTTGCGCACGAATCTCGGGGAGAGCGTGCCAAGGGTACCGAAAACCACAAGAGAAGCAGAGTCTCAGTTGATTATCCTGCAGACAGCGATAGAGAACGTTTTTCGAGTGGCGTGCCCTCTTACGTCAGTGGATGACCATGATCCCACACCCTGGTGGTGTAGGGAACTGGAGAAACTGAAGAAAGAGGTCAGAAGGGCTTTCAACCAAGCGATGAGGTGCAATGACCCGGTTGCCTGGGAGAATTATAAAGCCAAGAAAAGAGAAATGAAGCAAACTCTGCGACGACGAAAAAGGGAGTCGTGGAGGGACTTCTGCTCGAGCATGGAGAGCATATCTGAGGCCAGCAGGCTTCAGAAAATGATCTCCAGGGACCCGGTCTCCAAAGTCGGACTCGTTCGTGACTCGTCGGGAAAGATAGCGGAGACGCTGGAGGAAACCAACAAGATCCTGATGGAAGTTCACTTTCCTGGCAGCTACGTCTCGGGTAAATCTTGGGTTATTCGTAACAGAATGACTACAAGGATGAACCGAGAGGAGGCTAACGGGTTGGTGACAGAGGAAGGGGTGAGACGTGCAATAGACACATTCTCTCCCTTCAAGACATCGGGTCGTGACGGAATATTCCCTGCGCTACTCCAATGGGGCAAAGAAATCATTGCACCCAGGCTTAGGGGAATATTCGTTACCTGTCTAGCAACAGGATACATTCCGGCGGTGTGGAGGGAAACCAAAGTGGTATTTCTCCCTAAGCCAGGTAAGAAGGACTACACCGAGGCGAAGTCCTCCAGGCCGGTCAGCCTAACATCCTTTCTGTTGAAAACAATGGAAAGAGTGGTGGCAGACCACCTTGAGAGTACTATGCTAAGGAGGCACCCTTTAAGTAGAAGCCAGCACGCTTACCAGGCTGGCAGATCTACAGAAACGGCACTTCACCAATTGGTGCGGAATTAGGAGTTCACATTAAATGTGAGGTCTAGGAATTCACACTAACTCGAAACGTTAAGTGTATATTTGTAGGTTTTGCATGAACTCGGTGCGTAACATGCAATTCGGATGGAGATTTTACACTAACTCGATACGTTAAGTGTATATTGGGATCTGGAGTTTACACTAACTCGATACGTTAAGTGTATATTGGGATCGGGAGTTTACACTAACTCGATACGTTAAGTATATATTTGGAGATTTTTGCATGAACTCGATTCGTTGCATGCAATTCAGATGGAGATCACTAGCTGCTAGCTGGGTTTTCTTCGAGCTCGATTCGCAACGAAGACCAAAAGTGATCTGAAGTTTTGAGTCAGCTACTGCGATATTTATTTCTGGGCCAACAATGGAGCTAGCAATCTGGCGGGGCAATTTGTAGTGGGGCGATGCTTTACTTGCTGTTTTTAGTACTCCTTCCCATGTTTAGACCACTTGCGAAGTTGGCTATGTGTTAGTGGTGGCTGAAGCTGTCACTTTTTCTGGGTAAGGAGAATTTTTTATATTTTGTGTTTTTATTAGTTTTAAATTTTATTTTATGTATTTTCAGAAATTCCTGGATGGATGGGAAGGAGGCTGGCTGGCTGGGAAGGAGGTTGGGGAGGAGTCAGTAATTTCGGGTGGTCAGGTATGTATTTTTTTGAACTATGTTTTCTTGGTGTAAATTTGTTTACTTTTTAGGAGTGAAGAACGGCCGTCATCGTTGGATTTTACTTCGCTTTTGGAGGAATATCGTTTGGTTAGTATGAATTATTTGTCTTATTTATTTAATTCTTTTATTTCTTTTAGGTTTCCGTGTCGTGACGGAACAGAACTGTATACCGGAGGCATAGCGATGGCCGTAATTATGGACATCGAAGGTGCCTTCGACAAGATACAGTTCAGCAAACTTAAAGATGCTCTGGTGAGGCGCGAGGTCAGCCCCATGATTGTAAGGTGGGTGGACAGCATGCTGAAAAACAGAGCAGTAAGGATTCAGACAGGAGACTCGCGGCTACGAGGGAGGGTCAGCAAGGGATGCCCACAGGGCGGGGTCTTATCACCCCTCCTGTGGAACATCACTGTGGACACTCTGCTCAGGCGGATAGGGAAAATGGGCGTGCATACCATTGGGTATGCAGATGATGTAGCGATTGTGGCACGCGGCAAGTTTATGAGCACTACTGCAGATATCATGAGGAATGCACTCCAAGTGGTTGAGCAGTGGTGTACGGAACAAGGCCTCACCATAAACGCCAACAAGACAGACGCTATAATCTTTACTAGGAAGATTAACAATCTGGATTTTCAGCCCCTCATGCTTTTTGGATCGGAGATCAAGGTGTCTGGGAAGGTCAAGTATCTGGGTGTATACTTGGATTCACGACTAACCTGGAAATACCACGTTGAGGAGAAGATCAAGAAGGCGAAAAGGGTGCTTCACCAGTGCAGAAGAGTATGTGGACTAAGGTGGGGTATCTCACCAAGGTTAGCATACTGGACATATACTATGATGGTGAGACCCATCATAACATATGCCTCGGTGATCTGGTGGACTAAAGTCACACAGAAAACCGTCAAGAGGCATTTGGACAAGGTGCAGAGAATGGCCTGCGTGGGTGTGAGCGGTGCTTTCCGCACCACACCCGCCGCGGCATTGGAGGCGCTGTTAGGTCTGCTGCCGTTAGATCTCCAGGTGGTGAAGACTGCGGCGGCCTCAGCGATCCGGATGAGACGGGATGCCGTATGGCAGACGTCAGGAGCCTTATATGGGCACATGAAGATCCTAGATCGTATCAAAGGGATTAGGGAGCTCATGATGCCCATGGAAGGGATCACAAAAATGAAGGTGACCGAAAGGTATCACAAAACCCTCATAGGAAAAGGAACGCTTCCGGAAGGGAGGCCGGAAGACATATATATCTTCACGGATGGATCCATGATTGACGGCAGAGCAGGTGCGGGAGTCTTCTCAGAGGACTTAAACTTAACCTGCTCGCTGGCTTTGGGGAATTACACCTCAGTTTACCAGGCGGAGATGCTTGCTCTGCTGTACGCGCTGGATCACATAAATGATGGTCAGGTGCAGGGAAGGAGCATCCTCATAGCGCTGGACAATCAGGCTGTGATTAAGCGCATGAATCAGACAGAGATAAATGCGTCTCTGGCGTTGGAATGTGTCCAAAAACTGAACAGCTGTGCGAAACAAAACAACGTGACGCTAGCTTGGGTTAGAGGACATTCAGGCATCGATGGGAACGAAAAGGCGAACAACCTGGCAAAACAGGGGTCAACCTCGGAATTCTGGGGACCGGAGCCATACTCTGCCATTGGCAGAGGGTTGGTAAGGAACCGCATCGAGAAATGGGTCGCTGAAGAACACCGGAAACGGTGGGACGCTATGACCACCTGCAGGCAGGCTAAGATGGTGCTTACGTTGCCGATTGCCGCAACCAGAAGAAGGATCCTGCATATGCAAAGGAGAACCCTCAGATGGTTGGTGGCACTGATTACAGGACACGGATGTTTCAGGTATCACCTAAAAAGAATGGGAATTCTGGAGGACGACACCTGTCGGATGTGCCTGGAGGAACCCGAGACGGCCACACACATAGTGTGTCACTGTCCGGCGCTGGCGAGAAAAAGGGCTGCCATAACTGCACTCCATTGGATGGAGGACATGAGGCAGATTCCGTTCAATCAGCTGCTCGCGATAACTAGGGGAGTCGAAGCAAGGGAGCAATGGGACAACCCACTGCAACCCCGATAAGATGACTCTAGGTAGAGGGACGAAAAGGGACCCGCAAACAGTGGTCTGATTCGATATCCCTCGAAAATCTATATATAGTACAGTAAACTGTGTGACATCTTTTTAGATCCAATATGGCGATCACTACAAAATGGCGGAAGACATATAATAGACTAAAAAATAGAAAATAAAAAATATATAGTTTAAAAAAACAAAATGAACTAAAAAGTAAAAAATAATTTTGAATGTAAAGTTTCTATTTCTCCAGCAAGAATATGGAACAACCTACCTTTCGAAATGTAAAAAAGCGTGGGCCGCTAGCAAAAATTTCCGGTGTTAATAAAATAAGAATATAGGACGAGAGTCCCACGCTGTTTTACATTTCGAAAGGTAGGTTATTCCATATTCTTGTTGGAGCAATAGAAACTTTACATTCAAAATTATTTTTTACTTTTTAGTTCATTTTAAAATCAAAGCGTATTTTTTAGTTTTTTTAAACTATATATTTTTTATTTTTCTTGTTAGAAAGTATCATAGTGCAAAAAGCTTTTGAATTTTTGGTCACATATCGCTGTTTTGCATTGATGTTCACATCTCAAAAAATTTCAAATTTCGTTTTATTGTATAGAATAGATATATGCATTATCTGTCTACTTTCATCCTGTAAAGTGACGGTTTTAATTCTGCAAGTTTTTGTCAGATAGCGCCTTGATGTTTGAATGAAATTTTCTGAAATAACGGGACAACTCAACTCAAAAACAAATTGGAGAATTGCTTTTAAAAATAAAATTTTATGTCGGAATCCCTCAACGAAGACTAAATAAATGCCTGTAAGGGATGTAACGCCGAAAATTTTTTTGTGGATTAGGCTTACTGGGGAAACCACTTTAGAAAAACGCGCTTAATACTCTACCCTTGCGGTGGTGTGGAAAGGAGTATTTATTTTCAACAAAATACTAGTGTCAAGGACACCGAAACTTTCCCGCACGTTTTGCGAATAAAATGGTTGTCGATATTAATTGCGTCAAGTTAAAATTTACCCCAATAAAAGAAAACGTGACCGCTGAAACTAGGATACTTTCCAGGATGTCAGTAGAACATCACAATAAAGATAAAAAAAATTCAAGTTATTTGGATTTTTTTTCTAGTGCCTTAGATAGAATTCTTGTATTGGCTGCACTATTAAGTGAGAATGGCCACAAATACCCATAAAGCAATAATTTACACTTTTCATATTTTTAAATTGGTTCTTGCTATGACATTTTACATCTTGAAATCCTTGTAAAACGCAAGCAATAATTTGCTTGTGAATCTTTGAGCAAAATAAAACTTTCGCAAATCTGCAAAATAAACACATCGCGGAAATCATTGTTATCAATCAAAACAAAACCAAAATTCGCACAAAACTCACGGTTTTACTAACTTTTGCAAAGTAGTAGAAACCGAAAAGTCAGACCTGAAAAAACAAAATCTTCAAACTTCTAAAAATATGTAATTGATTTTTGTCATTTAAACAAAAAATCAAACAATACATTTAATAGCTTCCTTCTTATTTACATTTATTTCCACCAACAAATCCCTTTAATACAATTTACCTAGAATACAATATACGCATTCGTACATGCCGATATTTCATAAATGAGAAAAAGCGCAAACGCGAATAGCTCTACAAGAACCATGTTCCCATCAGGCCCGCCACATCACCTTGGGGGGCCCGGGGCTAAAATATGTTTGGGGGCCCTTTAAGGATTTTGAAATTCCAAAAAATCTTTGACTAAAAAAAAATTGTGGTAACTTAAGAATAAGTTCATTCAGGCATTAAATATAGATACCGAACTGTCGGTTTTTAAAGCGGGGTTTCCGCTTAGCTGGCCACCAGCGCTGGTTGTATCTTCCGCTGGCTCCCAGAACATTTCCAGCTAATGGCTCAACCAGCTTGAGAATAATCAGAAATTTCCATATTCCGGATGGCTGGACAACCAGTAAAACGTTACATAGTTACATAGTTTAACCTAGAGTGGAACAGGTTTATGTAGACACGCCCTTGTGCTTAGCTCTGGGGCTCAGCACTCATCTTTCTTTTGGCTGAATCAATCCAAGCTAGAGGGAAAAATTCGAAGCACTACTAAGGGAAGCGAATTCGGAGCACTCTTAATATGTTCCGATTGGATGTTTAACGAATTGTATGGAACGAAGAAAACGGCAGACAGAGACCCGTTCTCGTTCGATGCGTTGGTCAAGCAGCATATTGGACGCGGTTGGTACTTAGTTGGGGACCGCTTGGTCCGAGTAAAAATAAATGATGGCCTTAGAACGGGCAAATGCCGACTGTGATTGAAACATAGTCCTCGGCCATCTGGCGGTTAACAGAAGGCTCGTTGCAGGACTGTACGGCCATACAGGGGGCGATTGACGGTGAAACAACGGCCTTACAGTTCCAATAACGGCCATACGACGATGGTACGGCGGCCGTATGGTTGCTATTACGGGTATACGACGGTGGTACAGTGGCAGCAACGTGGATATTCGCCCTCCTATAAGAAAATATATTTCACTGCAATTAAATGTTTGATTTTTTTTCGGTTGTTAGGATCTTAAAATTCCTAAAATGAAAAATAATTAAAGTAATAAAATAGGAATAGTTAATTCACCCACCTCACATCTGTGTCACCTCTATGTCATACACAGGATCAATGCATATTATGTGTGGCGTCCCTAGTGCTTGTCCCTTAGCTGTTTTAAAACTTGAGGCTGCTGATCCGATTTTTTTTTCAGATGACGATTCAGCTGGGGCTCGTGAGATCGTAACCCAAGAAGACCGGAAGCTCGGCAGCATTTCACCAACATGATCCAGTGGCTGTAGGGTCCGTGGAAGCTGGAGGGAACTAGCAACACTTAATCTCGACAGCGTTTCACCACCATAACCTCCCGCAGCGGCTGTAGAGTCCTTGGAAGCCGGAGGGAACTATAAACACAATCTAGATAACTTATATGATTCGAAAAGTCAGTGAATTGTTATAATGACCTTGACACTTGTAAGCGCGACGTAGGGCTCCAGCAGCGATCCTAACCTCCCACACTTCCGCTGAGGAATCCACCCAGAAATATTTTGTCAACAATTAAAATCCCACAAGAGCTGACCAGCAAACAGGGCGAGCTCAGATGAGTCAAATCTAAAGGAATCATCCAATTTAGGAAACCTAGGAATGTGGCCGGGAGCTGTCAAGCCCCACTTTGTAATTTGGAATTTTGGCCCGCCCAGCCTCTAGGATTTTTCCGGGGATGAAAAATGGGGTGCCTTGGACCCAGTGCGCCTCCTAAAACCAAAACTAGGATAAATTATATTTTTTAAATAATATTACATTCCCGATTCCAAGCGGGTTAAACCGATTCGAAGGCGCACTGGAAATCCCTAAAATAGTGGGCATTTCCCCTTATAAACCGGGCCCCTGGAGCGATCGGCCTCTTAGTTCAGTTGAAGTCAGTGGTGATAGTGAAATTTTAGTAGTTGGCACGGTTGTTGATAGTGGAAAGTGGTGCTATGTGGAGAAAGAGGAACAGGATCGTTGGCGGAGTCTTTGCGCGTGCAGAGTTTTAAAGCTAAGTATCTTCAAGTTAAGTTTTGAAATAAATCATATAAATTAAATATATTTACAAATATTGATTTGATATATAGTATACGGTATCTATAAATATATATTATTTTTTTTTGAATTATTAATATTGTGCGAAGTGTAATAAAGTAGGCAAAGGCACTCCTTTTGTTTTTTTTTTTTTGAGGAAAGATATTTTAATAATCTTTTTTTTGTGTACTTTACGGTGGGTTCAAGCCCCACTTGCTCGGTTCGTAGACCGTAAAACTACGTGGCGCCCATTTAATCTTAAGTTTTCCCTTTCGAACCACCCCGACGCTGAGCGTAGCCGAGCCTTACGCGGAAATTGGCCCGTAACAAATTGGCGCCCAACGTGAGCGATTAATAGGGGAAATTTATAATCAAAAAGGAGTAATTAACTAAATAAATTTTGTGTGAAAGTAAAACTTTATGGAAGATACTTGAGAAAAAAAAGTGAAATAATTTTCGTTTTATTTTGTTGTTCGAATTTTGAAGAGTGAAAATTAGCGGTGGTCATTAAAGGTCGTATGGTAAAATTTTTAAGATTAAAAGTCTTGTGGCAGAGTGACATTTATTTCAAGGGCATCGGTCAACCAGCTGTTCAGCCAGTCAGCTGTTCAGCCACTCAACTGTTATACCCTATTGGCGGTGTGCGAGTGTCAGTGGAGCCTGAGCGTGTAGAGCTACTTGGGAAGCAAGGAGCGAGGCAACAAGTCCTCGAGAAGTTGAGAACTTTGAATAAGTTGCAAAGCTGTGGAAGTTGCCAAACTTTAAAAGTTGCGGAACTTTACAAGTTGCGAAACTTCAAAAGTTGCGAAACTTTAGAAGTTGCGAAACTTTAGAAGTTGCGAAACTTTAGAAGTTGCGAAACTTGGAAAGCTCCGAAACTTTGAAAGTGCAAAACATAGTGCGAGTTGCGCAACATAGGAAATGATCACGCCACTCAAAATTTTTTTTTTAAACCACGCCACTAAATTTCTTTTATCACAATTACACTTGGAATGAATAGGTGCCTGGTTTACTTACGGGTTTAGTCACGCTATAGGGAGTTGATATTAGTCGGAATCCCTTGTAGTTTGGGTTGTCTCAACCTGTTAAAAATCAATGGAATTTTCCTTTTCTTTAGTACAGAAAATACACACAAATTTTTCACAGCAAGACACCACTCGACGGGGAAATTAAATTAACATCTTGTAATTTCACTTCACTAGAACTAAATTACAAAATTACATTACACTTCACTATCCCTAAATCACATTGAAATTGTTTGTTTATCGGCACTCGAAGCTACCGTACAACGCGCACAATAAACCGACCGACGCGGCGTTACTTACTAGTTACAACTGGCCCGGTCCGAAGGAGTAGTCAATGCTCGACTCTGAATGACAATCGAGTATAAGAGAATCGTTGTTTCAATATTAGGAGAGAGAATTGGATATTTTTTTTTGCAAGGAATTAAAATTTTTTTTTGGGGAAGGCTCACAGCACCGGACTCTATTTTTTTTTCCAATTTAAGTATTCGGCCATTACTCTACTGGGAAGAAAAGGATTGGAAACGAATTGTGGGTCAAGTTCATGCTTTTGTTGACTCTATTTGTTATTGATCGATATTTGGAAGATTTAACCAACGGATTATATTAGGTTAACTATTAGGTTACCTACAATATATTCCCTAACAGGCAGTTATTTTTCAAGGTACTCGGGGCCCGGAAGCTGGTAGATGGTTGTGTGAAGACGAAGAATTTTTTTTTGAGAAACAAGTGAATTTCATTGAGAAACAATTGAATTTTTTTGTTTTGACACTGAATCGAAAAGTGTAATTTTTATTGGCGCTTTCCCATTGACACTTTCTCTGTGGTTGGACTTTTTGTTGGTTGCGATAACTTTTCTTTCCTTGTGTTGTTATTTTACTATTTTTGGAGTACTAGCCCGTGGAACTTCCGTATTCTTTGTTGGTCGTTTTTTTTCTTCGCAGTTGGGGTTTTTCTTTTAGGGGGTCGCGACATTTTAGGGTTAGCGGTCTTTGATTTTTAGAAACCGAAATCGAGATGGAAGTCAATAGGCTCAGCCAGGACGAGCTGTCCTATGAGCTGACAATTAGAGGTTTACCGACAGGCAAGGTGGAGGAAATGAGAGCTGCGCTCCGATCGGCGTTAAAAGTGGAAAGGGAAGGAAAAGTAGTATTGGTTGAACCCTACCCTTTTTCCTTCGACGAAGACGTTCAGGCATTACAGAGGAAGCTGAGCGAGATAGCCTCCCTGCAGGAAGTCTTCGAAGGCGACTCAGGCTCAAGCGAATACAAGAAATTGCTGACGAAGATAGAATGGTGTCTGGCCGGAGCAAACCGCATGACGATTGAGGAGGAACATCAAAAGAAAGAAAAAGCTCGCATCAGAGGAGAATTAATCATATCCTTGGGTTCGCTTTATGCAAAGGCCGAAGGGGATGATCCTGACGACGAAGCATCTGAGGCCGCCGCCGAGTTATCGCTCCCTGCAGCGGTGATGACGACCAACCGAGCTCAGGCCCAAATACATAAGTGGGGTATAAAATTCACTGGGGAACAAGGGCAATCGGTAAGTTCCTTCCTCGAAAGGGTTAATGAAATGGCGGAAGCGAGGGGGATAAACCGATGCCAGCTATACCGCTCAGCCCTGGATTTATTTGGCGGACGCGCGCTAATTTGGTACCGGGCCAATAAGGGTTCCTTGCACTCATGGAATGACTTAGTGAAGGAGTTGAGAAAAGAGTTTCTGCCACCGGACTACGACGAGCGACTATTGGAAGAGATACGGAGAAGGACGCAGGGAAAGGACGAATCTATGGGGATATATGTGGCCATTATGAAAAATATGTTTGCGCGGTTGAACGAGCCCCTTTCGGAGAAGGAGCAACTGAGAATCCTTAGGAGGACAGTCCACCCATTCTACCAGACGCAGCTGGGGTTGCACGAAATAGAATCAATAACCGAAATGGTGGAACTAGGTCGGAAACTCGAGTCGATAAGGTCATCTGCGGAAGCGTTCGTTCCTCCCCCGTCGCGACGAAACCACTCCTTGCTTGAGCCAGACCTTGCTTATATTGGCTACGAACCTCAAGTCATAGCTGCGGTAGATAACTCCAACCAACCTAGGAGGCCGAGTGCAACGGCAGAGAGGAGGTGTTTCCGATGCGGCCAGCCTGGGCATTTTGCCCGGAATTGTCGGGTACTAAGGTGCTTCGGTTGCGGCACACCAGGGACAATCCGTTCACGCTGTGATCGATGCAACCGGCGACCAGCAGAGGAGCAACGTCCAGTTCCGGTGGAACAGCGTCAGGTCCAGGGATCGGGAAACGACCAGGGAGCCCGAGCCTAGACGGCGAGCCGGGTAGTCCGCAGGGAGCCGTAACCAGCGAAGATCCGGTCAACCATCAACGGCCGGACCATTCCGCTAAAATGGGGGTAATAGGGGTGGCTCAGTACGAAAGAGTGGACTATGTTTTCTGTGGTCCGGAAGACGATGTGCGACCTCATCTTTTAGTGGAAACCTTTGGGGTAAGATTTCGTGGGTTACTCGACTCGGGAGCAACAGCGACCGTCATCGGTGGCCCTGGCTGGGAAAAGTTGGAGAAGATGAAGTTGGAAATTAGCGGAACAATGAGGAAGGTGGTTAATGTAGCCGATGGAAGGTCTGTCGAGGTGTTGGGCAAAACGGACATACCCATTGCATTAGAAGGGAGAACGAAGGTTAAGGAGGTACTGATAGTCCCAGAGTTGCCGCACCCAATCATCCTGGGGATAGACTTCTGCAAAGAAATGAAGCTGGTGGTAGACTTCGATGACAACAGCTGGAAATTCAAGGAAGAGCAGACGGGGGTGCGAATACACGCCTTGGAGAGTAGGTCGAAACTTCTGGAGAGGCAGCAGAAGGAATTGGAGGAGATTATCGGGGAGGCGAGCACGTAATGGGGACGAAGCTAGGGTGCACGCGTATCGTGGAACATGTGATCGAAACGGAATCACCGCCCATCAAACAGCGTCATTACCCCATCTCGCCGGCCATGCAAAAGGTCGTCAACGAAGAACTGGAGGAAATGTTGGAAGCCGGAGTGGTGGAACCATCTAACAGCGCGTGGGCCTCACCGGTGGTATTGGTAAGGAAGAAGGATGGCAAGTACCGGTTCTGCGTCGACTTTAGGAAACTAAACAAGGTGACTAAGAAGGATGCTTACCCTCTGCCTTTTGTCTCGACTACCTTAGACAAGTTGCGCGACGCTAGATACCTGTCGTCGTTGGACATCAAGTCGGCCTTTTGGCAAGTACCGATGCAAGAAAAATCCAAACAATACACCGCTTTTACTATTCCAGGGCGAGGTTTATTCCACTTTAATAGGATGCCTTTCGGGTTAACCAACTCGCCGGCGACTTGGCAACGGTTGATTGATAGAGTACTGTCCGGTACCTTGGAGGATAAGGTCTTCGTTTACCTGGACGACGTTATCATTGTTACTCAGACGTTTGAAGAGCACAAGAAAGTACTAAGGGAAGTCCTAGATAAAATTCGCGAGGCTGGGCTCGTCATCAACTTTGACAAGTGTGAATTCTGCAGAGAGGAATTGAGGTATTTAGGGTATGTAGTAGGGGAAAATGGGTTACAGGTGGATCCAGAGAAAGTGCAGGGTATTCTGAACATCGCAACACCTAAATCTGCCACGGAGGTACGGAAATTTATTGGCACAATATCCTGGTACCGTAGATTCGTCCCTAATTTTGCCACGCTATTGGCCCCTATCACAGCTTTATTGAAGAAGAAGACGAAGTTCATGTGGACGCCGCAGTGCGACGAAGCTTTTAAGAAAGCGAAGGATTGCTTAGTGAGTGCACCCATACTAACGTGCCCGAATTTTGATTATCCTTTCGTAATCCATACCGATGCCTCTGGTTATGGTTTAGGCGCAGTCCTTACTCAACATATTGAGGACCAGGATAAGGTGATAGCATACTTGAGTAGGACGTTGAACCGGGCAGAGCGCAACTATTCAACAACGGAGCGAGAGTGCCTCGCCGTGCTTTGGGCAATCGAAAAGTTGCGGCCATATATTGAGGGTACTAGCTTCACTGTTGTCACAGACCACGCATCCTTGGTCTGGCTCCACAATCTGAAGGACCCCGCAGGTCGGCTGGCCCGATGGGCCGTCCGGCTGCAACAGTATGACTTCAACATCGTACACAGGAAGGGCAAAGAACACCTGTTGCCAGATCTACTGTCGCGATCTGTCCCAGCCATAGACTGTGTTGACAACGGGCCCCCACCGAAGGAAGCATGGTATGCACGCATGGAAGCAAAGGTAAGAAAGAACCCCGAACGCTTCCCAGACTGGAAGCTTAACCGTGGTAGTCTTTGGAGGCACGTACGTCCGAAGTATCCAGAGTTGGCCCAGGAGGGCTTCGACTGGAAAAGGGTGTTACCAAAGGCGGAAAGGAAGAAAGTCTTGCTGGAAGCCCACGACCTTCCAACCGCAGGGCATGGAGGGGTTAAGAAGACATACGACCGGCTGTCTCAGAGATTCTACTGGCCGAAAATGAAGAGCGACGTCGCAGCGTATGTAAAGCGATGTAGGACGTGCCAGACGACTAAGCCGGAGCGGAAAAGGCCGGCAGGCTTGATGTCTTCCCGTGCAGTCAGCAGCTATCCATGGGAGTGCGTGTGTATCGACCTGATCGGTCCCCTTCCCCGTTCCACCCACGGAAACAAATACATCCTCACTGTGGTGGATTACTTTAGTAAATTTCCTCTGCTCTTTCCTCTACGGTCGGCTACTGCCCCACCTATTTGTCGCGTTTTGGAGGAATCGGTATTGTTGCTTTTCGGCGTACCTAAGGTAATAATTTGTGATAATGGACAACAATTCAAGTCGAAGGAATTCAAGACACTTACCGAAGGATACGGAATAACGATCCACTACACAGCCTCTTACCATCCCCAGGCCAACGCGACGGAGAGGATGAATCAGAATGTTAAAGCGATGTTGCGCGCTTATGTGTCTGATAATCACCGGACTTGGGACACATACTTGCCGAAAATCGGCTGCGCAATCCGAACAGCAACACACGAAGGAACCAAGTTGACGCCGTACTTCATCAACTTCGGCAGGGAGATGATATTGTATGGTCACGAGACGCCTGGCGGGAATCAGGGAGGAGACAACGCGGAGATGCGCGCGAAGGCCCTACAGGACGTATGGAGAGACGTTAGGACGAGATTGGCCAAAGTGGCGGAAGCAGCCAAACATACCTATAATCTTAGAAGAAGAGATCAGAGATTTTACGTCAACGATTCGGTCTGGCGGAGAAATTACGTTCTGTCGGATGCCTCGCAATACTTTAGTGCTAAGCTAGCACCGAAGTTTGTGGGACCATATACAATCGATAAGGTCCTGTCACCATGGACGTATCAATTGCGCGATCAGACAGGGAAAGTGGTTGGGGTATGGCACTCAAAGGACTTAAAGATATGCGAGCACCCTGTCCCACCCAGTTAGTAGTAAGGATGCAATAAAACTTAGAAGTAAGGTTAATTCAAATGAATTCGGAATTAGAATAAGATTAATAAATTGGAGCTGGATTAATAAAATTGAATTTGAAATTAGAGTAGGAAAATCCTTGTAGGGTAGGGAAAAGTAGTAAATTGTGAACCAAATCAGGCGAAAGAGTTCTTCACTAAGAAATAATCAGGAAAGAGTCAATATCTTGGGTCCCAGTCTTCAGAGACTTCGTCGAAATCTCTCGAAGGAAAGGGAGGTATATGTTAGGATCTTAAAATTCCTAAAATGAAAAATAATTAAAGTAATAAAATAGGAATAGTTAATTCACCCACCTCACATCTGTGTCACCTCTATGTCATACACAGGATCAATGCATATTATGTGTGGCGTCCCTAGTGCTTGTCCCTTAGCTGTTTTAAAACTTGAGGCTGCTGATCCCATTTTTTTCCAGATGACGATTCAGCTGGGGCTCGTGAGATCGTAACCCAAGAAGACCGGAAGCTCGGCAGCATTTCACCAGCATGATCCAGTGGCTGTAGGGTCCGTGGAAGCTGGAGGGAACTAGCAACACTTAATCTCGACAGCGTTTCACCACCATAACCTCCCGCAGCGGCTGTAGAGTCCTTGGAAGCCGGAGGGAACTATAAACACAATCTAGATAACTTATATGATTCGAAAAGTCAGTGAATTGTTATAATGACCTTGACACTTGTAAGCGCGACGTAGGGCTCCAGCAGCGATCCTAACCTCCCACACTTCCGCTGAGGAATCCACCCAGAAATATTTTGTCAACAATTAAAATCCCACAAGAGCTGACCAGCAAACAGGGCGAGCTCAGATGAGTCAAATCTAAAGGAATCATCCAATTTAGGAAACCTAGGAATGTGGCCGGGAGCTGTCAAGCCCCACTTTGTAATTTGGAATTTTGGCCCGCCCAGCCTCTAGGATTTTTCCGGGGATGAAAAATGGGGTGCCTTGGACCCAGTGCGCCTCCTAAAACCAAAACTAGGATAAATTATATTTTTTAAATAATATTACATTCCCGATTCCAAGCGGGTTAAACCGATTCGAAGGCGCACTGGAAATCCCTAAAATAGTGGGCATTTCCCCTTATAAACCGGGCCCCTGGAGCGATCGGCCTCTTAGTTCAGTTGAAGTCAGTGGTGATAGTGAAATTTTAGTAGTTAATTGTTGGCACGGTTGTTGATAGTGGAAAGTGGTGCTAAGTGGAGAAAGAGGAACAGGATCGTTGGCGGAGTCTTTGCGCGTGCAGAGTTTTAAAGCTAAGTATCTTCAAGTTAAGTTTTGAAATAAATCATATAAATTAAATATATTTACAAATATTGATTTGATATATAGTATACGGTATCTATAAATATATATTATTTTTTTTTGAATTATTAATATTGTGCGAAGTGTAATAAAGTAGGCAAAGGCACTCCTTTTGTTTTTTTTTTTTTTTGAGGAAAGATATTTTAATAATCTTTTTTTTGTGTACCTTACGGTGGGTTCAAGCCCCACGTGCTCGGTTCGTAGACCGTAAAACTACGTGGCGCCCATTTAATCTTAAGTTTTCCCTTTCGAACCACCCCGACGCTGAGCGTAGCCGAGCCTTACGCGGAAATTGGCCCGTAACACGGTTGTGTTTTTTTTCAAGCCGTTAAATAACAAAATTTCCCACTAAAATATAAATCAACACGCACCACACACTTCACGTACAACAAACCGACGACTGGCGAACTCGTTTCTCTTGTGCATCGATATCTTTAAGTAGGATAAATCGAAAGAACCATTGTACATAACGAAAATGATGAAGTTCCCATAAAACGCATTCAACAATACATTTGGTGCAGTTTTTTTTTGGCTCAAATTTCCCGTCGAATGCCCGTTTCTACAGTTCAGTACTTGGCCTTTTAAATCTTTTGGTCAAATTTGGCCGTCGTAAGGCAGTAGCCGTGTTTTTTTAATGAACTGGGTTTTGAGTTCATTAAAAGAACGGCAAGGGAAATTTTGCGAAACCTCAACTGAATCTATCTTCAGGGTATTTATCATAAAATAGCTGAAACGTCAACTGTCGCCGTCGGTATTTGTGATTTTCACTACAAAGTTTACCTTTAGAATCCACTGATTACAGTGTATGAATTTGAAGTTCCCGTCCCGGGAATGAGATTTTCAATTCGGAATTTATCTGAAAATGTTTGCCATTAGCTTGCCGTTGTATCAATCGGATGAGGGCATTGAGTTCCAGTCGCCGGTAGTTTTGGGTTCAAGTTTGGATTCTGCAATTCCAAGAATTTGCAGGTCACAGTAATGCGAGATCATAGATTGGACATCGAAGTGATTGCGCAAGAAAATGGAAATTATGTAGTAAAAGAATCAAAGACGGACCGTTGTCCATCGCTCAGTGTTCTTTGGAGAAGTATGAATATCTGTTCACACACCGGACATTCACTCGTCGACGGGTGGATATCCGGTGCGCGAACACAAATTCATACCTATCCAAAGAACACTGTGCAACGAACAACTGTCCGTTATAAAAAACGGACCGTTGCCCGTTGCCGTCAACAAGCGGCCTATAGTTTAAGAACAAATTAACGTCTCTGAATACCTTGAAAGAAAAAAGGGCGGATAGAAGAGAAAAACGCAGTGTCAGTTTATTTGTTATTATTTAAATCAATTTAATATATATGATGAATAAAAAAATTGGTAAAATATATATTTTAATTTATACTGGCTTATAATCGAGTTTACTTTCCAATTTCTTATTATCTGCAACTTTTCTTACGGCTTTCATGAAACCAGAATCTCTTTCCGCTCTAAAATGAAAAAAAGGTATTGAAGAAATTGTGTACGATTGTATATACCTTATAAGGAACTTTTCTTTTCTCTACGCAGATTGTTTGGACCGTTCTGAATAGTCCGATATCTGCGTCAATATTTCCTCGTTAAATTTTTCTAACATTATTGAAATAATAAAATGTTCCAACTGGTCACCACCTTCTAAGAAGGCCTTAATATTATGTATTGTTCCATTTTTTATTCGATGATCTGTAATCCTATCCTGTGTAAAATATGTCCTAATTTTCTCATTACGCTGGCTTGTCCCACCTTGAAATTTCTTGGTTGCTTGTTTCTCAGCTTCTTGTGCTTCGCTTTGCTGCTGATACAGCATGTATTGCAGTTTTTTTCATTGCCAATTCATTATTTTTTAACGGTGACCGCTCAGATTGGCATTCTGTAGATATTCCAGTTGGTATGTGTATTCTACGCACAGCACTATCTGACCTTCCGGTCCACTAGCTCTTTTTGTTTCAATACGAATATCCTTTTCATTTATAAGTGTTTCAATGTCTTTTGGCTTTGGTATCAATGAAACCGATACAGTACTGGTATGCATACGTCCGTGTTCTTCAGTTGTTGGCACTCTTTGAACGCGATGCACTCCAGCCTCATAGCGTAACATTCTATATACATTTTGTCGAGATACAATTAACGTTGCATGCCGCATTCCACCCAAAGAACCATGATCACAATGTACAATTTCCTAATCTCAGCCCATATGCTCTATAGAGTTGCAATACATTTCACATAATTCATGAGCGAATAACATTGCCTCCAGGCCTCTGACTTTACCACTCACTTCTAGAAAAACTGTTGAGACGTTGTGTGGTTCGCATATAGAAAGAATTCCTTGTTAACATCGCATCCACCTTTTCGAGAGAACTGAAACAAGTTTGTCTTTCATCTAAAATTCATTTCTTCATTTCAGGTTGGCTTTCAGTAATCTCTTAATTTTTCAACACTTCTAGATTTTGCAGCACCTCTTCTCCTTGTCGAATACATGATATTATTACTGCACGGGCCTGATGGTCCGAATTGGCTGGAAATAAAACACCATTTTCAATTGCATGAACGATTTTCTTCAAATCAACTTCTTCAGGTTTTACCTTAAATCGATTACTGCAGCGATAAAGAATCGAGTTACTAGAAAATGGTCGCAACAGAACAAGAAAGCAACGTTTTAAATGAATCATTCGCAAAATTCAATAGATTAACTAATGCAATTATATGTCCTTTTAACAGATCAGCTTCTGTGCAAACATTTCGTAAATCTGCCCGGTAAAATTGTCAAATAACAATAGCTTCATATTCTATTTCTTCATGGGAGCAGCATGAATTTTTAAAATTTCTAGCCTGAAGAAAATTTTTTTATTTATTTAATAAACATATAAAAATAATAAGCAGAGAATTACCGAGCTTGTTCATTTGGTAAAGGAATTTCAATTTTCCTGTCGTCTTCCAGGTCGTAAAAGGGCAGGATCCAGTCTGTCTGGGCGATTTGTACCATTATCATTTTAACTTGTTCTAATGAATCAAATCCGTCCATTTGATTGAGTAATTTCATGAGTGTTCGCTGAATTTCACGATCTTACAGATGTAACTTCAGAGGACCTGCGACCACCTAGAGAAATTCTTTATATAAGGCATTTATAAGCCACCAATGGCAGATTATTTCACTTCGCCTGGATCTCATATGGCATATTATAAACAAGAGGATGAACTTCTCTTGGCGGATAACGCATAATGGTAAGTGTAGTCATATCTAAAGCTCCTCTTGTTCCCGACGTCAATTTAGTTATATCCAGCTGCCTGCGGCATCCACCAACATAGCGTGGTCCATTGGCAGCTTTTACAAGAACTAAAATAAAAGAAATTAAAATGAGACAAGTTGATACACAATGGTTAATAATAAAGCAACAAACATTTATCTTTAGTTAACTGCTTTAAAATTTCTTCCACAATTTTTCCAACACTTTGTAGTGCTTTTAAATCATTCTCTGACTTATGATATTGTTTAGTAAGCTCCTTCAGTTCTTCCCTTTCTATAAAATATATTAAATTAGTTTTTATAAAACTTAGTCATCCTAATACTTACAATTTTGTGTCTTTAATAACTCAATTTCAATTAACTCACTTTTATCTCACCCATTTACAAAACTTAAATGACATTTGTCCTCCGGCTTGAAGTTGGCCGCATTCGTGAAAGCAGGGAAATTTTAAAATTTCCCAGTAACCCCGATAGAAACCCTGATAAAACTTGGGTTTTTAGATTTATATGGCGAAGAACCAGCCAGTTCATTAAAAAAATACAGCTAGTATGTGCTCGCATTAAAAATGGTTAAAAACTCTACGGCCATCATATGCCCCTTAAAAAGCCAAGCGGCCGGTGTTCGCCCTTTATAAGGCCGTTTTTATTTTTACTCGGGAAAGCCGCTGTCGAGACTCGCATTTGGAATGACGAAAAGGCAATTACACAAGGTGAACAAAAATATAAAGGTTTTCGACACTGCTACAACTACAACATAAATTGGAGGGTTAGAAAATTTTTTCAACTTTTGTAACTGCTTCAAAAATGCTTCTAAAAAAAGCAGCAGTAAAAGGAGTGCTCCCACGGCGATCATGCAATATTAAAAAAGATATAGAACTGGGATGGGAAGTGTAAGATAATATATGAGTGGCCACACTTTTAGCACAGGATTATTGTGAATTTGAGAACAAGTGCTAAAAGCTAGCCACCAGCTAGAAGTCTAGTATTAAGCGCAGTCTTGTCACACTAGTCGAAGAGTTGTAATAAAGTTAGATGTAGGTTCACAAAAAGCGTTTCATTTATCAAACACCACATGGCGACGAGGAAAACCCAAAAAAAAAAAATTATTATATGGAGTAGGTACTAAGGAGGCACAACGGAAAAGTGATAGCCTATAATAGAAAAAAGTTGGTGGAGTGAAGTGCGATTGATTTCTTTGAGCTGTAGAGCTACAGATTAGTGAAATAAATGAAGATAAAAACTCAAAATATAGAAGTTTGAAGTGCGAAGTGAATGCGCATAAAGGCCGCATGTGATTTAAATCAATAGAAAAGAAGTTAAAAGAATCAGTGGAAATATAGAATGGTAAATGTGCGCATCAAGAGCGAATGGGAATTACAAAAAAAAACGAGAAACACGTTGAGAAGAGACCTCGTGGAAGACCTCCAAAATACCGCACGATTACAGTGACCATTACAAAAAGTATGGATTTCTTAAGAAGAATAGATCCCTTAATGCTAGATGGAAATCTTTCTGAGCATTGGAGGATATTTAAACAAAATTTTGAATATTTTTATACGGCTGCAGAGTTAAGCAAAAAACCTGAGGCCGTACAAGCGGCTATTTTCTTAAACGCGGTAGGCCCGGACGCAATTGAAATATTTAATACATTTTCATTAACCGATGCTCAGAGGCAATCATATAAAGAAATCGTAAGCGCATTTGAAACATTTTTCACACCAAAAAAGAATGAGGCATACGCAAGCTTCAAATTCCACAGCAGAAATCAATCAGCAACAGAACCCTTTGATCAATTTTTGATGGACATAAAAAAATTAATCAAAGAGTGCAACTTCGAGAATCAAGAGTCGAGAATGTTACGGGACCGCATCACCTTGGGAGTAGCTGATAAGGCTTTACAGAAGCGGTTACTGGAAACAGATGGATTGGATGCAGACAAAGCCATCAGCATGGCAAGGGCAGCAGAAGTGTCTAAACAACAGTCAACACAAATCCAGGGTAGAAGTGCAGAAGTTAGCCATAGCGTGGACTTAGTGGATCGTAAGTCAGTGGTGAATAGCAGAAGAATAAACAATAACGAGAAGAACAATGTAGTTACTAAGGGTAATATGTATCATACCAATAAGAATAATGTAGGTAACATAAATTCTCAAAATTTTAGGCAAGGGCAATATTCTAAGTGGAATGGAAATGATAACAAAGATTGTAAATTTTGTTGTAATCAGCACAGAAGAGGAAAGTGTCCAGCATGGAACAAAAAATGCAAAAATTGTGGCGGATGGAACCATTTTGCGGCGGCATGTTTCAAGAAAAGGGTTAAAGGTATCCAACTGACAGATAACGTTGAGCATTTGTTTATAGACTCCGTAACAAAGGTATGTAATATAAAAAATGTTAATGCATGGTTTCAAAAAGTGTGGATAAATGGACAAGAAATAAAATTTAAGTTGGATTCAGGCGCGGAAACGAATGTAATTACAAGCAAAGTGTATAAGAAGCTAAATAAGGGTCGTTTAGAAAAAACAGGTGTTGTGCTTGAAGTTTACGGTGGCATGAAAATTAAGCCACAAGGAGTTACAAAATTAAAATGTGAGGTAAACGGCAAAAGTGTTTGGTTACCATTTGTTATAGCCGATGTGGAAGCAATACCGCTTCTAGGACTAAGAGCTTGTGTCGCATTAGGATTAATGTATCGGGTAGAAACAGTTTCGAAGGATAGTGACAGATTTTTTCAAGAGTATGCCGATGTGTTTAATGGTTTAGGTACATTTAAAACAGAATGCAAATTGAAATTAAAACAAAACGTTACACCGGTAATTCGTGCATCTCGAAGAGTGCCATTAGCACTGTTAGAGCCTCTAAAGGCTGAACTAGAAAAATTATGTGAACAAAAGATCGTAGAGAAAGAAAAGGGCGCAACAGAGTGGGTGTCAAATTTAGTTATCGTTGAGAAAAAAAACAAACAGCTTAGATTATGTCTAGATCCTAAATATTTAAATGAGGCTATAGTGGAGGAACCTTTCTTAATACCCTCATTTGAGGAAATTTCGGCAAAATTATCTAACAAGACGTGGTTTACAGTGTTAGATTTAAAGAATGGTTATTGGCAAGTTCCATTGGATGAGCAATCTTCAAAACTATGCTCGTTTTCAACACCGTTTGGGGTGTTTAAATTCAATCGTCTTCCGTTTGGAATAAAAACTGCCCCGGAAATTTTCCAAAACCTAAACTCAGAGATATTTGCAGATATACCAGGTGTTATCGTGTATATCGATGATATACTTATAGCTGCTGGTAGTCGTGAAGAACACGATAATATTCTTCAAATAGTAATGGCGCGCGCTCGCGAAAATAATGTTAAATTTAATAAAGAGAAAGTGCAGTTATGTGTACAAGAAGTAAGATATTTAGGACATGTAATTTCGCCTAACGGTATAAAATATGATCCAATTTATTTAGAAGCTATTAGCAAACTGAAATCACCCATGAATAAAAAAGAGTTGCAAAAACTATATGGCATGATCAATTACTTGCGTGATTACATTCCAAACCTCGCAGAAATCTCCCAGCCGCTACGGGAATTATTAAAAAAGTCTACAATTTTTCAATGGTTACCAATTCATGACACTTGTCTATCGAAAATTAAAATCGCAATAGTGGAAGCACCCTATCTGAAACCATTTGATATTAAAAAAGATGTTTGCATTCAGGCAGATGCCTCACAGTTTGGTCTTGGTTGTTGTCTAATGCAAGAAGGACAACCAATTTGTTATGCGTCTCGTAGTTTAAATGAGACAGAGGTTAGGTATGCGCAAATAGAAAAAGAATTTCTGGCTGTAATATTTGCATGCAATAAGTTTCATAAATTTATTTATGGTCGCCCTATAACAATCCTGACTGACCACAAGCCTTTACTTGGACTAGTTCAAAAGGAGGTCGGGAAGATTCCGTCAGCTAGATTACAAAGAATGCATCTAAAGCTTATGAAGTATAAGTTAAATTTTAGGTATGTACCAGGAAAAAACATGCTAGTAGCTGATTTATTATCCAGGAATTATATGGAAGGGAATTCAGAAGTAGATATCGAAGATTTGCAAGAAGTGATTCATACTATTAATATGAGCGATGAAAAGTGTAAACTTTTTCAAACAGAAACGGCACGCGATAGCACACTAATCGAACTGTATAAAACAATTAAGAATGGATGGCCACGTACGAAGAGTGCAGTGAAAGAGTGTGTAAAGTTTTACTGGAAATTCAAAAATGATTTGCTAACCGAAGACGGATTGATTTTCATTAAAAATAAAATTATAGTACCTGTGTCCTTACGCCCAGAAATCCTAAAAGTATTACATGCTTCCCATTTTGGGATAGAAAAAACAAAAGCCAGAGCACGAGGATTAGTCTATTGGCCAGGCATAGATAGGGAAATAGAAGATTTGATAGCAAAATGTAGCATTTGCCAAAAACATAGGCGTTCAAAAGGAAAAGATCCTTTGTTACCCCACGAGATACCTCCGTATCCTTACTTCAAAATTGGATATAATGGACTTTGAACAAAAAGCCTATCTAGTTGTCGCAGACTATTTCTCAAAATATGTAGATATCGTACACATAAAAAACAAAACAGCCACAGAAATTATACAGAAATTAGAAAGCATTTTTTCGATTCATGGCATACCTAGACAAATAATTTCAGATAATGTACCTTTCGGCTCGAATCAGTTTAGAAACTTTGCTAAAGAAATCGACATTGAGTTAATAACCACAAGCCCCCGGTATCCACAATCCAATGGATTTGCAGAAAGAAATGTACAAATCGCAAAATCCATACTGCAAAAATCTGTTGAGAGTAAAGTTGGGTTATGGAAAATCCTATTGGAACACCGAAATACCCCTATAAAAGGAAGTTTCCTTTCTCCTGCTGAAATATTGTTTGGTAGAAAAACGCGTACACTTTTGCCTGGAAAATTGTCTTTGTTCAACAATGTTCTCCATAAAAATTTACAACCGGTATTACAAAATAACCAAAATAAATACAAATTTTATTATGATAGGAGCGCAAGATCCAAGGAAGATATTTTTGAAAAGGGAGAGAAGGTATGGTGTAAGAAGGAAAATCAGAGATGGGCACCAGCAGTTGTCATAGCCAAGGACAAAACACCGAGATCCTATTGGGTCGAGTTTGTAGATGGGCCAACCCTGCGCCGAAATACACGTTTTTTGAGACATGCCAAAAAATAATAAAAATTCTTGTTTAATAAATATACCAACCACAACGAGTATACGCATTGAGCTGTGACACTTCCCTCTTTTGTTGATAATATATGTAGATTTAAGTAAGTGGAATTGAATAAATAATGTTATTATAGGTCATTATTAGTAGAGAGAGTAAGCAAACTTGAATTATGATAGTAGATAATCTAGAATGTAAGCTAAACCTAAAACTGAATAATGATGTAAAGTAAATTAAAATAAATAGAATAGTGATGTAAAATGAATTACAATAACATCAAGTAAACGCATGAAAAAGAAATGTTTTAAAAAGGGGAGATGTAAGATAATATATGAGTGGCCACACTTTTAGCACAGGATTATTGTGAATTTGAGAACAAGTGCTAAAAGCTAGCCACCAGCTAGAAGTCTAGTATTAAGCGCAGTCTTGTCACACTAGTCGAAGAGTTGTAATAAAGTTAGATGTAGGTTCACAAAAAGCGTTTCATTTATCAAACACCACAGGAAGGGGAGCTTTTTAAGAGTGTTCTAGCTTCAATTCCCGCTGGGTAAGTTGTCTCTTCTCTAGTGTTTACTATTTAAGTATGATGAGTAGAAGAATCCATATCCATACAAGCATAACATATATTTTAGAGTGCTTGGGTTTCAGGCTCTAGATTAGTGTTTGCTTAACAAGTAGAACGCATGGACAGGGCGGTCTTGACTTTTTGGGTTTCAAGATAGTTTCGGGGCCCCTAGGCGATTAGTATGCAGGGATATGGGGTTTTAACTTTTTGGGTTTCACTCTATTTTCGGGGCCCCCTTTAGCCGGGGGCCCGGGGCAATTCGTCCCAGTTGCCCCCCTATGTGGCGGGCCTGGTTCCCATGCATCGTTAGCGCTTTCCTTTCCATTTACTCTCTTCAGATACGATTTACTCAAATATCTTGACAGTGCCACCGAAAATAAAGATTTAGCGGGGGCAGCTTTCGCTTGGAGGCAGCTTAAATGGAGGAAATAGGAAAGCTCTCTGAACAGGAACATGCACACTTTTCTTGTATGAAATGGAATATCTTTCCTTTTGCTTGTCTATGCTAATAACTACTAAACTTGTTGTGGGAGATTTACTATGTGCTTCTGGCTGCATCGCTAACATCCAACATAGGGTAAATTCGTAAATTCATCACTGCCGCATCACTGCAGAATTCAGCCACAGGCTTCAATTGAAAGTCTGTGGCTGAATTCTGCAGTGATGCGGCAGTGATGAATTTACGAATTTACCCATAGCCAGCTTCGCTACTGCACGCTCATATACGCCTTCTCTGGTTCGGACTGTTGCTTTGCCCACCTGGCTATTTTTACGAGGATATATCTGTTCAACTATCCCTTTTTTCCATTCATTTCGTGGTGCCTTCTCGTCGACCATTATTACGACATACGACGTCTCCCACCTTGATGGGTTTTACAGGATGAAACCATTTAGTGCGTCTAGTTAAGGTTGGCAAGTATTCAGCTACCCAACGCTGCCAAAAATAGTCGGCTATTCTTTGCGATATCTGCCAGTCTCTTCTCAATAACAAATCCTTATCACAGAATACTCCAGGGGGTTTCGTGCCATTGGATGAACCTAACAGTAAATTATTGGGCGTTAACGCTTCTTCTTCCTGGTCGTCCAAAGCACGTACGTTAAAGGTCGAGAATTAATAATATTTTTAATCTCTATTAAGGCAGCTCGAAGTGTCTCGTCGGAGAACCTTTGACCGGAAGAATTCTATATAACGTCCTTTTTACGGAACCAATTAACCTTTCCAAGCATCCGCCGGTGTGTGGCGCCAAGGGTGTGTTAAAGTTCCACCTGCAAATGTTTGCAAATTTGTTAGTAATTATTTGTTGGGGCAACTGCTTTATAGATTCGTGCAGTTCGCGGTCAGCTCCTATAAAATTCGTGCCGTTGTCACTGAATAGCTCTACTGGTGTTCCTCTCCTAGATATAAAACTCCTTATCGCCATAATACAAGAATCTGCTGTGAGACTATGTGCGATTTCAATGTGTACTGCACGGATGGTCAAGCAAGTAAATAAAACGCCCCATCTCTTTTCCTTGTGTCTTCCTACTGTCACGTAAAGAGGCCCGAAGTAATCTATGCCAGTATACGAGAATGGCCTCGTAAATGCGGATAACCTGCCCTTTGTGAGTTCAGCCATCTCGGGGCCGTGGCACTGCATTATTGATTTTGCATCTTGCACAGTCTTTCCTCACTTTCTTAAAAGCTGCTCTTAATCTAGGGATATAAAACTGCTGGCGTAGCTCGTTGATGGCCGTTTCATGATTAACGTGATGGTACCTCTGGTGAAACGACTTTATAAGAAGATACGTTATATGATGCTGTCGCGGTAAAATAATTGGACGCTTATGTTCATAAGATGCGTCTGGTGACCTATCTATGCGTCCTCGGACTCTTAAGATGCCATTTTCATCTATATATGGTGAACATTTATACAAAGGGCTAGTTTTGTCTATGTAGGAAGCTTGTTGATTGTTACATAATAATATATTAATCTCTTTGGTGTAACAATCCTGTTGAGCGGTTCGAAAAAGTGACTGTTGAGCTATCTGGATCTCGTCGTATGTTAAAGCGCCTATTGATGTGGATTGTTGATTCCTTTTCTTTCTTAAGTTACAAATGAATCTAATGACGTATCCCATTATGCGGCTAATTTCATCCAACATGAGAACTTTGTAAGGTCGATTGACTTTGAATTCTCAACGAGATGCACCATTGCGACAGCTGCATCTTCTTTTAATTGCTCCGTACACCGACAATTTGGCAACTCATTACTTGGACGTTTAAGAAATTCTGGTCCTGTGTACCATCTAGAATTTATTGAAAGTTCAGGTATTTTTCCTCCTCTGGTAGCGTCATCAGCTACGTTGTGCTTAGATGGCGTCCATTTGCAATCTTCTGGTCGTGTTGATTCTTGAATTTCACCAATTCGAAAACGTACGAAGGAATCGTTCACTTACAGAAATTTGGTGACCTTTGGTAATGTTGATGGCCAACCTGGCGCCTATGACTGTTGCTTGAAGTTCCAAGCGAGGAATTGTTTCCGATTTCAATGGTGCTACTTTAGCTTTAGCGGTTATAATGTAACGTAACGTTCATACTATGTCATTATGTTGAAATCTGAAATTGCAGCGTAACTGCAGCGTAAGCGTCTTCACTTGCGTCTACGAACACGTGTAGTTGTAAATTACTTATTAGCTGATCGTTGAAGTAGTGACTTGGTATGCGGATTGACTGAATTTGAGGCAAATATTTATTTATTTATTTATTTATAACAACTACACAATTAAGTACAGAAACTTATAAATTTGCGTAGAAAAAAAAACAAAAAAACAAAACAAGAAAAAGAAGGAAAAATAATAGGTAATAAAATAAAAAAAAAATTCGAAACTTAATTACAAATTCAAAACTAAAATTGGATAATTATCTACATATATGTATAAAAAGATGCTTACGGAATCTGGGAATGCTGCTGTTTCTCTTAATATCAATTCGTAACGTGTTCCAAAGTCTGATGGCGTGAATAAAGAATTGCTTTTCAGTAATTCTATGATTAAAATTAGGAATCTGCAAGTTCAGTGTTCTTTGCGAATACGAAAAATTCAATATTGCAAATAAGTAGTCAGGCTTATGGTACAGAATCAGTTTCTTTAAAAAGATAATTGAACGAAAATCTACGGACTTTTGAAGAGTACAACCCGAGACGGAATTTACATATGCAGAAGTGTGATCAAAGCGTCTAAGCATAAAACAATAACGGATCGCTGAATTAAATGCTACATTTAATTTCCTCTGTGTATTGCAGTCTACCGAGCAGAAGATTTCACATCCATAGGTCAAAACAGGAATTATAAGTATTTTTACCAGGAGAACACGTGTTGCAACAGGAGTGTAAGATGCGGATATGGATAATTTCCTAAGGGTCTTATCTATATCTTAGAAATAATACTGTTAATATGATCACTCCACGTTAAAGTTTGATTAAAAATAATTCCAAAATTTTTAACACAGTTTTTATAAGGAATAGCTACGTTGTTCAGATATACTTTAGGGGGTGTGGACAAATCAAGTGGGTTTTTATTAAAAACGATTGCATTGGACTTAGATGGATTAAGATCTAAGTCGTTTTCAACGGACCATTTAAAAGTATTCTTCAAGTCTACGTTCATAGATCGAGCACCTTCTTTAAGTTGGTCATTGGGCTTACTAATATATAACTGCACGTCATCAGCATATAAATGATATCGGCAAAAGGTCAGAGAACTGGTCAGATCATTAATAAACATTGAAAAGAATAAAGGCCCAAGAATGGATCCTTTGGGGAACGCCACTGAAAATATTGACAAAGTCGGACATTTTTTCACCCGAGCATACTCGTTGTCGGCGGCCTGTAAGATAAGATTTTATGAGTTTACAGGCTAGGTTAGAAAAGTTAAAAAGAGATTTCATTTTATTTATTAACATAATATGGCTAACACTGGGCGCGTTTAGGCCGAAGTTAATTTAACTGAGCTAGGCTAGTTAACAACGGCATAAACAGCAATTTTTTAGCGCTGTTAGCTAACTTATTTCTGTTTTTTGGCTTAGCTAAAATTTAGCACAGCCAAAATGAATTGACGTTTGCTTGTAATTTTTTGTTGTAAGCAAATAATTTAGAGAAATATTTCAATACAGAATGAAGATTTTATTATTATTAATCATTTTTTAGTTTTTTATTATTTGTAAAATGGGAAATGTTATTATTTTTGCCTGTTATTAGCTTTAAAATGAGAATTGTCAAATGGCATGCTAGAAACGGTGCTAAGTTAACAGCGCTAATTTAACAGAGTTAAAATAACTCGGGCCTAAACGCGCCCACTGTCAAACGCCTTGGAGAAATCCAACAACACCAGCAAAGTGAGTTTATCGTCTACCATCGCCTGCCGAATATCTTCAGAAATTGAGCAGCGCAGAGCTGCAACTATGTTTAGCTCGAAAACCAGATTGATAAGGTGATAGAAAATTATTTTCCTCAATGTATTCCGAAATCTGTTCGTGCATGAGTTTTTCAAACACTTTGGTAAGGAACGGAAGAATGGAAATAGGACGAAAGTTTTGCTTACTTGACATTTTAGGTATTGGTATAATTTTGGCCAACTTCCACTTAGTGGGGAAGGTCGAAGACCACATTATGGCATTAAATAAATGAGTTAGATATGGCAATATTATTGGTAAGATCATCTTTATGAATTTAGGATTAATGCCGTCAAGCCCCATGGAGTCAGATTTAAGACTTAACACTGCCACATATACTTGTTGCTGGGAAATATTAATAAACGAAAACCCATGAAAAGGATCGCTATGAGTGAGACAAGTGTAATTAGGACTCCCATCATGTCCATCAGCACCCGAAAGGTGGGGCGAGTAGCTTTAAGGCCTGCGGCTCCAACGCATTCCGAAGTTAGGTACTTTCGACATATCTGCATTTGCGTGTTGTTACGTCCCGTTTTCCACGTAAGCCTCGGCCAAGCTCAGCGTGGGGTGTGGTCCTACAAGTAACCAAGAAAGCCCAAGTTAACCCTAATGGGCGCCACGTGGTTTTGAGGTCCACGAACCTTACAGAACGTGGGGCTTGAACCCACTATTACTAACCGCACACCTGATCACCTTTCCACTATGGATGGAAATAGTTTTAGCGATGACCGCTTATCAAAGAACTGTGTGCCTTTCCAAACTACGGTTTTCAATTTATTAAAATAAAAAAATAAACAAAAAAAAAAAACCTTCCACTATGTGCGATACTCACAATAATTTTATTTCTACTTTTATTATAATTATAGTTACTTAATCTTTTTCTCCAAATTATTTGCCGTTTTAAATATTTCAAATTTATATATTATATAAAAATAAGGCAATTTATAATTCCACAATCATATAACCAAAAAAATTTATATAAAAAAAGAACTTAACTTCCCTGTACTCACGGAACCGATCCTAATTCCTCAGATGACTGGTTCTTTCCTTTTCTTTGTCCTCGCTTTGACTTTCACTATACACTTCTCTACTCACTACTTTATCACCACTTACTGATTCACAGCCGAGAGAGTTTTTCCACCAGGGGCCCAGCTTTTATATCAGGAAATGCCCCTTATTCCCACGGTTCCCAGTATTCCTAACCGTGTTCCAACCGTTTCCGTCATACTAGGCGAAATCGGTTAGACCGGTTACAAATAGTTATACTATTATTAATAACTTTTCATTGGGAAAATATACTTTATTTTAAGGGCTTCACAGTGCTACTCCTGGGAAAATTCTGCGGTCAGGCATATTCTCGCAATCGGCGAAGAAACCCTGAGCATGACAGCTCGGATTATGCTGGTCGGATCTCCCAGGATAGCTGGCATTCCTTCTGTCGTTAATCTTAGAGCACTCCCTGGTGGTTTCTCTACCACGTAAGATGGCCGTTTCCTTAGGACTCTTGAAGTTGTGGTCTGAGAAATGGATTAGCCTTATCTGTGGGGGTTAGGATCGGTTCCGAGGTAATATTACTATATTCCTACGCTATAATTGTTTAACTATTTCTTACTACTAATAATCTACTATCGACCTCTCGATGCGCCACTTTAGTCTTATCTTCTACTCGGGCTTCCATTCCTTCATTGAGGTTAATTAATTATTTTCCAGGCTGTGGTAGGTTGCTGCAGACCTTCAATACGTTCCTTTATCGCTTACTAGGGCTTCCATCGGCTCATGGTAATCTGCAAGGAAAGTCTATCAGCAATATGATGCTCTGGCGGACGGCACACACAGATAGGTACAACACAATTTGAAATAACAGACAAGAAATATAAATTTAATTTGGATTTGTTTTAGGAATGTAACAATACCTCCCCTTCCTACAAGAGATTTCGACGAAATCTCTGAGGACTAGGAACCAAGAGATTGACTCTTCCCTGCTTATTTACTACTAAGGAACTGTCTCCGCCCGATTACTTCCAAATTACTGCTTTTCCTATCCTACAACGAGACCTTAATTTCAAATTCAGTTTTATTAATTCAGCTCTAATTAATCTTATCCTAATTCCACATTCATTTGAATTCACCTCACTACTTCTAAGCCTTATTTCCTGCTGATTTACTATTAACTAGGTGGAACGGGGTGCTCGCATATCTTTAAGTCCTTTGCATGCCATACCCCAACCGCTTTACCGGTCTGGTCGCGTAATTCATACGTCCACGGTGACAGGACCTTTACGACCGTATATGGTCCCACGTACTTCGGTGCTAGCTTAACACTAAAGTATTTCGCGGCATCCGACAGAACATAATTTCTCCGCCAGACCGAATCGTTGACGTAGAATCTCTGATCCCTTCTTCTGAGATTATAAGTATGTCGGCTCGTTTTCGCTAATTTGGTTAACCTTGTCCTAACATCTCTCCACACATCTCGTAGCCCCTTCGCGTGCACCTCTGCGTTGTCTCCTCCTGGAGCGGCGTCATTCGTTTCTTTACCATATAATGTCATCTCCTTACCGAAATTTATAAAATACGGTGTTAACTTCGTCCCTTCGTGTGTTCCGGTTCGAATAGCACAGCCAATCTTTGCCAGGTATGTATCCCACGTACGGTGGTTATCAGATACGTAAGCACGTAACATTGCCTTGACATTCTGGTTCATTCTTTCTGTCGGGTTTGCTTGAGGGTGGTACGACGCGGTATAGTTAATTGTTATACCGTACTCCGCGTGCAGTTCCTTGAACTCTTTGGATTTGAATTGCTGTCCGTTATCGCATATTAAAACCTTAGGTACGCCAAAAATCAGGAACACCGATTCCTCTAAAATGCGGCAAATAGGTGGGGCTGTAGCAGAGCGCAAAGGGAAAAGCAAAGGAAATTTGCTGAAGTAATCGACTACGGTTAAAATATATTTATTCCCACGAGTGGAACGCGGTAAGGGCCCAATTAAGTCGATGCATACACACTCCCAGGGATGACTGCAAACCACGCGGGAAGACATCAAGCCTGCCGGTCTCTTGCGTTCTGGCTTCGTCATTTGACACGTAGTACATCGTCTTACGTAGGCTGCGACGTCACTTTTCATCTTCGGCCAGTAGAATCGTTGGGCAAGTCGATCGTAGGTTTTCTTGACCCCTCCATGTCCTGCGGTCGGGGCGTCGTGTGCTTCTAACAAGGCTTTCTTCCTTTCCGCCTTTGGTAACACCCTTTTCCAGTCGAAGCCCTCGTGGGCCAACTCCGGATACTTCGGACGTACGTGCTTCCAAAGACTACCAAGGTTAAGCTTCCAGTCTGGGAAGCGTTCGGGGTTCTTTCTTACCTTTTCTTCCATGCATGCATACCATGCTTCCTTAAGTGAAGAGCCATTGTCAACACAGTCTATGGCTGGGACAGATCGCGACAGTAAATCTGGCAACAGGTGTTCTTTGCCCTTCCTGTGTACGATGTTGAAGTCATACTGTTGCAATCTTATGGCCCATCGTGCCAGCCGGCCCGTGGGATCCTTTAAGTTATGGAGCCAAACTAGGAACTGTCTCCGCCCGATTACTTCCAAATTACTGCTTTTCCTATCCTACAACGAGACCTTAATTTCAAATTCAGTTTTATTAATTCAGCTCTAATTAATCTTATCCTAATTCCACATTCATTTGAATTCACCTCACTACTTCTAAGCCTTATTTCCTGCTGATTTACTATTAACTAGGTGGAACGGGGTGCTCGCATATCTTTAAGTCCTTTGCATGCCATACCCCAACCGCTTTACCGGTCTGGTCGCGTAATTCATACGTCCACGGTGACAGGACCTTTACGACCGTATATGGTCCCACGTACTTCGGTGCTAGCTTAGCACTAAAGTATTTCGCGGCATCCGACAGAACATAATTTCTCCGCCAGACCGAATCGTTGACGTAGAATCTCTGATCCCTTCTTCTGAGATTATAAGTATGTCGGCTCGTTTTCGCTAATTTGGTTAACCTTGTCCTAACATCTCTCCACACATCTCGTAGCCCCTTCGCGTGCACCTCTGCGTTGTCTCCTCCTGGAGCGGCGTCATTCGTTTCTTTACCATATAATGTCATCTCCTTACCGAAATTTATAAAATACGGTGTTAACTTCGTCCCTTCGTGTGTTCCGGTTCGAATAGCACAGCCAATCTTTGCCAGGTATGTATCCCACGTACGGTGGTTATCAGATACGTAAGCACGTAACATTGCCTTGACATTCTGGTTCATTCTTTCTGTCGGGTTTGCTTGAGGGTGGTACGACGCGGTATATTTAATTGTTATACCGTACTCCGCGTGCAGTTCCTTGAACTCTTTGGATTTGAATTGCTGTCCGTTATCGCATATTAAAACCTTAGGTACGCCAAAAATCAGGAACACCGATTCCTCTAAAATGCGGCAAATAGGTGGGGCTGTAGCAGAGCGCAAAGGGAAAAGCAAAGGAAATTTGCTGAAGTAATCGACTACGGTTAAAATATATTTATTCCCACGAGTGGAACGCGGTAAGGGCCCAATTAAGTCGATGCATACACACTCCCAGGGATGACTGCAAACCACGCGGGAAGACATCAAGCCTGCCGGTCTCTTGCGTTCTGGCTTCGTCATTTGACACGTAGTACATCGTCTTACGTAGGCTGCGACGTCACTTTTCATCTTCGGCCAGTAGAATCGTTGGGCAAGTCGATCGTAGGTTTTCTTGACCCCTCCATGTCCTGCGGTCGGGGCGTCGTGTGCTTCTAACAAGGCTTTCTTCCTTTCCGCCTTTGGTAACACCCTTTTCCAGTCGAAGCCCTCGTGGGCCAACTCCGGATACTTCGGACGTACGTGCTTCCAAAGACTACCAAGGTTAAGCTTCCAGTCTGGGAAGCGTTCGGGGTTCTTTCTTACCTTTTCTTCCATGCATGCATACCATGCTTCCTTAAGTGAAGAGCCATTGTCAACACAGTCTATGGCTGGGACAGATCGCGACAGTAAATCTGGCAACAGGTGTTCTTTGCCCTTCCTGTGTACGATGTTGAAGTCATACTGTTGCAATCTTATGGCCCATCGTGCCAGCCGGCCCGTGGGATCCTTTAAGTTATGGAGCCAAACTAGGGACGCGTGGTCTGTGACGACTGTGAAGCTGGTACCTTCGATATATGGCCGTAGCTTTTCGATTGCCCACAGTACTGCGAGACATTCGCGCTCCGTAGTTGAATAATTCCTTTCCGCTTTGTTCAATGACCTACTTAAGTATGCGATGACTTTATCCTGCTCTTCGATATGTTGCGTGAGAACTGCGCCTAAACCATAGCCCGAAGCATCGGTATGGATTACAAAAGGATACTCGAAGTTTGGGCAAGTGAGTATGGGTGCACTGACGAGACAATCTTTCGCTTTCCGAAAGGCTTCCTCACACTGCGGCGACCAAATAAACTTAGTCCTCTTCTTTAACAATGCCGTGATCGGAGCAATTAAGGTGGCGAAGTTAGGGACAAATCGACGATACCATGACATCGTGCCTATGAATTTTCGCACTTCCGTCACCGACTTTGGAGTTGCGATGTTTAAGATCCCTTGTACCTTCTCTGGGTCGACCTGTAATCCGCTTTCTCCTACCACGTAACCCAAGTATTTCAATTCAGCCCTGCAGAATTCACACTTGTCGAAGTTAATTACAAGACCTGCTTCGCGGATTTTGTCCAGAACCTCCTTCAAAACTCGCTTATGTTCTTCGAACGTTGGTGTTACGATAATAACGTCATCTAGGTAGACGAAAACTTTCTCGTCCAACGTCCCACACAACACTCTGTCAATTAGGCGTTGCCACGTTGCGGGTGAATTTGTTAGCCCGAACGGCATCCGATTGAAATGGAACAATCCTCGGCCCGGTACTGTAAAGGCGGTAAACTGTTTAGATTTCTTTTCCATTGGCACTTGCCAAAAGGCTGACTTTATGTCCAATGACGATAAATATTTGGCGTCGCGTAACTTATCCAGCGTGGCCGAGACGAAAGGTAAAGGATAAGCGTCTTTCTTTGTTGCCTTATTTAACTTCCTGTAGTCAACGCAGAAACGGTATTTCCCATCTTTCTTCTTCACTAATACTACCGGTGAGGCCCACGCGCTGTTGGAGGGTTCGACGACTCCAGCTTCCAACATTTCTTCTAGCTGCTCGTTGACTATCTTTTGCATTGCTGGTGATAAAGGGTAATGGCGTTGCTTGATGGGCGCTGATTCTGTCTCGATCACATGTTCCACCATATTGGTGCATCCCAGTTTCGTCCCCATTACACCCTTCGCCTCCCCGATAATCTCCTCCAATTCCCTTTGCTGACTTGCCGGAAGCTTTGATTTGCTTTCCAAAGCATGTATTCGGATCTGTGTCTCCTGTTCCTTAAACCACCAGCTGTCATCACCGTAATCTACTACAAGTTTCATTTCCCTGCAAAAGTCTATCCCCAGGATAATTGGGTGCGGCAACTCTGGGACTATCAGCACCTCCTTAACCTTCATTCTCCCTTCTAATGCAATGGGTATGTCCGCTTTTCCCAACACCTCGACAGACCTTCCATCGGCTACATTAACCACCTTCCTCATTGTGCTGCTAATTTCCAACTTCATCTTCTCCAACTTCTCCCAACCTGGCCCGCCGACGACCGTTGTTGTTGCCCCGGAATCGAGTAAGGCACAAAATTCCACACCAAGAACCTCCACCAAAATGTGAGGTCGCACGTCGTCCTCTTGACTACAGAAGACATAATCCACTCTCGCGTGCTGTGCTTCCTCTATTCTCGTGGCGGGACCTGGTGGCTGAAGCTCTGTTGGTTTTCTGATGGTTACGGCGTTCTGTGGATTACCCGGCTCGCCGTCTAGGCTCGGGCTCCTTGATCGTTTCCCGGTCCCTGTGCCTGACGCTGCTCCACCGGAACGGAACGTTGTTCCTCCACTGATCTCCGATTGCAACGATCACAACGCGAGCGGATAATCCCTGGTGTACCGCAACCGAAGCACCTCAGTACCCTGCAATTCCTGGCAAAATGTCCTATGCGTCCACATCGGAAGCACCTCCTCTCGTTTCCGGTCGCACTCGCCCTACTAGGTTGGTTAGGGTTGTCTCGTACTGATAATACTTGATGTTCGACTCCGATGTACGCTAGGTCTGGCTCCAGTAGAG
This sequence comes from Thereva nobilitata, assembly GCA_963855945.1. NCBI lineage: Eukaryota > Metazoa > Arthropoda > Insecta > Diptera > Therevidae > Thereva > Thereva nobilitata. The sequence continues at coordinate 69,025,965 of OY979695.1, forward strand.
AGTGATTACGTCTTGACGGGGGAGGGACGAAAGCCTCAGCAGAGGACCGTATGGCTTCGAGCTTCCGACCTAGTTCGACCATTTCGGTTATCGACTCTATTTCCTTCAACCCCAGTTGTGTCTGGTAAAAGGGATGGACCGTCCTTCGCAAGATTCTAAGTTGTTCTTTCTCCGAGATTGGCTCGTTCAACCGCGCGAACATATTTTTCATCGTGGCCACGTAGATTCCCATGGGCTCGTCCCTTCCCTGCGTTCTCCTGCGAATTTCCTCTAGCAGTCTCTCGTCGTAATCAGAAATTCTTTCCTCAACTCTCTCACCAACTCATTCCATGAGTGCAAGGAACCCTTGTTTGCCCGATACCAAATTAGTGCGCGCCCCTCGAACAGGTCCAGGGCCGAACGGTAAAGCTGGCATCGGTTTATCCCCCTCGCTTCCGCCATTTCATTAACCCTTTCGAGGAAGGAACTTACCGATTGCCCTTGTTCCCCAGTGAATTTTATACCCCACTTATGTATTTGGGCCTGAGCTCGGTTGGTCGTCATCACCGCTGCAGGGAGCGATAACTCGGCAGCGGCCTCAGATGATTCATCGTCAGGATCATCCCCTTCCGCCTTTGCATAAAGCGAACCCAAGGATATGATTAATTCTCCTCTAATGCGAGCTTTTTCCTTCTTTTGATTTTCCTCCTCAATCGTCATGCGGTTTGCTCGGGCCAGACACCATTCTATCTTCGTCAGCAATTTCTTGTATTCGCTGGAGCCTGAGTCGCCTTCGAAAACTTCTTGCAGGGAGGCTATCTCGCTCAGCTTCCTCTGTAATGCCTGAGCGTCTTCGTCGAAGGAAAAGGGGTAGGGTTCAACCAATACTATTTTTCCTTCCTTTTCCACCTTTAACGCCGATCGGAGGGCAGCTCTCATTTCCTCCACCTTACCTGTCGGTAAGCCCCTAATTACCAACTCGTAGGACAGCTCGTCCTGGCTGAGTCTATTGACTTCCATCTTAGTGTTTGGACAGAATCAAGATGATGCGTCACCACTATTACCACCTCCAAAAAAAAATGTCGCAACCCGCCAAAATCCAAAAGGCAAAAAAAAAACAAGAAACAAAACTTAATTGCAGCAAAAGTACCACAGGCTAACATCCAAGGAATAGTAAAATCAAAAAAAAAAAAACACCAAACCGTAGAGCAAAAGTGTTAAGGCAACCCAGGCAAGGGATAGCCCATTCAAAAACAAGAGCAAAAAAAATTCCTACCAGGGCAAAAGTATCCAGAAATAGTACACTAGTGCTGGAAGTGGATCATCAGTTCATAGCCTGCTTACCCAAAAAAAAAACAAGGTTTAAATCCTCTCACTTGATTCTATCAATTCGCCCGATCCTATTACTCGATGTCGCTTTTAGAACCGTAATAACCTGTGAAGCGCCACCAACATATAGAAATCCGCGTATCGATTCAATGACTCCAAAAAAAAATTCAATTGTTTCCCAAAAAAAATAATCCACATCTACACACTACGATCTACCAGCTTCCAAGTCCTCAGTATCCTCCAAAATAACTTTAACTGTCTGTTGGAAAATAGCATATATTGTATAATAGGAAAATATCATGTAATTCTAATAGCGAAACATCGGTTAGTTTAATCTTCCAAGTAACTTCGTTCTTTGCTAATATCGTAGATCAATCGACACAACCAAAAAAAAAAAACGAAGGAAAACAACAGCATGAACTTGACCCACAAATCAATTCCAATCGTTTTATTTTCCCTAGTAGAGTAATGGCCGCTTGCTGCAATGCAAAAAAAAAAAAAACAGGATCCTGTGTTGTGAGCCTTCCTCACCTCGCAGTAGTGAATGATTATTCCCAAAACTAAAAACTTATACTTCCTTGCAAAAAAAAAAAACTCCAATCCTCTCTTGATAATGCAAACGCAATTTCTCTTATACCCTATGATGGTCATTCATGGTCGAACATTGATTACTCATTCGGAACGGGCCAGTTGTACGTAGTAAGTAACGCCGGTCGGTTTATGGTACACGTTGTACCCTGTTTAGCTCGAGTGTCCGTAGTGTAAAACACAAATTTTGTGTGATTTGGTGACGATAATGTTTTCCTTGTGGCTAAGATCACGTTAAGATCTAGTTTTAATTGAATAATATCCCCGTTAAATAGGTGGTGCCTTGCTGTGGAAAATTAGTGTGTATTTTCTGTGTAAAACAAAAGGAAAAATCCATTGATTTTTAACAGGTTGAGACAACCTACACTACAAGGGATACCATATACCATCAACCTTCTTGTCACTAAAATTGTATGTATTCGTTATTACTATTTAATACTCCAAATGGAAAATATAATTGTGGCAAAAAAAAAAATTTGAGTGGCGTGGTTTTAAAAAAAAACAATGAGTGGCGTGATCAGTTACTGTGTTGCGTACTAGCACAATGTTTCGCACTTCCAAAGTTCCGGAGCTTCCCAAGTTTCGCAACTTTCAAAGTTTCGCAACTTTCAAGGTTTCGCAACTTTTAAAGTTTCGCAACTTTTAAAGTTTCGCAACTTTTAAAGTTTCGCAACTTTTAAAGTTTCGCAACTTTTAAAGCTTCGCAACTTTTAAAGTTTCGCAACTTTTAAAGTTTCGCAACTTTTAAAGTTTCGCAACTTTTAAAGTTTCGCAGCTTTTAGAGTTTCGCAACTTCTACAGCTTTGCAACTTACTTGCAGTTCTTAACTCCCCAACAACTTGTTGCCTCGCTCCCTGCTCTCTAAATAGTTCTTCGTACACGCACTACTGTCACTCCCACACAAAGATTTTACGGCCAACTGTCAAGATTTGTATAACACTTGACTGGCTGAACAGCTGGAGGCCACTGAAAATAACAGTTTTCAAAAAAAATGAGAAATTTGTTATGTCTTCGTCCTTTCCTACACTAAATTCCACTCTGCCACTAAAAGAAATTATGCCACTCTTCCACTATTAAAATGCCACAAAAAAAAAAAAAAAAAAACCAAAACATATTCCAATCTAATCCGGTATTAACTAAATAGTTTTCCTATAAAATAATCTCACTTTGATCGTCCTCTTTGCATTAGTGACTCTCTTGACGAGAATCCGGACCACTTTTAAAATTGGTAATAAATATTAAAGGTAGTTTATGCCTGATTATTTTAGTGGCGTTAGGGAAAATGGCTGCGGAAGAACCAAAACAAAATGCCGAAAGCTTTCACTTCTCAAAACCTTTATCGCGGCCAATATTGACTAAATTCCGGATTGTCACACCAATTCCATAAGAGACACTTTCCTTCAATAAAAAGGAGAAAAAAAAATATAAAAAAAATCGGGGTTAACTTGGTAATCATGAAATAATAATCACGTTGGGCGCCAGATGTTACGTCCCGTTTTCCACGTAAGCCTCGGCCAAGCTCAGCGTGGGGTGTGGTCCTACAAGTAACCAAGAAAGCCCAAGTTAACCCTAATGGGCGCCACGTGGTTTTGAGGTCCACGAACCTTACAGAACGTGGGGCTTGAACCCACTATTACTAACCGCACACCTGATCACCTTTCCACTATGGATGGAAATAGTTTTAGCGATGACCGCTTATCAAAGAACTGTGTGCCTTTCCAAACTACGGTTTTCAATTTATTAAAATAAAAAAATAAACAAAAAAAAAAAACCTTCCACTATGTGCGATACTCACAATAATTTTATTTCTACTTTTATTATAATTATAGTTACTTAATCTTTTCTCCAAATTATTTGCCGTTTTAAATATTTCAAATTTATATATTATATAAAAATAAGGCAATTTATACTTCCACAATCATATAACCAAAAAAATTTATATAAAAAAAGAACTTAACTTCCCTGTACTCACGGAACCGATCCTAATTCCTCAGATGACTGGTTCTTTCCTTTTCTTTGTCCTCGCTTTGACTTTCACTATACACTTCTCTACTCACTACTTTATCACCACTTACTGATTCACAGCCGAGAGAGTTTTTCCACCAGGGGCCCAGCTTTTATATCAGGAAATGCCCCTTATTCCCACGGTTCCCAGTATTCCTAACCGTGTTCCAACCGTTTCCGTCATACTAGGCGAAATCGGTTAGACCGGTTACAAATAGTTATACTATTATTAATAACTTTTCATTGGGAAAATATACTTTATTTTAAGGGCTTCACAGTGCTACTCCTGGGAAAATTCTGCGGTCAGGCATATTCTCGCAATCGGCGAAGAAACCCTGAGCATGACAGCTCGGATTATGCTGGTCGGATCTCCCAGGATAGCTGGCATTCCTTCTGTCGTTAATCTTAGAGCACTCCCTGGTGGTTTCTCTACCACGTAAGATGGCCGTTTCCTTAGGACTCTTGAAGTTGTGGTCTGAGAAATGGATTAGCCTTATCTGTGGGGGTTAGGATCGGTTCCGAGGTAATATTACTATATTCCTACGCTATAATTGTTTAACTATTTCTTACTACTAATAATCTACTATCGACCTCTCGATGCGCCACTTTAGTCTTATCTTCTACTCGGGCTTCCATTCCTTCATTGAGGTTAATTAATTATTTTCCAGGCTGTGGTAGGTTGCTGCAGACCTTCAATACGTTCCTTTATCGCTTACTAGGGCTTCCATCGGCTCATGGTAATCTGCAAGGAAAGTCTATCAGCAATATGATGCTCTGGCGGACGGCACACACAGATAGGTACAACACAATTTGAAATAACAGACAAGAAATATAAATTTAATTTGGATTTGTTTTAGGAATGTAACAGTGTCTTCGCCGCGAAAAACATTTCCTAAGTAAATTACCAATAAGTTTGTATTTAAGTCTGTAATATTAATTCCGTTCAATGGAGGGTAATATTGAAGGTTTGTAGAATATTTCTATGTGTTTTACCGTTATTAAATAATAATCCATGCTAATGTAAAAGAACGATCAAAAACTACGAAAAAAAATTTTTTAAAAACTTAACTGACCTTAAACTGTAAAAATAGTTTATCCCCCACTACCTCCGGGATAGTTTTAAGGTGATTTCGTAGGAAATACTTTATGAAATGAGAATTTGAAAGATTTGGGTGCCAATACTTGCCAATTCATATTTTATACGATGTTAAAATTGGTGAAAAAGTACTGAAAAAGTACCAAATAAGGCCAATTTCAACTTCAAAATTGCTTATAACTTCAAAAGTAAAGGCCGTAGCATAAAAATTGTCTGGACATTATTCATAGGAAATACTTCAACCTTTTTCGAAGTTTGGAAAAAAAGTATAGGTTAACTATGTATTTTTTGGAGAAAAAGATAGTTAAAGTTGAAATTTTAGTTAAAAAACCAAAATTTTGACTTTGACGACTCATAACTCTGGAAGTTGGTAAAGTGGAGCCGTCACGGTTATACGGTTACACAAATACAGGGTGATATGTAAAACTCTAACAAAAAAACTTCAAAACGCCCTAGCGGCTAAACCGTTAAGGTGCCGGCCCATAGCACGCGTTGACGCGATGCGTGCGCTAGAGGCATTTGACATTTCAATTGAAGTTAATGCTATTTAATGGAACCAGTCCCAATGGCTGCAGCGACACACGCGAGTAAAGCTACAAACGCTTGAAGTTGACCAATTTTCAACTTTTCCATGCGATAGGCGCGTTTGACGTTTGTTTGTTGTGTACATAATTTAAAATTCTTTCCTAGATTGATGAAAGAATTTTAAATTATGTACACAACAAACAAACGTCAAACGCGATTCAAATATACAAATTTTTATTAAATAATGTTCGCTGTTAAACGCGTTCATTGGGTCTGTCGAATGCGTCTCACCCTGGACTGTCATATGCCTCTTGCGCGAACGTCGCGTTAACGCGTCCTATGGGTCGGCACCTTTACGGATTCATGATCAGCGATGTGAAAAACCCCTGAAACCTAAATTTCGAATGTACGGGACAACTCATTATATTTTTGTCCACTTTTTCCTTATCTAGCCCACTGTGCGTCGGTTTCCAAGGGAATGAGCGAACTCGTGATTGAGCTCATTTAGGTCCCTAGCTATATCATTGGTTTCCGATTTGTGGGCCCTACACCAATATCCCTCAAGTTATTCCAAAGCTTTTTAGCTGGTAATTTAACATTAAGCTTACTTCGATAATAGTTGATTTTGGAAAAACGAATTTCATAATTAACACGATTACGCAAAATGCGATAAAATTCCCAGCAATCAGAGGTTCGAAAACGTCTCCATCGTTTATAAGCTGAGTTGCATTGCAATATTAGGTTTTCAATACGTGTTGTAAACCAGGGCAGCTAGAATTAATTATGCTTCTATTATTTAATGGTACAAATTTATCGAAGAGGTATTTCACTAAACATTCTAGAAAATTAACTTTATCATCTAAATTCAAAATTGAATAAATGTAATCCCAGTTCAATTCAGCAGCTTCGGCGAACAAGGAATCATGATTTACATGATAGAAGTCGCGATAGGTAAAAGTGCTAGATATGCTTTCCTGATGTACCTGTCGGGATAGTTTTGTGCCGGGAGCACGAAGAAGGGAAAATGCCACAAAGGCCAAAACACCATCATTACAAAAAAAAATCTAATTGAGGAAAGGGGTTAAAAAGGGTGGCTCGGACGGTTCTACCGCCGCGAGGGTATCGCTGAAGAAAAGCATCCCATGCACCGGTTGTCGGCACGACCAGCGATGCGCCAGCTAGCTCGCCGGATGGGGTGGGGTCCGCGGTACATGGGTGCTGAAGGGGTGACAGTTTGCGAAAACCCAAAAAAAACCTCGTGCCTATACAACATAAAACAACAACAGAGCGATAAGGGGAGGAACGACGTCCAGGGCCAACGAGGCCACTGGTCACCGAGTCATCCCGAGGGGCTACATAATATCAGAAAAAAGAATGTATGAGAAAGGCACCTTCCCTTGGTTAGGACATCCTGAGTCCTCAGGGCCACACCGACAAGGGGGTACCCTACTCCATCTTTCTCCACACGATATCCCTACATCGATAGTCCATAAGGAAGCTCCGGAACCCCAAACGAACTGTCCACTAACCACTAACCCTGCTTTATCATGGGTGGATATCGCACCAACGAGTTCTCTTAAGGATGACAGTCTATTAACGGTTGGAGGTCACCGGAAGCTCGGGTTATTGCGTGCCGTCTTGTCTAGTCCACTGTGGGTAACCAGGTATGTCATCAGACTGATACCTATCACTTGTTTAAAGTAATAGACCACCCGAGGGTGTGCTCCTCATCATTTGACGGCTACAGTAGTACGTTATAGTTGTCGTGTATAGTCCTGTCGATAGCTTAGCAAAGGCAATGGAGAAGAAAGAATGGAAAAGGAACGACCAAAAGAGTCGTAGGCGAGTTCGTTAACTCAGAGGGGTAGCTGCAGGGTATGCCCGCTATGTAGTAGTATCAAAATCTGCCAAAAAGGAGGATTAAGATTTTTGGTCACCGTACCACCAACTTGACTTATCTATCTATGGCTATAAGCATCTCACTAATTTAATATTATGAAGGATATATTCACGGAAAATTCAGGTTTGTCGAGAATATAATGCTATCCAAAGGGAAAGGGAATTTGGTCAACGGACCATCACTTTAATTTCTATGTATGGCTATATACAGTTCAATAAATTCAGGTCATGAAAATATAACTAAAAGAAATTCATAGATTTGGGGTCAACGGACCATCACTTTAACTTAAATGTAGGGTTATATGTGGTTCAATAACTTAATGTCATGTAAATATATTTATGAATAATTCATATATTTACGAGATTATAATATATTATCAGTCGCTTGCGAGCTCTTGTATTGAGCAGTACTATCGATTGCGGTTTTTTTTACGTTTTTTTGAAGTTGTTAATCCATTACTTATATTTAATTTAACATTTAATTTTTGCTTTATTTAGTATAGGTTTGTTTCTCAGAACTTTTGGGGCATAGTCTCCAATATGGGGCCAGACCCCGGTGGGTCTAACCGTTACGCCCTTTTGGCTGATAATAATCTATCCATCCCTAAAAAAAGATCGAAACGTGCTCTCACAACAACTTTTGTGTCACCCTCCACCATTCTTGATTTCCCGCCCTTACCTGTTCAACAGCACTCAAATCCAGCAAAGTTTATAACGATTCAATCGAGCAAACCTGAAAAAACTTTGAGGGACGAAAATGCTTTCATCCTTAAACTGGCTGTTGATGCCATTAGCAAACAATATTCCAAGTTTTCATGGTTACACGATGGATCTCTGCTCCTACTTTGCGACAATCAGCAGATTGCTGAGAAATTCATTTCTACAAAAATATTGCCTGGTCCCATACCAGTCAATATAGCGTTTCACCAAAAATTGAACCAGACGAGAGGCACCATTTACTGTCGCTCCATAGCACATCTCTCTCCTATAGAGATAGTTGACGGACTATCTAAATATAACGTAACTGACCTCAGAATCCATACGAGGAAGGATGGGGATAAAGACACTCCTACCGGCCTCATTTTCCTCACTTTTGACCGCCTGACACTGCCTGAAAAAATTGAAATTGGGTTCGAATTGGTCAAAGTCCGTGAGTTCATCCCAAATCCCATGCGTTGTCGCAAATGCCAACGTATTGGTCACACCGCTTTACGATGCTCCGGTAATGAATTGTGCGCCTCATGTGGTTACTCTCCTCACCAAGGCAACTGCACTAGAACCTTCTGCATAAATTGTGAAGCAGATTCCCACACGTCTCAAGCAAATGATTGCCCAAAATACAAGGAAGCCAAGGAGGTTCTTAAAATCCAGACCAAACATAAGTGCTCCAGATATGAGGCTAGAAAGCATAATTTCGAGCAGCTAAAGCTCACGTCTACCGACCCCAACATTTCCTACTCGTCTGCTCTTTCAACCTCCCCACCCACAATGTCTAAATTACCAAATCTTTCATCCTCCTCTTCTCCTTCAACCGCTCCACTAGTTTTACCGCACTCATCTTCTAAGTCTATTTCACCTTCGCAAAGCATCACCCAATCTCCCGTTGCGCACTCTAACATTTCACCGAACACAATTGACAACTCACCTCTCTTAGCCAGCAATTGCTCCCCGTCGATTACAACAAGTACTCAATCAAACACTATTTTTGATAACTTTGTCGAACCTACACTACCTGCACCAAATACATCTCAAAAAAGTACAGACAGTCAAATAATGGAAACCGCTTCTTCTCCTTCTGAATCTGATTCCGCAGCCTCCGCTGTACCTTCAAAACTTAAACCACGCCAAAAGAAGAAACAACAAACCAAGGGGAAAATTAACTCCAAAGCTTTACGAAAAGATCTACTTAAAACCGTCGGTTAAGTTTTCTTACACTCAGCTTTAATTTTTTCAGGAATAGACTCTTTTCTTCCTCTTTATTTACTTTCTTTTGCTATTAAACCTGATCTCAATAAAGAATATCATATGTATTCAATGGAACATTCGCGGCTTTTACAATAACCTTGCAAACTTACATATCTTATTAGAATTTTACAAACCTCACATAGTCTTGCTACAGGAAACGAAATTGTTACTTGGTGGAGGGCCGTCCCGCGTTGGCCAGTATGTTTGCTATCACCACAATAAGATCTATCCAAATAGGAAAAGTGGCGTTTCCATACTTGTTCACAAATCCATATCTCACACTCACCTACCTCTACGCTCAGATCTTGTAACGAACTCCGTTCTTATCCATTCATGCCCCCCTACAGCCTTTGTCAATGTATATCTAGAAATAGATGAAAGCGTCTACCTTACCGACCTCCAAAATCTCTACGATCAACTCCCGAGATGTTTTATTATCGGCGGTGATTTCAACGCCCACAGCCCTTGTTGGGGTAGCCCTTCCTACGACACCAGAGGTCAAGTAATCGAAGACTTTCTTTCAAATAATCAAGACCTAGTCATCCTAAACAATGGCTCTTTCACCCATCTATCTACCCACAACACCCTAACATACATTGATCTCACTTTTTGCTCTTCCAACATGTCCCCGTGTCTTAACTGGGTAACCCACTCCAGCCTCGAGGGCAGTGACCACTTCCCCATCGTTATCCGCTCGAACACTTCTCTTGCCAGTACAAAACACGTTCCCTACTTCCTTTTGAAAAAAGCCAAGTGGGACCTTTTCTCGGCAACTGTTTCTGATCTCTCGGCAGCCTGTACATGCTCGGAGAATATCAACCAGGAAGCGGCTAAACTTAGGAAAATTCTACGTGGTGCTGCATCTGTTTCCATCCCTGTTAGCCATCCCAAATCCTCATCCCAACCTAATTGGATGACGCGCGAAATTCTCTCCTTGATAAAGATCAAAAACAGATCCTGGCAACTTTGTCGTCGTCATCCCTCTCAGTCTAACTTCCTGAGATTTCGTAGAGATTCAGCCATCTTAAAAAGAACCATTAAAAAGGCAAAAACGGACTCATGGATCTCCTTTGTGAATTCCATAGACGTCCAGACTAATCTTAAACAGGTCTGGGCAAAGGTACGTGCTGTTTCCGTAGGTCGATCCGTCAGGCTCATATCGAACATTCACTCAGGCGGTGTAAGTTTTACCAACTCTCCCGACATTGCTGAGGAATTTGCCAGAGTTTGGACGTGTTACTCAGCAGACAGCAACTTCACCACTGAACACAAGCGACGTAAAAAGAATATACCTTCCGATATGCAGCAATATTCTGGTGACACAGGCGTTACACTTAGTCATCCCATTACCTTAAGCGAATTTAACTATGCCTTAAATTCCTTCAAGGGTACAACTCCCGGGCTCGATAAGATATCCTATGATCTAATCAGGAAATCTCCCATTTCATTCCAACTTCGTCTCCTTAACCTATATAACCAGATCCTTGTGAAAAAATCCTTCCCTTGTGCCTGGAAACACGCCATCCATTCCCAAAGTAGCTGGTACTTCTTTGTGTGTCAACAACTTTCGGCCCATATCCTTGATTTCTTGTCTCTCAAAAATATTAGAAAAAGTACTCTCAAGTAGAATAAACGCTGTGCTATCTAAATGTTTCTCTAAATCACAACTTGCATACATTCCTCAAAAAGGCACGCACACCCTTCTACACCTCCTAGAAGCGGACGCCTCCGATAGTTTGGCTCGACGCAAGCACGCCTCGGTTCTTTCTCTCGATTTGGAAAAGGCTTACGACAGACTGAGCGCCCCTTTCCTCGCTAACCAACTCGCCAAGTTAGGGGTTGATAAAAGCTTCATTCTTCTCATCGTCGACTTTCTCAGCCACAGGACCATTCAAGTACGAGTTAACGGCTTCCTTTCGTCGATTATGCCGCTACAGAATGGAACTCCACAAGGTTCCCCGCTTTCATGTGCTTTGTTTAATCTGTACACCATCTCCCTTTGTTCCAATTTAAACAAAATTAATAAGATCACATCATTCCTGTATGCTGACAATGTTTTGGTCTTCAGCTCAGGAAAACCCAAGTCGGTTTCGAGAAACTTAGCCCTTGCACTGAAAACAGCGCTAAACTGGGCTTCTTCTGCCGAAGCGATTTTTTCCAAGAGCAAAACTGAATTACTCCACATCGGTCGAAAAAAGAACTGCAACCCACCCATCATCTCCGTCAAAGATTACTCCATCACCTCCACCAATGAATTGAAAATTTTAGGCCTCTTTATCACGAAGAATCTTAAATGGAACAAGCACATTAAGACAGTAACTAACAAAATGAATAAAATCAATAATCTGGTGAAATGTTTAGCTTCTCGTAAAAACGGCCTGTCAATTTCCGCGTTCTTACACATCTGTAAATCTCTCATCTTGGGCACTGCTGGTTACTGCCTCTCAATATATTGCAACTCTCCAGCTTCTGTTCTCCGCCCACTTCAAACCTCCATCAACAATGTCTTAAGATCTGCTACTGGCGCCCTTCGTTCTACCTCAATCGATTCCCTGCTAATTGAAACAGGGACCACCCATATCTCTGTGCGAACCCGTAAGCTTCAAGTCAAACTCTTTTCACAACACATTATAGACTGTAGGGACATCGTCCTACTACTTCCGGTTACTTAGCCAAGGGGCTGGAGATAAAAACCCAGTCGGCCGAGGCTAAGTAAAAATCAAAAAATAATAATATTTTTTTGTTTCTTGACAGTTCAGATTATGACGACAAGTGAAAAATATATGTAATTTAAAAAAATAGATATACCGACTCCAGATTCGGTCGAAATAAATAAAAAACAGTTATTAGAAAATAGATGTAACGAAAAAGTGTTGTGTGTTGTGTTTGATACAATAATAAATAAAAACTTATAACAGAACCCAACTATTCTTATTTTGGAACAACAAAATTGGTGACCCCGAGGCTCAGGACTGGGCGAAAAAGGATTAAAAGTTTGGACGAGGAAGTGTTCTGGAAGTTATCTCTGGCGGACGATATGAGAAGATAGAAGAAGAGGATTATTTTAATTCTATAAAAGGTTGTCAAGAAAATAAGATAAAAGTGATCTTGTTTAACCACATTTTAGTTAAAATAACTAGTTTAAGAGAATTTTTTTTGTGTTTTAGAAGTGGATTAAATACAAAAGATTTGAAATTTGAAAGATTCTGGAGAAATTGTAATTATTGTTTATTTTTGGTTTGGTCCTCCGGCGTTAATTGTCTGGATTTGTTGGTTCAACAGTGTGATCAGCTGTTAATTTGAATTTTATTTTCTTATCGAATTTGCGAGTGTTCGTTTTGGTTTTCTTTTCACTTTTTGATTCATAGTAAAGGGTATAGATGGAAGGAAACAATTTTGACCATTCATTTGTGCTGGATATGGACGAGTCGTTGCCCAGCCTAGAGGAGGGGCTAGCGGGTCGACGCAGGAGTCGGGCAGAGGTTGACGTAGCCTCCACGGCAAGGTTCAACCTTCCTGAGTTCCACCAAAGCGACCCGGAAGTCTGGTTTTACCAGGCTGAGGCCCAATTTAACCTAAACAACATCAGCAGCGACGAAACCAAGTTGTCGCATATTGTATCCGGGCTGCCCACGGAGGCAGCAAGGATACTGCTGCATGCGTATCCGGACCTCAGCGTCGCCAGCTATGCGGAGGCTAAGAGGTTGCTACTCGATACGGGTTATCGACGAGGAACCGCCTCGAGCAGCTTCTAGCGGCGCATGAGCCCGGGGACCGGAAACCGTCGGATTTTCTGAGTGGATTACAGAGTCTGGCCGGGGATAGCCTTGGAGAGAGCGAGAGCCTCATCAGGGGTCTTTGGGAAAGGAGACTTCCCAAAGATATCCAGGTGGTGCTCGCGGCGTCCTTAGACCAGACTCTGGGACAACTATCCCGTCTGGCGGACAAAGTGTGGGAGGTGACAGCTCACCAACCCACATCAGCTCAAGTGTCAGAGGTACACTAGTCGCCATCTCTGGAGCGGACAGTGCAGTCTCTGCAACGCGAGATGCGCCAGCTAAAGGCACTCATGTTGGGGGGAAGGCAGGAACCGACAAAAGGGTCCGGAAGTTCCCGGCAATGGAGTCGTTCCCCGGTTCGTCAACCGAAGGCTCCATTGGCGACGACCAGTACCCCCTATAAACAGGGAGCGGTACTGAAACCCCCATCCGCGCCAGCACTGCCGGGGACCCTCTGCTAATTCCACTACCGCTTTGGTAGTGGGGCAGAACGGTGTACCCAACCCTGTGCATTTAAGGGTCCGGGCACAGCGGCCAAGAAGGACCGGAGGACGAAGGGTCCTCAGCACACAAAAAATTAAATTGGCGGGGAGTCGCCACATTCACGGGTGCTTCTCAGCAGAAGCGCTCGTGCAGATTATATGTCCGTGACCAACATAACCAGATCGATTTTTTAATCGATTCTGGTGCGGACATATCATTAGTTCCGACATATGTTTAGGGTACAAACTACATGCCCTAATTTACTTCTGCGAGCCGCAAATGGATCAAGGATCCACACTTTCGGCATGAAGTTGTTGGAACTGAACCTAGGCCTTCGCCGACGGTTCATCCACAATTTTATAATTGCCAACACAAACAAGGCAATACTCGGTGCGGACTTCCTTACGAAGTTCGAACTTATACTCGATTTTAAACATCGGAAACTAGTTGACTCACAGACCAGCTTTCGGACTGGCGTCTGTACAACTAGTGAGTATAAGATCGAGAGCTTTGAATGCCTTTGGCAGGTATAAAGAATTGTTAACGAAGTACGCTTCATTAACACAACCCCCTAATTTTAACCTTCCGGTTAAACACAATGTGCCACACCACATTGTTACGAATGGGCAATTATCTTTCGTTACCGCTCGTAGACTTCATCCTGAGAAGCTCAAGGTAGCGAAATTGGAGTTTGAACATATGGTTCAACTAGGGATTTGTCGACCTTCGTCGTCTCCCGCAGCATCTCCACTTCATCTGGTCCCTAAACGGGATACAAATGATTGGAGGCCATGCGGCGACTATCGTCGCCTGAATGCAGTCACTGTGCCGGATAGATATCCAATCCCGCACATTCATAACTTTTCAGTGAACCTTCACGGACGCACAATTTTTTTAAAGGTGGATTTGGTGTGAGCGTACCACAACATCCCCATTGCAAAAGAAGATGTGCATAAGACTGCCTTAATAACACCCTTTGGTCTGTTTGAGTTTACTCGCATGCCATTTAGGTTAAGAAATGCAGCCCAGTCATTTCAAAGATTTATGAATGAAGTCACAAGAGACTTGGACTTCATTTATGTCTACCTAGACAATATTCTTATCGCTAGTAGATCCGAGGATGAGCATTTAACTCACCTCGAAGAACTGTTTAAACGCCTAGATAATTTTGGGTTAACAATAAAGTTATCCAAATGCGTTTTTGGTGTCAGTGAGATCATGTTTTTGGGACATCGTATCGGCAAGGATGGAATACTTCCATCACCCGAACGAGTCCAAGCAATAAATGACCTCACAACACCAACAACAGTTAAACAAATACAGAAGTTTCTAGGAATGGTGAACTTTTACCACCGATTCATTCCGAAACTTGCGAAAATGTTAGTGCCGATTAATGGACATTTGAGGAAACTTCTCAATTGTCCATCAACCACTAAAAATAAGGAACAACTTCCTTGGCCCGCAGAATGTGAACAAGCATTCCTCGACGTGAAAGCCGCAATGGCTGCAGCAGTTGTGCTGATACACCCACTAGAGGATGCGAAATATAGCGTCACAACTGATGCTTCCGATTTTGCAATCGGAGCCGTACTGGAACAATTTAACGGTCACAGATGGCAACCACTAGCCTTCTACTCTAAGAAGTTGTCATCTGCTGAACGAAATTATTCTGCATTTGATCGCGAACTACTCGCAATCTATGCAGCAATAAAACATTTCCGGTACTTTGTTGAAGGAAGAAATTTCGTGGTCTATACAGACCACAAGCCATTAGTGCAGGCCCTTCACACAAAGACCGAGAGATCTCCCCGCCAAACAAGACACCTGAGCTTAATTTCCCAATTCACTACAGACATCAGACATGTGTCTGGGAAACAGAACGTTGTCGCGGATTACTTATCGCGCTCATTAGCAGCCGACAACGTTGACACAATCACCTTCGATTTGCCACATCTGGCGAAAGCACAGGAAGGTGACACGGAATTACAACGACTCAAAGAGCATCCCAGCAGTAGCTCAAGGGTAAAACTAATACTCACACCAATTCCTTTCACAACTCATGAGGTTTGGTGTGAGATTAGCACGGGTATATTACGCCCATACATACCCTCTTGATTAAGAAAATTGGCATTCAATGCCGAACATAGCTTGTCGCATCCAGGCATACGTGCCACAAGGCAAGCTATAACTAAGAAATATTTTTGGCCAGCGATCAACAAAGACTGTAACAACTGGTCTAGATCGTGTATAGGTTGCCAAAAATCTAAAGTTTCGAGACATACCAAATCTCCACATGAAACTTTTAATACAACAAACAATAGATTTGAACATATCCATATGGATATCGTGGGACAATTGCCCCCATCTCGAGGATATTCATATATCCTAACAATCGTAGACCGATTTACGAGATGGCCGGAAGCATATCCAATTAGGGACATATCAGCTTCTACGGTGGCCAAACATTTTGTCAACGAATATGTCCCAAGATTTGGCGCACCACTTGAACTTACCACAGATCAAGGGTCGCAATTCGAATCTAAATTATTTAATGAAGTCACGAGGCTTCTAGGTACGCATAGAATACATACAACCGCCTACCATCCACAAGCAAATGGAATGGTGGAGCGTTTCCATAGACAGTTGAAAGCGGCCTTAATGGCAAGGGACAACACCACTCATTGGAGTGAAGATTTGCCCTTTGTTTTATTAGGTATCCGCTCGGAAATTAAAACCGATCTACAATGCTCACCAGCTGAGCTTGTCTAAGGACAAAATCTGAGGCTCCCCAATTCAATCTCCATCCCAACGGATGCGGAACCGATAGAGCACTCAGAATTTCTGACTCGGCTGCGTACACACATGAAAGGTCTGTCGGCAACACAGCCCCGACAGTCCGCACAGAAGGATGTGTACGTGCCAAATGCCTTAGAGAACGCGGAGTACGTTTTCATACGTACCGACCGTGTTCGGAGGTCTTTCGAACCACCATCATCATCATCAGGAGCTCCACAGCCTATTGTTGGCCTTGGCTTCCTCCAGCGTTCGCCTCCATGATTCTCGATCTCTGGCCCGACTTTTCCAGTTTCTTATTCCCAACTGCCTCAAGTCTTCTTCGACGTCATCTATATATCTTTTCTTAGGCCGGCCGGGTCTGCGTTTTCCTGACGGTACTTTCCCCAGCACTATCTTTGTCGGGTTCCGTTCCGCACCTCGTTGGACGTGACCAATCCATCGCAGTCTGTTTATTTTGATCACTTTGACAATGTTTGGAATCTTGCTGATTTCATACAACTCTGAGTTGTATCTTCTTCTCCAAATGCCATCAACCTGTATTCCTTTGTAGATCGAACGAAGAATTCTCCTTTCAAATCTTCCTACCAATGCTTCGTCTGCGTTTTTCAATGTCCACACTTCCGAACCATATAGTAGGACAGGCCTTATTAGTGTCGTGTAAAGTGCCAGTTTTGTCTTCCTTGATATATTTCTAGACGCCAGGTGCCTGCGTAGACCAAAGTAGCATTTATTAGACAGTGCTATTCGTCTTCTGATTTCGGCCGATGTATCATTACCTTTTGTTATAATCGTGCCGAGGTACACAAACTCATCTACTGCTTCTATATTGTAGGTGTCTATCGTTATGTTCTGTCTGCTACTTCTGGCGTTTTTTGTGTACATATACTTTGTTTTGTGCTCGTTTATTTCCAACCCGATTTTTTTGCGGCTTGCTCAAGTGATACAAAGGTCTCCTTCATGCTCTCAAATAATCTTCCAAGGATAGCTATATCGTCGGCAAAGGCTAATATTTGCACTGACCTATCGAAGATGCACCCTGATGTGTTAATCGATGCATCTCTTACTGTTTTTTCTAGGGCCACGTTGAATAACAAGCAGGATAGTGCGTCGCCTTGCCTTAATCCTCTATTTGTTCTGAGGGGTGGGGATAGTTCACCATCTATTCTGACTCTGCACCTTGCATCTTTCATCGAAATTTTCGTCAGTTCTACTAGGTTGTTAGGTATTCCGAGCTGCTCCATAGCATCAAATAACTCATTACGGTTCACACTATCGTAAGCATATTTGTAGTCGATGAATAACATGTGGATGTTTATGTTAAATTCAACAGCTTTTTCTAGGGTTTCTCTGACTACAAATAGCTGGTCGGTTGTGGATCTTCCAGGACGAAAACCGCATTGATACTCTCCTAATATTCTTTCCACGTATGGTCGTAGTCTAATATAGAGTACACGTGAAAATACTTTGTACCTTGTGTTCAATAGCGTTATTCCTCTATAGTTGTTGCAAGATAGAGGGTCTCCTTTTTTGTGTAGGAGACACACTATGCCCTCGTTCCACTCATCAGGCATTTCTTTCCGTCTCCAGATTTCCACTATTACTTCATGTAGTTTTTGGATAGTTTCCTCTCCGCCTTGCTTAATGAGTTCTGCAGGTATGGTGTCAGACCCTGATGCCTTATTATTTTTTAGTGCTCGCAATGCCAGGCGTACTTCCTCTATGGTGGGGGCTGCTGTGCTGTCATTCTCATCGTCCGCGTTCATGTTCTGCACATTTCGGGTACCAATGTGCTCCTGCTCTGGGTTCATTAGTAGTAGTTCCTCGAAATGCTCTGCCCATCTAGCCAATACTTCGTCCTTATTACTTAATATCTCCCCACTTTTATCCTTGCACATTGTCACTCTAGGCTTAAATTCTTTCCGTTGTTGGTTTACCTTTTTGTAGAGGTTTTGTAACGGCGGGCCTAATTCTTTACAAAAACCCCACCTTGTATTAGTCACTGTAAAAAAATAACTAGAAAAATAAAATTTTTCTTGAAAAAATGAGAAGGCCATGAAAAATGAAAAAAATAAAATAAAAAACTGAGGAAAGGGAGTCAGAATCTTCCGGTTGAGACGAACGCCCACGGTTTTTTTAAAGAATTTTTTGAAAAAGGAAGGAGGCGACGTAAAATAAAGGAACGAGGAAAGAAAAAAGGAAATTTTGGAGATAGTTTTTTTGAGATTTTGACGAAAAGTGAAAGAAAAATATTAAAAATTAATTTTTTTGGTGAATACGTTTTTTAACAAAAAAAAAGTCTTTGAGAAAAAAATATATAAAATATATGTGGGAGTTGTGCAATTATTGAAATAACTGCCTAGGAAAAAAGGGTACAACTGACAGCCGAAAGAATTCAGACGAACCTAGGTGACCAGCTACCGTAAACCCTATTTCCAGTTATTATCCTGCTGGGCGGATAGTGAATGTCATTTACCCCTGTTTGAAATTAGTTCATTAGTTTTTAAGGTTTTCATATTATAATTGTTTTTTTGTTGCAATATTTTAACTTTCACAGTTTGTGTTTTTGTCTTATAATTATTTTTGAGCGGAATTGAATTTTGTTTTGAATTTACAATAATTTTTTTTTGGGCAACTGAAGTCCTATGGTGATTTAATTTTATATAGATTGAATGTGACGCGCTGACTAAGGGTAATGATTGGTTTTACTAAAATAGTCAATAATAGAGGAAAAAAGATATATACATATATAAGGCGGACTGGTACCAGGGCGGTTTATTGTGATTAAGTATTCCCAATTCGTGTCAGTGCAATTTAATAATCGATCGGTAATCTATACATTACGCTTCAGTCATTCGACAGCTCTAATTGGTTTTTGATTTAGTAGGCTGTATGGATTAAAATACAGTTAGTTTGGATTGTAAAGAATATTTGTTTGTATATTGTGGCATCTGGTATTGTTGTTACAGGTTTTGAACGAGGTTTTTAAGGAATTATACGCATGTTGTAGCATAAATAAGAACTAGTTGGAATAAATATGTGTATTGTTTGTACTGATGATTTTTCGTGTAGTCAGTAATTTTTTCAGGATAATGGGCTAACTTCATAACAGAATGGCATAGCGGCGGCCAAGATTTATCTCTCGTATAACTTTGGTTTTTTTTCAGGCACCCTCCCTTCTCTCCTGCACTCCGCGTCCGCCCTGATAGTGGGGCTCTCACAGACAGGTCAGTGGTGGTGATGTACGTAAATAGGTGGTACCTCTGGTGTCTTCACCCTCCACGACCCCCGGCGAGCCAGCCCTACTTTTGAGGCCCGGTGTACCGCTTAAATATTCAGGTTTTTTTTTGAGGAATATTTTGTTTGTTGTTGCAGATGTTTGTTCAAATTTTTGGTTTTTGTAAGTGGATCGAAGGTTGGCTTCTTCGGGCAACCAACCCAGGGTTCACATTACAAATGGCGCCCAACGCGGGCTTTCATCCCCTTAACGGACAATATTTTTTTATTTAGCAAAATTGGTTTCGGTATGTCTGGCATACCATGAGTGCCTTTACGGCTGATTTTTTTTACTTTTGAGAAAATTTATATGAGTTCGAAGTGCATGTTGTATACAAAAAATGCACGGGGCCGGTAAATGACCCGTGCAGAACATTAAAAATAAAAAGGTCCCAAGTGTAACCCGAAACCGCCAAGAAATTGGCAGAAGAAAACTTCGCGCAATTTGCCTTGCGAAATAAATAAAAATAACGTAAGGAAATTGCGCAAGTTCGGGGCACTTGGAGAAAAGCCGACGGATGCGTTTTTCCGGCCGGCGCCCTCAGCCTTGGGTGAAAGACCAGCAGCTGACTTTTGCCCCAAGGTTGATGGCCCGGAAGAAATTCGCAACGGCGGATTTTCTTGGCCAAAGTTTTCAAGCGGAGATCGATCGATGAATCGATCAAAGACAGAGTTAATTTAACTTTCACGTGCGGCGGGCGCTTCTTTTTGAGTTTCTTTTGCAAGGGTTGATTTTTTTAACCGTAGCGGGCGCGATAAATTGAGTGGTGATTCGAAAATAGTAAAGTCGTTCGTTTAGAATTTAATGTAAATCCAAGTGTTAGAAAACATTCGCTTAACTTAATGGTGTACTGCAAAAATGATTATAATAATTAATAAGTCCAAAGTAAATTAGATAATAATTAATAAATCCAAAGTGTAAGAAAACATTCGTTTAACTAAATGGTGTACTACAAAAATGATTGTTTGAAAATAGATAATTAATTATATTTCCAAAGTGTTAGTATACCTTTGTTCATATTAAACTTAATTAAATGTATCGTGTTAGAGAATTTGGATAATAATTAATAAATGCAATGTGTTAGAAAACATTCGCTTAACGTAATGGTGTACTGGAAAAATGTTTGTTTGAACATAGGTAATTAATAATAAAAAATAACAATAGTAACAATAATTCCAAACTTAATTAAATGTATCGCGTTAAAAAAATCAGATAATAATTAATAAGTCCAAAGTAAATTAGATAATAATTAATAAATCCAAAGTGTAAGAAAACATTCGTTTAACTAAATGGTGTACTACAAAAATGATTGTTTGAAAATAGATAATTAATTATATTTCCAAAGTGTTAATATACCTTTGTTTCATATTAAACTTAACTAGTGCATCGCGCTAGAGAAGCGTTTGATAGGTATCGGTAAGTACCGAGTAGACAATTAAATAGAAAAATACACATAACAATTGGCGCAGCCGGTAGGATCTGGGTGCGCTAATAATAAAAAATCGCTAACACTGCTGGTCAAGGCACACTAGACCTTTTGCCCAAGGTTGAGCCTAACTTGGGGGCAGCGTCAGCGGTTGCAAAAGTGCAGCAAATCCTAGATCCTACAAAGAACCATCGCTCGGGGGTGTTCAACAAAGTGCCTCTGTTCCAGGCGAACAAGCATACACCCCCCTAAGTAACTTCATCGAGGGAATTTTGTGGGCTTCATCCGTGCCCAGGAAACGCCCTATGTCAGAGGGCCAACCGGGGGACAACCACCACTCAGAAACCCCCACACCGAGGGATCATCAACCAACAGCAGGTCCTTCAACAGCGTCAGGGTCCAACGACACCAACTCACCATTCAACAAGGCAGGCGAAGCAGCAACCAACATCCTAGCCGCATCAGACCTCGCAGCAGTACAAGGATCCAGCAATACCCCATCAGAACGCCTGATAATCCAGCGAGGGAACACATCCACGCCGACGACTTCAACTCCAACAGAGACACCCCAGATCTCCCCCCGAATATTGAGAAGCGGAAAAGTAGTAGAAAAGGGAGTCAAGCAAGTAGGTCCTAGTTTAAGTTTAGATCAAATATTGCAGAGAGCGCTCGAGACAGGTGATATAAATATCTCCGTGTGTCAGGCAGTGGAACGAGAGACAAATAAAATTCGTAAACGCCGCCTGACACAAGTAGAGAAATTAAAACAAAGTACCCTCCAATTTAGGGAGGATTTAGCTAAATTTAAATCCCTCGAGCGCCCTCTTACTGGCGAAGGGACAAACGTAGAAAATTTTAATGATAAGTTAGAACATTTAAATAATAGTGAAGAAAATTGTAAGACCAACAACGACACCCGCTCTATCACCACCCCACCCGCGTTTACCGCCGACCTCGCCGAAGACCTACTAACTTGGATAAGTGTGTCCCTCACGGAATCTGAGAAGGACAACCTTACCCTAAATAAAACCGAAAGAAACGGTACCACGGAAGAGGAGAAGAAACCCCTGTTTAAATTAGCCATGGCAGACGCTTACATTAAAGTCGCCAAGCTAACCTCCCAGTTAGTACCAATATTCTCTGGTGGGCATAGCCCAACCCTAGCAAGCGAGCTCCAGATGTTCTTAGGGTGCTGTCGGAGGGTAATTCAATGTTTGACGGAAGCTGAGCAACCAGCATTCCTACAAATTTTCCCAACAAGGCTTCGAGGCGAAGCCTACCAGCTGATAGCCGCAAGCCAACCAGCTACTTTTGACGATGCTGAAAAGCTCCTTAATAGGACGTATCTCCCAAGGGAGACGTACCAGGAACTAGTGAACAAACTAATTACCCTACGCCAGCTCCCTCTCGAACCACTAATAGCCTACACCACAAGGGTAAAACAACAGTTATCCCTATGTGAGGAAGCGGCCACCAATAAATATGGCGCAACAGCGGATCCAGTAAAAATACAACTAGCGGATTTCGCTAAAACCGCTTTAAGAAGTGGGATTACAAATCCTCATTTGTGCCAGTACTTACTGGCAGCAGGGGACGATACATTGGATAGTCTGATCCAGAAGGCCCTAGACATGGAGAGACTTCAACAAACCTCCATGTACTTACAGGCCCCACATCAAGTATCATCCAACTTTCAGGCATATAACCCCTATATACAACCAGCTCAAATAACGCAAATCGAAAATATACAACAAGCACTCCCCGCCGCGATCACCCAATACTCAAATACACAACACACCGCCCCGCCCGTAATAACACCACCAACAACACTCCAAAACTCCAACAACCCGCAGGTGATGTACACTACATACGCCTCACTACCAAACACCAATCACACTACCCCACAGGCGCCAATACAAAACGCCCAACAAATAATAAATCCGAGCTCGCCTCCAAAACCTAACACCAAACCTGAAATCAGCATAACCTGCAACTACTGCCGAAATAAAGGGCACACATACGCTGATTGCCTGAAACGTAAAAATACCCCTTTCTGCTTAGTCTGTAGGTCCAATACACATGATGCTAGAGACTGTCGTCAACCAGTAGAACCGCCAAGGCATTTTAATAATAATGGTCGTTACCAAAATCAGGGACCCCCATTTAACAGCAATAATAATAATCTCTACCCAAATCAAAGATCCCAATACCAAAGTAACAACCGATACCAGAACCAGAGGTCCCAACAGGTAAGTCAGAATTATAATAATTACCCCAACAACCGACCACCTAACAATGAACCCCAACAACAAATTAACCGTCAACAACCAGCTAACAATATAAGAGCGGTGTTCAATATCAGATACAGGTGTGATTTCTGCCACAGACGTGGGCACCTGGTAGACGACTGCCACCAAAGGCAGCGATGGGAATCACAGCAGGCGGGAAACTCCCCGCAGTCGGACCAAGAAACCCCGGCCCGACACTAATTTCTAAAAATAATACTAAAGGGGGATCTCAAGCGCCCGAACCAAGTGTCCCACTCGTCACTCTTCCTCTAGACATAAGCCTTAACGGCAAAGCCGACCTAGCAGTGGACACTGGCGCTGAGGTCAGTATATTAAAACACAAGAAACTAAAGGATCCCAACCTAATAGATTCCACAAAAAGGTGCACATTACAAACGCCATTCGGCCAAGGAAAAACACTAGGGAGCTGTCAGGGGAACTTCCTTTTCAATACCCCCCTCCCATGCACCTTCCAAATCGTGCAAAACATGCCAGAGATTCCTGACGATGGCCTATTAGGATACGATTTTGTTACCAAGCATTGTAACGTTGAGGGCCCAAACCAAACACTGCGATTTCCTCGCACGGAAATCAATCCAGAAGAAATTGCAATTCCACTACGCAGTAATACCACCAAATCGGAACCCAGAGAGCAGCAGGAGCAAACCCAAACCAGGGAGTATCAGTTCGCAGAAACTGAGATCATCCCCGGTGGTGTCTCCCAGGTAACCTCAGAGAGGAATACCAGCTGCCTATCTCAGGATGGGTCAAGGTTGGAAAACAACCCCAACGATTGTGAGACCACTTCAGGCATAAGTCATACGATAGCGTTGGAAGAACCCCTTCGCTTACCAAGCCGGTCTCAAATGGTGGCCTCAATCCCACTAAGGTTAGAGGAGGAAATGCTCTGTGAAGCATACGAGCCGAGCGAAGGAGTATTCCTCGCCAATGCCCTCTTACCATCTGGAACCAAAACAGTGCTTGTTGGCCTCCTCAACGTTAATACCCAACCAGTAGTCCTGACGAGCCTAACTCTAAAACTCACGCCAACAAAAGACTACTCCACTATATCTCTAGCCCCCAACAACAACCCTAAGCCTCTAACGAACACGAACGACGAATGTGGGTATCCTTCAGGCCCTGAACCAGTCGGTCTCAGGAACGCCAGTACCCCATCGTCGCCCAACGCAAGGCCTAACAGTATACCCAGAAATGGTGCAACCCCGCACGGTATACCCAAAGGGAAACGGGCAAGATTAAAGTTACAACTAAAGGAAAAGGAAATCGAGACCCTCCACCAGATGAGATACATATACCCGGACTACGAAGATCCGGACCCTGAGCGCGAAGCGCGCCTCAAACAGTTAAATGAAGAACTCAATTTCGACCACCCCCTAACGGCCGATGAGAAACAATCCATAAAGAAACTCTGTCACGACTATGCCGATATATTTCACCTAAAAGGGGACAAACTTTCCTACACGGAAGCCATAAAACACGAAATCCCCATGATTTACGACAGATTTATAAACCAAAAAATGTACAGGTTGCCAGAGACCCAAAGACATATCATAAACGAACAGTTGGAAGAAATGTTGGATAATGACATCGTCCAACCGAGTAGAAGTCCGTGGAACTCACCCCTCCTAGTGGTTCCCAAAAAATCGGGCCCCGATGGCAAGAAAAAATGGCGCGTAGTTGTAGACTACCGCAAAATAAACGAAAACACAATAGGAGACGCATACCCACTACCAAGAATCGAGGATATCCTAGACCAACTCGGTCACTCGAGATACTTCTCCACCCTCGACTTGGCCAGTGGCTACCATCAAGTATTAGTGGAACCACAAGACCGCCCCAAGACAGCCTTTAGCACGAATTATGGACACTATGAGTTTAAACGCATGCCGTTCGGGCTAAAAGGAGCCCCGGCTACGTTTCAGAGACTAATGAATTATGTCCTCACAGGCTTACAAGGCCTCGAATGCTTCGTCTACCTAGATGACATAGTCATCTACGGGAAGAACCTTGAGGACCATAATTCGAAGCTCCGACGGGTATTCGACCGGTTGAGGGAAAACAACCTCAAATTACAACCGGAGAAATGCCAGTTCCTAAAGAAGGAAGTAGTCTATCTGGGTCACGTATGCTCCGAGAAAGGAGCCCTCCCCGATCCCAGAAAGACAGAATGTGTCCAAAGTTTCCCAGCGCCACGAACAATCAGGCAGGTGCAATCATTCCTAGGCCTCGCCAATTACTATAGAAAATTTATACCAGATTTTTCTAAAATAGTACGACCTCTAACGAATTTGCTAAGAAAGGGCGTGAAATTTTCTTGGACACCGAAATGCCAGGAAGCATTTCAAACGATAAAGCGTTCCCTAGTCACCCCACCACTGCTGATCTACCCTGACTTCGACAAACCGTTCAACCTAACAACGGACGCCAGCAGTGAGGCACTCGGAGCAGTGCTCTCCCAAGGAGACGTAGGCAAGGATCAGCCCATAGCATATGCCAGTCGCACTCTAAATAAGGCAGAACGCAATTACTCCACCATCGAGAAAGAATTGCTCGCCATAGTATGGGCTGTAAAAAATTTTAGATGCTACCTAATGGGTCGTAAATTCACGGTCTACACAGACCACAAACCCCTAAAGGGCGTTTTCAACGTTAAAGACCCGACCACGAGACTTGTAAGATTCCATCACAAATTGTCCGAATACGACTACAATATAGAATATAAACCGGGAAAATACAACACGAATGCTGACGCTCTCAGCCGAATTCCTCAAAGAGCAGAAGAGCCCAATACCTCCACGGTGGAAGCTCTAATTCACCAACCCGGTGAGACACCATCAATACTTCCAGAAAACGTGACTAACTCGCCTCCTACAGAAAGGCTAAAACAATGTAATGCGGTCACAAGGGCTCAGGCACAGAAGATGCAGGACAACGGTAAAGACCAACGCGTTCCAACCCCAAGAGCCCCCGATGTCGACGAAGGGCCCAACGATCTCGAAACCGAAATACCCCAACCTGCCGAGGCCTCCCAAAATAGCTCCATCGCGCTTCAAAAGAAAATTGAGGTAATAACAAGTCCCGAAGAAATCAACACAATACTGAAGGACTACCATGACTCCCCCTTCGGCGGACACCAAGGAATCGTCAAAACCTACAATCGAATTCGCCGAAAGTATTGGTGGAGACGAATGTTCCACGACATAAGTCGATATGTCCGGAAATGCAAAAAATGTCAAACCATGAAAGCTTCAAGGCAATTCAAAATGCCCATGGTTATAACGGACATTGCAGAAAAACCTTTTGACAAGGTTTATTTGGACATCGTGGGTCCACTGGAAGAAACCAATTCGGGAAACAAGTACATCCTAACCTTCCAGGACAATTTAACAAAATTTGTAGATTGGTATGCCATTCCCAATGGGGAGGCACAAACGGTAGCACAAATTTTCTTTGACGAAATCGTCACACGCTACCGCATACCAAAACAGATAGTAACCGATCAAGGTACAAACTTCTTAAGCGAACTGTTTAAAAGTGTGTGCAAACTCCTAAAGGTGAAGAAACTCCAAACTTCAGCTTACCACCCTCAGTCCAATGGTGCACTGGAACGCGCACACAGGCCACTAATAGAATACCTGCGTACCCTTGTAGATGAAAGCCCACAAGGCTGGGACCACTTTCTGCGAACAGCAGCATTCGTGTACAACAACAGTGTACACGAAGGAACTAAGCTAACCCCCATGGACTGCCTCTATGGCTTCGTAGCCGATGTCCCGTCCAACTTGAAGCGAGACCCGGAACCCCTCTATAACAATGAAAGTTACTTTCATCAGCTCCGGTATAAGTTGCAAAAATCGTATGCACTGGCACGCAAGAACCTGCTCGCCAGCAAAAACCGCTCCAAAGCATACTATGACGAAAAGGTACGGCCTCTAACACTCCACATAGGCGACAAAGTTCTTCTCCGCAACGAAGCGCGCAAGCACAAACTATCCCAAATATGGATGGGACCCTACACCGTAACCGCTGTCCCAAGCCCAGTAAACTCCACAATCAAAATAAATAAGAGATTAGTAACGGTCCACAATAACCGCCTAAAACCGTTCTATGACGAAACCATGCAAAAATAGGCGACGCAAGCGGACACTGCATACATGACCACCACTACTACCGTTTTACGATAGAATAGCGGAGTCATGTATAACAGGAGTCCAACCAACCTGATGGAAACCGAAACTAATCCAGTAATTTGCATTTTTTCGTTACAGCGCAAAATGAAGACGCTGATAACGTTCCTGCTAATACAAGTGACAGTGGCCGAATCAACAATACCCCCATATACCTTTATGCCCATCAACGCGACTGGGGTGATCTACGAATATTTAGGGGAGCTATGGTTATATCACGACGAATGGAACATTATCACCGAGGTCGACCTCCAAGAATTAGAGACACAAACAATTCTGGTGGAACAGGCGGGACAAACCGCCAAACAATTATGCAACGAAACGATACTCCCCCTATGCGGAGCTCAACAGGCACACATCCACTCGATCTTAGAACACATAAAAAAACGCACGCATACCATACAGGAAATGTTACCGAAGAGTCGAAACACTAGATCTATATTCGACGGCATTGGTCACGCCCTACACTACCTGATTGGTACCATGGACGTAAACAACGAGCAAGAGATATATAGTCGAGTAGGAGAACTAGAGTCGAACCAAAAGGCCCTCGCGGATTTAGAAAAATTACAGATAACAGTGGTCAACAATACACTCCGGAAGATCCAGACACCACTGACAACCCTCCTAGACCGACAGCATAGGATCACCGAGCAGATTAGGGCCTTGAACAACGCAATAGAAGGCAGGGAAAAGGACCAGCTACGACAGGGACTAGTAACCAACCTCCTATTCCAGTTAGTGGAGATCGAATCCAGGCAAAGGACTTTGCTGGATATAATACTAATCAATCAAAATAACAGGATCCACCCCCTATTAGTATCGCCAGAAACCCTGAACAAAGCCTATCGGGAGACTCACCCCGAATGCGAAGATTGTATACCGATCCTCCAACAGACGACAAGGATCCATACCCATATGATCAGGGACAAATTAGTAGTAAAAATAACACTGCCCATCTTCAATATGCCAAAAATGTCATACTACCAAATAAGGTGCTTTCCAACGTTATCTAACACCGGACATCCAGTAATCCCAGTCATCAACTACTCACACATAGCGTCCGAAGTCAAATCGCAACAATTCGCGCTATTTACCGCAACAGACGTCAGGAACTTCCAAAAAGTTACAGGGGACCCTAGAACCCATTCATACGTAGGACTACTCAGGACTCCACTCATATACTACCCCGATACTCAGGAATGTGCAATCAAACTACTATACGATCCTGCAGAAGAGAAGGTACAGTGCCCAATAAAGGTCCTAGATGCATCCCCTAATGTCCTAATAGGCCTGGCAAGACCCAATACATGGCTATACGCCTTAAACACTCCGGTACCATTTCGCATTACATGCAATAGAATGACACACACGCTAAAGGTAGCCAAACAAGGGATCCTGACAATAAACGAACCCTGCCAGGTTCGAGTAAAAGACAAAACATTAATATACACAAATCAGGCGAAGGGAACATACCAACTAAATCAACGGCCCTACTTCTCAGGCATAGGGACCACAAATTACAGTCTAGAAATATCAAAGGCACAAACGGACACCAAAACAGATGACATTAAGTTAATAACCGGGGACGAAACAAATAAAGTACTACAAGAGGGCGCCAAATCCCTTGAATCAATAAGCGCCCAAATTGATCGGGTAACACAAAAGCACACCCACGTACTGTCGACCACCTCCTTCTCACTTAGTGGTATAACCATGTTAGCTGCCCTAGGATATCTAGTCTACCAAATAAGAGCCTGGCTAAGGAAAAAGGTTAGGACTCAAAACACTCAGGCACACGGCACACCAGAAAACAACACGCAAGTATATGCGGAAGTACAGGATAACGCAGAGGGAAGGCAACAGGGGGCCGTACCGAAACCACTAAACCGGTCTCAGACACTACCAAGGAGCGCCTCCCATCAATTAGTATAAGCCTAACCTCTCACACTAACCACCAGATAAAACATTACCTAATACCATACTGTAAATCTTCTTGTAATACCATACAATAAAATCCACCCTTGACATAATAAAGCACCCTAAATAAACATTTCATCCTTCCATGCGGGTTGAAAGTCACGATTCACAAACTTAACTCCACATAGCTTTCAAAAAGAATCAACCTACCAAATAGAAATCCCATCGTTCCGGTAAGCCTGAAAACCAGTATAAGATAATACCCCCCTGACCTCCACCGGAAACCAAGAGCTCCAACTTGAGATATCTAATCACCTCAAGTCGGAGCCAAAGCAAACGGATAACTAAACCAGGCCTGAAAAATAAAGAAACTCCACTCGGGGATATCTTATCACCCCCGAAGGAATTCGGGACCTGAAAAAATAAAGAAACTCCACTCGGGGATATCTTATCACCCCCGAAGGAATTTGGAACCTGAAAAATAGAGAATCAACCAAGCAATAGAACAGCCCCACGCAAAAAAAAAGAGAGGAGAGAAAAGAAACCAAAAACCTGAAAAAGGACAAGGAAAAACAAATAAAAAACAGCAACGAATCAAATTTTCAAAGATTTATTGAAAAAAAAAAACAAAAAAAAGGGGAACACCATCGCGAATCACTCCACTGCAGTAACAAAGGAGGCAACGCTGCCCCGATCCTCTCCGCTAACCGCCGCCAAGGAGTCTTCACTAATTTCCCCCTGGGAGTCCTCGCTGGGATCGTCCAACGCCTCATCGGTGGGGTGCCCTGCTGGTTCCTGTGAGGGCCGGTTCCTGCGTTGCCGACGACGTCGCCGGGGTCCTCTGACAACGGGACACTGCTGGACCCGATGATCCCGGGAACGACAACGTAGGCAGGGCCCATATGACCTTCCGCAAATAGTTGAACCAGGCACCACTGGAGGCCTGGGCGCCGATAACAGCAGTCGTAGCGACGATAAATTGGCCGAGAGATCGCGTACCAATCTAATGCTCTCCTCTAACACCTCAGCTAACCGATCAAAACTAAAAAAGGAGAGAAGAAAAACAAAACAAACAAATTAATAATTAATAATATTGACAATAATAATAATTAATTAATAAAATTACAAGAACGCAATGATATAACTAATAAATCAAAATAAAAGTATGTGTATACTCACTCCATCCTTGTAACCTATTGCAACGAAACTACCGTAAGAATAAACTCACCAGACTTTAAAAGCACAAAAGTACCTAGACGGTACCCAATAAAAAAGGACAGATCAGCAATAAGAAAATCACCAACCGCTGAAACACACATATACAACCAGACGTAACACTGGATCAACAAAACAAAGAATATATATATATATCTATATTAGATGTACGACCCAAACAATTTTATCACTTGTTCCTGAACGAAGCAACAACCATAAAACATACATAAAAACTGCAGGTGACATCTAACACCTAAACGCAAAAACAAAAAACAAACAAAATCAAAACAAAACAGACCGATCACACAAAACTTTTTCTTCCAACCCCACAACTAACGCTGATAAGAGAATCGCCCACTCAACTTCGTATCACGGCGATTCTCTTGTTCCGGGGGGGAAGGAATGTTGTATACAAAAAATGCACGGGGCCGGTAAATGACCCGTGCAGAACATTAAAAATAAAAAGGTCCCAAGTGTAACCCGAAACCGCCAAGAAATTGGCAGAAGAAAACTTCGCGCAATTTGCCTTACGAAATAAATAAAAATAATGTAAGCAAATTGCGCAAGTTCGAGGCACTGGCAGAAAAGCCGACGGGTGCGTTTTTCCGGCCGGCGCCCTCAGCCTTGGGTGAAAGACCAGCAGCTGACTTTTGCCCCAAGGTTGATGGCCCGGAAGAAATTCGCAACGGCGGATTTTCTTGGCCAAAGTTTTCAAGCGGAGATCGATCGATGAATCGATCAAAGACAGAGTTAATTTAACTTTCACGTGCGGCGGGCGCTTCTTTTTGAGTTTCTTTTGCAAGGGTTGATTTTTTTAACCGTAGCGGGCGCGATAAATTGAGTGGTGATTCGAAAATAGTAAAGTCGTTCGTTTAGAATTTAATGTAAATCCAAGTGTTAGAAAACATTCGCTTAACTTAATGGTGTACTGCAAAAATGATTATAATAATTAATAAGTCCAAAGTAAATTAGATAATAATTAATAAATCCAAAGTGTAAGAAAACATTCGTTTAACTAAATGGTGTACTACAAAAATGATTGTTTGAAAATAGATAATTAATTATATTTCCAAAGTGTTAGTATACCTTTGTTCATATTAAACTTAATTAAATGTATCGTGTTAGAGAATTTGGATAATAATTAATAAATGCAATGTGTTAGAAAACATTCGCTTAACGTAATGGTGTACTGGAAAAATGTTTGTTTGAACATAGGTAATTAATAATAAAAAATAACAATAGTAACAATAATTCCAAACTTAATTAAATGTATCGCGTTAAAAAAATCAGATAATAATTAATAAGTCCAAAGTAAATTAGATAATAATTAATAAATCCAAAGTGTAAGAAAACATTCGTTTAACTAAATGGTGTACTACAAAAATGATTGTTTGAAAATAGATAATTAATTATATTTCCAAAGTGTTAATATACCTTTGTTTCATATTAAACTTAACTAGTGCATCGCGCTAGAGAAGCGTTTGATAGGTATCGGTAAGTACCGAGTAGACAATTAAATAGAAAAATACACATAACATGCATCACCACTACGTCGTTGGCTCGTCAGGGCTAAGGCAGTACCGCGACGCATTAGTCCCATCTCTTTTCTTCGCATAATTTCCGTCTAAATTAGGAATTAATTTTATTTTTATTTTCACCTTTCGGCTAATCCCTAACGCGGTAGCTTCTTCCCTTTTGGTAGTCTGTCTTCGAGCCCTGTTTTTAGTTCGGCATCTTTTGTATCAGGCGTGATATCGCCTGCCCCTGTGTCGGACTGAGATCAGGGTTATATCTCAATTTTATTGTTCTTTTCATTTTTCCGGGTGAGTTTTTGGGGGAGTTTCGCTGGGTCCATCTGGCTAACAGGCGCCATCGCCTGGCACTGCACCCAGTGGATCTTTTCTGGAACTCATTCGAACCCTCACAATTTTTCTTTGTTCCCTTCCTGTTCTGCTGATCCATCCTTCCTGAAGACATGCAGAGTGGCGATTCAGTCGTGGGTGGACAGCAGAGGGATGTCTACATTTTTTATTTTTTTTGAAGAAGTTCCTGTACGAATCTGCATGTGGGTGTCCCTTGATGGGCAACGTGGGGTGCTGGTCATGGGACAGGGTCTCTTTTGGGGAGGATGGTGCTACTTCTTCTGGTCCCATCCCCCTCAATGAGCCATTGTTCTGAGAATGATCGGGAGTAGCCTGAGGTGCCTCCGGAGTTATCGATGACACTCAGTGTTAGGCAGTTTGGGGAGTTATAAAGTATTTTAATATCTGTTTCCTGGAAAATTGGGTCACTTAACGAGAAAAGCAATAAAATCACGACAGGCCCCTTTTAGAGCAGCGCGCGACCAAATTGCGAGATTTAGGTCTGATTATGTTGGAGCTGCGATAAACGAGTAGAGCGGCAATGCTAGCGGAGGTAATACAAGGTTTTCAATAGAGTTGTTTATATTGGAGCAACACGGTGACTCAGGCTTTGGTCGCGACCAACGACAAGAGCTGCGATAAAGCTTGGGTTACTTTTCTCCGCTAGTATCGTTAGTATCAAGATTGATGTTGATTCCTCAGTCATATCTATTGTCAACGTTCTGTTTGCACTTCTGTCAGAAACTGGTAAGACTGCTTTATTTGCGCTACTCACAGCTTTTGTCACAGCCTTTGTCACAGCTTTTGTCACAGCTATCTTACCATCTGTCACGGTTCTAACATAATCAGACCGTTAGTTGACTTTCCTCAAAGTTTGTGTTAACACACGATGTATGGTTTTAGTGGTAAGATCAGGCAGCGTAAGGCAGCATACTGGCCAATCGAGTCCAATTTTAGATTTTCCGAGAAAAAAATCGGCGACAGATAGAGATGCTTTCCTTCAAAATATTATGAAGAATGTTCTTGGATTGAGTATAGTTACCACGTATACATGACCAAATCGAACGATCCAGAGATCGAAAGATTGAAAGTGAGAATCTGCGTATTTGACATCGTCAGATCGAGTAATTGAAGTTTAAATGGATTCAAACGTAATCGAAAAGCAATGAACATAAACTACAATTTGTAGTTTTCGTATCCTTTTACTGTTGTTTCGCTTTTTCATCGAATTCCGCTCGATCCTATTTGAATTCGATCTCCGTATACATGGATTTTTCTAAGATCCAAGCTGGCTTGAATCCGGCTTTAATTTCGCATGTATACGTACTAGTGTCAATGAAGACAAAGTTTACTGTTTTGTTTGCAAAAACTTCTGTACAAAGAACTTACGTGCTCAAAACGAAAAGTTTGTTACAAGCGGCTATGATAATTGGAAAAAAATAGGAGAAGCATTACAAGAGCATCGAAAATCCTTGATACTTAAGCAGTCCACGGAAATGCATGTTTCTTTCAAACCCTCGATGGTTTCAGGAAGCATACAGGATAGAATTGTGAGGCAACATGACACAGAAATAGTTGAAAAAAGAAAATATTTGATCAAGCTTATCATCAGTCAGTCGGTAACGGTGGTTTAAAATCTGGCCCACCCCAGCAAAAATTCATTGCTACGCCCATGCCTGTAGGATAGAAAAATTTTATGTAAATCATTCAGGTTTTTCAATTTTTTTCCTATCACGTCCACTTTCGTTGTTGTGTTCAAAGTCGGAGCGCGCCGCCGACACCGCAACATCATGTCAGTGAAAAGTCGCCACATACCGCGAAGCCAATGTCCGCACCGCCTTTGCGCCTGTTTCTGTCAGTAGCTTTACGGCGTTTGTTTTTGACACCGCACCCCCACTATTTACATTTCCAGCTAAAGCTGCTGACAAGCTGCTGACCGAAACAGGCGTAAACGCCGTGCGGGCAATGACAGAGAGAATAGAAGTAGTGTATTCAAATGCGCACTAACGAAATGCTGTTTTACGCTACGCACACACCGCGCAAGTTGCTTTACTTTCTACTCTTTGCGCGTTGCCGCCGCGTAGTGTCAAGAGATGTTTGTGTTTTGAGTCGTGTTTTGATGGTGGTGGGCATATGTTTGCAGTCGTGTGTTGGTGTTGGGTGGGATATCAAATTTGTTGGATTTTATATTTAATGAAAATCTTTATTTTTCCAAATTATGGTAATTAAATTAACACCTAAAACAAAGACAAGTCCTGTAGGATAGAAAAATTTTATGTAACTCATTCAGGGTTTTTAAATTTTTTTCCTATCACGTCCACTTTCGTTGTTGTGTTCAAAGTCGGAGCGCGCCGCCGACACCGCAACATCATGTCAGTAAAAAGTCGCCACATACCGCTGTTATATTTAGTTTTATGTATAATTCTCTAAACTCTTACCTTGTTCTCAATCTTAGGTCCGTAGCGGAATTTAACCTCGCATAAACTTTAAAAACTTCTTTCTTTGTCTATTATTTATTAATTCCTAATATCGTTGTCAACATTTGACATCACTTAGCCTTTACAGCTTTCTTCTATTGATTGTCTAGATACTTAAAAACATTTAATATTATTTAAACTTTAAAAAATGTTTTCTATTAATGATCAAAAACTTAACAACGTATACACCACTTGGACCTTAAAGCTTTTTTCTATCAATTGTCTAGATACTTAAAAACATTTACTATTATTTAAACTTTAAAACCGTTTTCTAATAATGATAAAAGACTTAACAACGTTTAACACCACTTGGACCTTAGAGCTTTTTTCTATCAATTGTCTAGGTACTTAAAAACATTTACTATTACTTAAACCACAGACTTAACTATCTGTAATACAGATGTTCCGCTTCATACAAAATTTTGGCACCAGGAAATTGCTGGGTAGGATTTGTTTCGTATCCTAAGGCGAAGCTTTAGAATACACATTCCACAAAGCTCTCCACGCATTTCCCAAAGTTCTCTGTTGATAGTCAAAGGAAGAGAGGAAGGGCAGGGTGGCTACGGAGCTTCATTCCACACGGACAATGTATTTTTTCGCCTGCTCCACCCCTCACTCACTTTATCTTACCAGCCAGGCAGCAGACGAAACAATTTTTTTTGAATAGCCAAGTGCTCACGCGCAGGATGGATTTTTTTGTTAATTGCCATTGTGGCAGGTCATGATTTTGTTTTTTTGTTGTTTTCAGGCATTCAATGATATTTCTCGGATGAAATGGAATATTCTATTTCGCTACATTTCGGATTTCCCGGCCTAAGATTTCAGGTGCGTGGGACATAATCTATTTGAATTGTATTTGATTAGCCAAGGGCTCAGGCGCAGGGCACCGCCGGATGGATTTTTTAATTTCCAATTTTTATATGGTTATTTGAAATGGTGAATTGTCGCAGGTCATGATTTTGCTGTTTTGTTGCATGCAGGCATATTATTTTTCCGATGAAATGGAACATTCTTTTTAGATTTCTTTTCGTATTTAAGGCATTATGCTACATTTTGTTTCCGGCCGTAGATTTCAGGTGCGCGAAATATAATTTATACTTCGGAATCGAATAAAAAAAATGTTTTACAAATTGAATTTATGTCTTTATTACTTGAGTTTATAAAATTGACCAACTCTAACTTAATTCTATATTAATTATGCACCTAACAGGTGAAGACTAATTATGCTGATTTCTAGATTCCTATAGATTGTGAAAATTTTCATGGCTCAACGTCTAGACCAACGGTAGGCAACCTCCGGCCCGCGAGATGTTTAGAAGAAGTTATAAAAAGTATTTTTCGATGTTTGTCGTCTAGTTTAAATTGAATATTACATCCATTACATCTATTAGACCATGCATCATTTCTTTTATCACCCCCATACACAAACCGGTTTTATAGACAAGAGGTCGCAGGGAAGTTTATTTTATCCTAATTTTGCCTCAGAAAATTTGTCAGACTCACCCATCCATCACCGTAACACAATTATAACATCATTCTCGGGGGTATGAGGAGACTATGAGTAACTCCCCATCTCATTCGCGTTTCGTTGCAAGAAAAAGAGACAGAAAAATGAGTATTTTGAGGGTTATACCTACATTATACACAAACCTGTTTGAGTTGAGGACCGAGTGTTGAATAGTGTGATTTACCCCATTAAAGGGGTCACTTCAAATGCAGACAAAAAATATAGTGTTGGTTACGACACGATTATAAAATGAATTGGTAAGAGGTGGCTTCAAATTAGGCGATGGGCGATTGTAATGCCAAAAACCAGCAAATTAAAGAAAGAAGCTTATATGCATTAAACTGCCTCAGAGTAAGTAAGAAATCTATGCCTCCACGATGTATATTTATATTTTACAATCTCACTTCACCTAATTTCAATTTGGAACCTTTGCTGCCTCAACAAAAGTAAGAAATGCCTCTCCAGTTCGTATTTAAAATCTCACCTCGTCTCAGCTCAAATTGGATATTTTACTGCAGCAAAAAAAATAACAAATGTCTCTCGTATTTACAACCTCACCTCACCTCGCCTCATTTTAAGTGGAATTTTACTGCCCCTAAAGAAGTAAGAAAGAAGAAAATCTTGTCTCTCCGCTACGTAACTACAATCACATCTCAAAAAAAACTGATATGTGATCTTTTGAATTATTTTTTTGCTCCCCACCGAAATTCGACGCTGTTTCCATTTTCAGCTATTCTTGATTTATCCCGAGTTTGAATGTCTATTTTGACGGGGTATAAAAAAAACTGTGTACACCCATGTTTTAGGCCTGACTCTGACTCGATGTGATCTATTTATCCCTAACGGTATAGGAAAATTGTTGCATCAATGCAACAAATGGATTGAAAGGGTTGAAATGAATGTGTTCCTGTATCCCTTGAGTTTACACGCTCATATCAAGAGTACTAGGACATTATATTTGAAGCCTCAGTACAATTTACCGTCGTGTAAGGAACAAAAGTACTGCCTCACGTGTGTTAATCCAATACCTCACAAAGCTATTGTAGCTAGAGGTTTCTAAAATTAGTGTTCTATTAAGCCACGTTTTTAAAACTTCAACAATTCAGATACAGCACAGATAACATTTCAAACTAAGCGCACAGCTACAATTGCAAAATTTTCAAGATTTTTTTTTCATCAAAACTACAGATAGTAATTTTTATGATTATAGTATATTTCGAGGTGAATTTCCTATTTCAATTGCTTTCACTCAACATTTTTTTGAAAACTAAAGTAATCCATATATCATAGAGCTCTTGGGGGGGGGGGTGCCCCTCATTTATCCCCCCCCCCCCGCCCACTGTATCCCCCACCGTGCATATTTTATTCATTTACCCTGTGGCCTCGCGCAGGGTAGCAAATATGCCTTCATTATTCCCTGGTTGTTGATTTTTGAATGTGCTCCACCTACTGAGCCTTAATTTAGAAATTAGCCTTGAAAATATCAGTTGTTTTCCTTATTAAATTTTTTTTTCTTAAAAATTTTTAAGCCGATTAAGTCTGGAGCACCACTTATAGATATATACCAAAATTTGTATTGAAACTTATTAATAAGAATTAGTGAATGCTTTTTACCTATGTGTTTAATTATGAAAAAAAAAGTTTTAGACTTTGTCACATCGAAATAATATATTGAACTGGAATCCTTATCCTTGTTTTCAGAAGAAAATCCGAATATGTATGATCTGAAAACCCAGCGATCAACTTCCACCGATCGCAACTCAAATTAACTTCAACCAATAAAATCGATTATGTCGCGTGAATTACCGATACCGCCTCTAAGCCCCACGTGCATTAGTATAACGTGTTACGATAACACGATAACCCCATGTCCTACGCCCTACCAAATTAGGAAGCTCATATTGCATGCAGATCCAGATCCGGTGGTCTAGACCAAGGGTGGGCAAACTTTTTATAACATGGGTCAGCATAAATATTACCTTTTTCCGCGGGCCGTAATAGCCATTTGGCACGTTCTTGTGACCTATAATTTTTATAAAAGAGCCGGACTTGCACTAGGCAGTACATTTGTCCCTTACACGATGGTAAATTTTACTGAGGCCTCAATTTTTTGTCCTACTGCTGGTATATGAGTGTGTACCGAGATGTGATTGTAATTACGTAGTGAAGAGACAAGATTTTCTTCTTTCTTACTTCTTTAGGGGCAGTAAAATTCCACTTAAAATGAGGCGAGTTGAGGTGAGGTTGTAAATACGAGAGACATTTGTTATTTTTTTTGCTGCAGTAAAATATCCAATTTGAGCTGAGACGAGGTGAGATTTTAAATACGAACTGGAGAGGCATTTCTTACTTTTGTTGAGGCAGCAAAGGTTCCAAATTGAAATTAGGTGAAGTGAGATTGTAAAATATAAATATACATCGTGGAGGCATAGATTTCTTACTTACTCTGAGGCAGTTTAATGCATATAAGCTTCTTTCTTTAATTTGCTGGTTTTTGGCATTACAATCGCCCATCGCCTAATTTGAAGCCACCTCTTACCAATTCATTTTATAATCGTGTCGTAACCAACACTATATTTTTTGTCTGCATTTGAAGTGACCCCTTTAATGGGGTAAATCACACTATTCAACACTCGGTCCTCAACTCAAACAGGTTTGTGTATAATGTAGGTATAACCCTCAAAATACTCATTTTTCTGTCTCTTTTTCTTGCAACGAAACGCGAATGAGATGAGGAGTTACTCATAGTCTCCTCATACCCCCGAGAATGATGTTATAATTGTGTTACGGTGATGGATGGGTGAGTCTGACAAATTTTCTGATGCAAAATTAGGATAAAATAAACTTCCCTGCGACCTCTTGTCTATAAAACCGGTTTGTGTATGGGGGTGATAAAAGAAATGATGCATGGTCTAATAGATGTAATGGATGTAATATTCAATTTAAACTAGACGACAAACATCGAAAAATACTTTTTATAACTTCTTCTAAACATCTCGCGGGCCGGAGGTTGCCTACCGTTGGTCTAGACGTTGAGCCATGAATATTTTCACAATCTATAGGAATCTGGAAATCAGCATAATTAGTCTTCACCTGTTAGGTGCATAATTAATATAGAATTAAGTTAGAGTTGGTCAATTTTATAAACTCAAGTAATAAAGACATAAATTCAATTTGTAAAACATTTTTTTTATTCGATTCCGAAGTATAAATTATATTTCGCGCACCTGAAATCTACGGCCGGAAACAAAATGTAGCATAATGCCTTAAATACGAAAAGAAATCTAAAAAGAATGTTCCATTTCATCGGAAAAATAATATGCCTGCATGCAACAAAACAGCAAAATCATGACCTGCGACAATTCACCATTTCAAATAACCATATAAAAATTGGAAATTAAAAAATCCATCCGGCGGTGCCCTGCGCCTGAGCCCTTGGCTAATCAAATACAATTCAAATAGATTATGTCCCACGCACCTGAAATCTTAGGCCGGGAAATCCGAAATGTAGCGAAATAGAATATTCCATTTCATCCGAGAAATATCATTGAATGCCTGAAAACAACAAAAAAACAAAATCATGACCTGCCACAATGGCAATTAACAAAAAAATCCATCCTGCGCGTGAGCACTTGGCTATTCAAAAAAAATTGTTTCGTCTGCTGCCTGGCTGGTAAGATAAAGTGAGTGAGGGGTGGAGCAGGCGAAAAAATACATTTCGTCCGTGTGGAATGAAGCTCCGTAGCCACCCTGCCCTTCCTCTCTTCCTTTGACTATCAACAGAGAACTTGGGGAAATGCGTGGAGAGCTTTGTGGAATGTGTATTCTAAAGCTTCGCCTTAGGATACGAAACAAATCCTACCCAGCAATTTCCTGGTGCCAAAATTTTGTATGAAGCGGAACATCTGTATTACAGATAGTTAAGTCTGTGCTTAAACTTTAAAACTGTTTTCTATTACGGATCAAAAAACTTAACAACGTTTAACACCACTTGGACCTTAGAGCTTTTTTCTATCAATTGTCTAGATACTTAAAAACATTTACTATTATTTAAACTTTAAAACTGTTTTCTATCACGGATCAAAAAACTTAACAACGTTTAACACCATTTGGACCTTAGAGCTTTTTTCTATCAATTGTCTAGATACTTAAAAACATTTACTATTATTTAAACTTTAAAACTGTTTTCTATTACGGATCAAAAAACTTAACAACGTTTAACACCACTTGGACCTTAGAGCTTTTTTCTATCACCAAAAACGCCCGTCGCGTATGAAAGTTACATTAACACTCCCTGGTCGATCAATCGATCGATCTTAGCTTCAAAATTTTTTTCCAAGAAAACCCGCCGTTGCGAATTTCTACCGGGCTATCAACCTTGGGGCAAAAGTCAGCTGCTGGTCTTTCACCCAAGGCTGAGGGCGCCGGCCGGAAAAACGCACCCGTCGGCTTTTCTTTCCATTGCCCCGAAACTTGCGCAATTTGCTTATGAAGGTTTTAATTTCTTTCGCAAGACAAATTGCGCTAATTTCTTGTTGCCAATTTCCTTTGGCGTTTCGGGTTGCATTTTTAATATTTTGCACGGGTCATTTACCGGCCCCGTGCATTTTTATTTACACAACATTCCTTCCCCCCCCGGAACAAGAGAATCGCCGCAAGACAGAGTTGAGTGGGCGATTCTCTTATCTTCGTTTTGGGTGATGAAGAAAATTGTCTTTGTTTCTATACTTGCTATTTTGTCTAATATGTTTTGCATGGTACTTGGGGGTTTTGTATTTCGACTTTTGTTTTTGATTTTTTTTGTTTTGAGGCAAGTGGCCGAGATGTTTTGGTTTGTCGCGATGGTGAGAAAAAAAATTTTTTTTTTGGGTTTTGTGTATTTCAGTTAGAGTTTCTGTGGGTGAGTATTATTATTACTATTTAAAAGTCCGTTTATTATATTTTTTTTTGATTACTGCTGATCTTGCTACTCCCATAGGTGCCCCTCGGTGCTATTGTGTCTTTTGTATTCATTCTTGGCTTCCTCACCAGACTGAGAGGGATTAATTTAATCATTATGGAGTAAGTATTTTTGTGTTTTATAAAACAAAGTTTTATGTTTTTATTATTATTTTATTTTTTATTATTATTATTATTTTATTTTTAATTTGCCCCCCTTTTTTTTTCTTAGCTTTGCTCGCATTGTTGAAGTTTTGGAAGATTGCACTCGGATACTACGAGACCTGTCAGTCAATTTATCATCCTTGCGGTTTCTTATATCGGCACCTGTGACTCCGGTAGTGGCGCCAGGTTCATCTGTCGGGTCTGGTCCTTATAGGCCCTGCTTTCGATGTAGATCAACGGATCACCGGGTAAAACAGTGCCCTGTTATTAGAATGAGGACCCTGCCGAGCGTGAGGGCCCCGGAACCAGGGAGGATGGAGACTGTGAAGCCCATGAGGGCCTTGAAGCGGCGGTCGACGAGGGGGATCGCGGTAGCGTTTCCT
Source organism: Thereva nobilitata (assembly GCA_963855945.1). NCBI lineage: Eukaryota > Metazoa > Arthropoda > Insecta > Diptera > Therevidae > Thereva > Thereva nobilitata. The sequence goes on from OY979695.1 coordinate 69,068,071, forward strand.
CCTTTGTCACGGCCGTCGAGTGACGCCGGCTGGTTTTTTGTTTTCTTCAATAAATGAAGTTGTAAACATTATTTTGTTTTTCTTTCTCGCTCCCTTTTCCTTTTCAGGATTTCGCTTCTTTGTTGCTCCTCTTTTTCTTTGTGTCTGGTTTGTTAGTATGGGTGGTCTTTCTTTCCTACGTTGGGTTCACTGGTGACAGATTAGGATACAGTGCTGTAAGTATTGATTGGGTTTCTTTCAGGTCCTGGTTCGTCGGTGGATTAGTTAGGTTATCCTTTGTCTATCGAATTGAGAGTTGGTTGGTTGGGGTTTTTTTTTTTTGTGTTGTTAGTTTGTTCGGGGGTGATTAGATACCCCTTGACAAGATTTTTTTTTTGTTTTATAGTTGCGATCCAAATAATAGCAGTTATTATATTAAAACAGCAACCATTTTTCGTATTATTTTCTCGTATTGTACTCACGGTTAGTTTGAACTGGGCAATATCACCCAGGCCGAAAGTCAATATTATCTCCTTTGCTTGTCAAACGCATGATAAGATATTCTAAAACAATCCATGAGCACCAGGTACGGGTACTCGGCAGTGTGTAAGACGGCCGCTTGGTACTGAATACGACTATGGATATACCACTAAAACAGTTAAACGCGATGGGTCTAAAATTGTGGTACGGGGATGTTTTTCCTACGATGGTGTTGGTCCAATATATTGGAGAAAAAAATTTTTTTTCATGGATCAGCGTGCATTTGTAGAGTTACTAGAGCGGGTCATGTTACCTTAGTATGAATATACAGACTGTTATTTCTCTTAACTTTCTGAAGATTTTTACTTTATTATAGAAATAATTGCTCTTGAAGTTATCGTCAAGCGTTTTTAAGTAAGTATTAATTAAAAAACTAAGAAAACGAACGATAAAATAATTTTGATTATTTTTTTATTTCTTTTATGTTTTTTATTTTGGTTTTCCTATTGATAGGTTTAGACTAATTGTAGGGACTGCTTAAACTAGTTGGTGGGAGGCACTCCTGGGTAGTGTCTGGGGCCGGATTAGTGGTTTCGGTGATGCCCCCGATTGCTTCCCTTCTGCGTTTCCCTGCACTTCTGCATATATCTGTGTGTTGCTTTCTTGTGTGTCTTGTGCGCGGGTGTTTTGGGTCTTAACCTTTTTCCTTAGCCAGGGGATGATTTGGTAGAGTAGGTACCCTAGGGCAGCTAATATGGTTATACCACTTAGTGAGAAGGAGGTGGTCGATAGTACGTGTGTGCGCCTTTGTGTTACTCGATCTAATTGGGCGCTTATTGATTCAAGCGATTTGGCGCCCTCTTGTAGTACCTTATTGGTTTCGTCCCCGGTTATCAATTTGATGTCATTTGTGTTGATGTCCGTCTGTGTTTTTGGTATTTCTAGAGTGTAATTTGTGGTCCCTATGCCTGAGAAGTACGGTCGTTGATCCAGTTGGTATGTTTCCTTCGCCTGGTTTGTGTATATTAATGTCTTGTCTTTTACTTGAACCTGGCAGGGTTCGTTTATTGTCAGGATCCCTTGTTTGGCTTAGATAGCTAATTATGTCGCCTGGTGCAAATGTCTGCTTTTTGTAGTGACAATGCATCGCAGATAGCATGTATTCTGACTGATGTGAAAAATGCCGATTCTTAATATAATCTCTACGATTGCAGTAGGATTGGGTACATTATGCACTTGAGATACTTAGAAGGGCATTGGGTGCCAGGTTTTTCAATTGGGCTTCTAGGCCTTTTTGTTTTGTTTAAGCTTAGACCCCCATTCATCGTAGGGTCGCAATCTGTCCAAAAAAGGTCGTATAAGTCAATGCATACATTACTTTCGCAGTTTTTCCCAGACCATTGTATAAAATGATAAGAATTTGTCATCACGTCATACACTCTTCATTCCCAGATATTTAAATTATTTTCTTTACTTTTTTTTGGATGTTCCAGTTGGATGGTATTTAAAACAGTGAACAAATACAGTGTAAACGGCAGTGCAAAATGTTTATACCCAATTGCTAATGAGTCGAAATATAGTAATAGTATTTGTATAGTAATAGTATTATTTTTATGTAATGGATTCATTATTCCTTCTCTATTTGCAGTATTGATAAAACCTTTCACCATGTTCATCTGATACTGCACCAAGATTTTCGTGAATGAAATCTAAGTGCGGTTCAAAAAGACGATTTTAAAAATTTTCTCATTTACAAATATTGTACTTAAAATTGAAAAAAACAAAAAGATATTAACAAATATTGCAAAAACAATTACAGAAAAATCGAAAAATACCCATTTTGAGGGCTAAAACCCCCTAAAAAGTGGGCTTTCCGGGGGAGAAAATCTGTAGACTTTATAACCCCTTATTAAGAAGCCTAAAAAGAAGCTCTCTGCCAATTTTCAGCCTGTATCTAATTATTTCCGCTATATCGCTTTTTTCGGCTTAATTTACCTGTAGTATTAATTTAACCCAGTTTTCTCGCGATTTTACACTGTTTCTTGCGGAAAAAAATTACGTGGTATTTGCGAAGACCCCCTCCCTCTCCCACGTGAGATTTGGTGAGTTTCGGCTCGACCCCCTCCCCCCCCTAAACACCTCACGTAATTTATGCACGCCCCCTTACCTGTCCCGAGTCGTTAACGTTATAATTATGTTGTTTAATTTGACCAAAATTTCTATTATTGTTACTTTTAAAATTATGATTTTGTCTTTGGATATTGTGCTTTGGATGTCTTTCTTTGATTACATTACTACTATGTCGACACCTTTTTAAATTAAATTGATCTTCACCGATATATTTATTAATGATAATTCTAATTTCTTCCAAAGTAAACTCATCTCTTAATTCTGCGGCTAATGAACCTGCCGTCAATTCTTTTATTTTTAATATCAACATACTACTCAAATTATTTATAAGTTGGCTTTGGATTTCACTAAAAATGGCATATTCTGATATATAATCTACAATAACTCTAATTTTGTCCGTTAATTCTGTAATGGTACTTACTTTGAGAAAACTTATTTCCTGTATAATTTGACCTTGGTCCCTCGATGGTTTGTACTGCAACTTCAACTTTGTTTTGCATTCTATCCAGGTTAGAGGTGGTGACGATCCCAGGTAGTTTTTTGCTGGTCCTAATATATTTTCATTGTAGATTATTGTGTAAGCCTGATGAGCCTGGTTTCCAAAGTCTGCCAGTGCTCGGTCCACTGTTGCTATAAACGCTGGTAAGGTTCCAGGTCTTCCTTCAAATGCTTGAAGATATTTTATGTCTTTTTCAATTCGTCTCCTTGGAGTTAGTTTTTGTTGCTGTCGATTTAAAATATCGGTAAGAGCAACAATGCATTGCTCCTTGATATTTGGCTCTGGTTGATGTTGTGGTTGCTGTGGTTGGGCCATTATATGTTGGTCGATAATTCGGTTTCTCCGATTTCTTCTTTCCAGGGTTTAGCTGTCGTTTCTTCGCGATTTACTAAATTGTGGTTTAAATCACTTTGTCTCAAACTCTTTTCACCCTTTGTTTTTGTTTTAAAACTTTCGATTAAAACACTTTAAAAATTGGTTATATATATTTTTTTTCTTTTATCTCGTTCGAATCACTGGATCCTAATTCTTCTGAACAGGATCTAACCGACTGCGCCACTTGTATTTTTCAATTAATTCGTGAATTTAAAAAACAGATAGAGAAAATAAAACAACCGTCAGAAATTAACAGAAGAAACACTATCGAAAACTTTTCCCAATCTTCACAACAACAAACAATAAAAACTCAACTTTATTTTTTATATTAGAAAAAAAGCTTTATTTAACCGAACGAATTTAAGTACCTTCCGAGTTGGTGGTTTATTACTAACTACTTGTACATAATTTTATAAGACATTTCTTACCTCTAACTTTAATATAATAAAGATCATAAAAAGTGCATCTAAGCATTTTGATGAGAACCTTGAATTCTATTCTCGACTAACGAGAATGATTCTCACGATTTTCTTGAGCTTTTTTAATCTTATTTTGTTTTTTATTTTGACGGTGTCATTTTCCGTCTGGGGAAAATTCCTGATGCCCTTTACCAGGCCATAGGTTTTGGTCTGGATAGTATTTCATACACATCCGGTGCATCTTGGTTTTGCAACATTGGCATATCTATAGCTCACGCGAGTTTTATATTACGATTTTATATTTTTGACGTAATTTATCTATTATTGGAGAAAACCACTGAAAAAACTAACTACAATTTTTTGAATCAAACACCAACTTTTAAAAAGAAAACACAAGAAAAATATTTATTACAAATTAGTGACCGATTTAAACAATTACCGTAGATCAACTGACTTTATCATCAGTGCTTAATTTCTAACAACTGTAAGATACATTTAATGATACCTGATGCTCCAGACATTCCGTCAGCACTTTTTCGTGAGAACGAAAATGTGTTGAGGATAATTCTTACCAAGCCATTGGTTTCTCTTTATTTTTAAATTTGTATACCTCTGATAATTCAGAGGTATTAAATTCATTTTCTTTTGATGAGCTTTCAGGGTCAATATTATGTAACCCGCGCTAAACTTTATTGACGATTTGTTTTACTTCGGCTTGCAGAAATCGGCAGATTATTTTTTTCTGTTATCCTTGAATTATTTCCTTCGAAATAAAAAAATTCGACCGCGCTCGAGAATGCCGAGGTCACGATTTTTTTCTGCAAGTTTGTGACCCTCGCATTCCCTAGCGTCACGTTGAAATCGCCAGGGGCCCGTTTTTATAATACGCTTTTTCGTAAAATCGACTTACTAATTTTCGTTTTTTCAATTTTCTTGTTCACGTAATACGAAAACTTAACGAATTTTCGTAAATTAACGAACGGTGCCTTACGCCACCTATAAGTTGTTCGTACGCGCTCGAGTATTTCCACCTATCGATTTTTTTTACTATTCTGATCGGCTGCCATATGCGCGCGGCGCTATATAGAAGGCTTAAATATGGTAGAGGTACTCAACAGGGTGCAAGGTATCCCCCCATATGCTAATCTGCCGCGCTCGAGTAAATCCCAAAATCCCCGCTTGGGCTCCCCTACTACTACGTATTTTTGGAGAAAAGATGGTTTAAGTTGAAATTTTAGTTTAAAAAAACCGAAATTTTGTTTTTGATGACTCATAACTCTGGAAGTTGGTATGATAGAATCTTCGCTTTAAGACACTTTCATGCAAGCGGCAACCAATTCCATCAGTTATGATTAATGGAAATCAAAATATACGGATGATTACGTCAGTCATTACCTTAGACGTTAGGTTTTCCGTCAGTCATAGGCAAAACTGACAGCAAACCCTATCGTCTAATGGATGCCTAAAAAAACTTCAAAATGCCCTAACGGCTAAACCGTTGCGATTCCCTTCCCCCTCCCATATGATTTTTTGTTCGTCCAACCAAAGCATATCAACAGCCAGCCGCTTTGTAAACTTAGTGTATACACCCCGTATAAATTCATTCATACTCTTTTGCTTTCGGAACTTTCTGGTCAGCCTAAATATGCCAAATGACCAACAATCTTTGATAATTTATAGTAAACAGGCACGCAACGCCGATTTCGCGTCAACTATCGTTAGAAAGATATATCGTTATTATTCATTTGAGACAAAACATTTTCGAGTAATTTATAAAAAAATTTAAAAACGTCATTCTCTAAAATCAATCATTTTTAGTTGCGTCACTATTCTCGCAAACCAGCGATATGTATGTCAGCGTCATTCTGCTTATGTTGAAAAGGTTTTTCTTTCTGTGGATATTTTTACCTTCCCGTCAATTTTAATTAAAAAAAATAAAAAAGTGTAATAAAACAAAGTGGAAATTATTATCAAAATATATCACGGTAAGCGATGGTGTTTTTTATAGCATGTATACACCACCGACTTGGTTATCGCTTTATGTGGTTTCAGACTACTTCAGAACTAACAACTGTACACTAGGGTGGAACTTAAGTATATGGTAAAAAAAAACTTTTTTGTTTTGATATCTAATAGTGATATTTTTTTTCCTTTTTGAATGCCTAAACTACCGGTAAAAAAATTTTAAGGTAATTACTTCGTCTTCCGGTTCCTCACGATGATCAAAGTTTTACCAATTTAAACAAAAAGTAATTTGAAGTTAAAAACGCAGCTCCTTACCTCATATCTGCTTAAATTAAGCGTAATATTTGCTTAATTTAAGCAGATATGAGGTAAGAGCTGCGTTTTTTACTACCATCAGTGGTGGCTGTGTGTCGACTTCCACCCTCTTCCCTTTGTTAATTTAGTTATTCAGCCTAGTGTGGCTTATAATCCTTTTTAATTCCAAAATTTGGCATAATATTGCGGGACTTCAACTTTCCCAAGATAAAATCATCTCTAGCTTCTGATCCACCCACGCTTTAAGCGGCTTCCATGACAGTATGACAAGGGAAACATAGAAAACCAGGTATTTCTCCTGTTAGTTCCATTTTTTTTCAATTGTTCGTCAGAAAAGTCTGACAAGACAGGAGGTTCCGTCAGCTTGAAATCATTCCAGTTTATTAAATCGAAATATGTATTCAGAAGCTTCAAAATTAAAAACAGGAACTTCAAAACTTTTCTTAGGTTTAGATCTAGTTGCAATAATCCTTCTAACCGCAAGGTCTCTGATATCTTTCCGGGCATCAGTTAACATTGTTAAACGGATATTTTCATGATTACCACAGAAGGCATTTCTTTGGGTAACTGGATCGATGATGCCTTTATACTGTTTTTTAAGGTATCTGGAATAGTGATGAGTAAAAATGGTCTTGGTCTTGCAGTCTTGTCTTGGTCTTGCACATTTAGCAAGACCAAGACTTAGCTCTGCTCGCAAGACCAAGACTAAGTGAATAAGACCCAGACCAAAACCAAGACTTTAGCAAAATTCTCAACAACACTATCATCATCAGATTCTGATGTTTGGTCTTCGCGTAAAAATAAATGACACGGAACACAAAAGAGAGTACCACTATGATTCCGTTTAAATATGTATTTACGAACGTAACCCAATGTTACTCTTAACATACATAACACCATTGCGGAATCAAGGTTCAACTTTGATTTCTTCAAGCTCGACATTATTATTGTTATTATTATTATTATTAGCATTCTTATTACATGAAGGAATGTATAATAAACAATTGAATTAATTTTTATAAAATAAAACTTAAGTACAATAAGTATCATATCTATTTTTTAATTTTTCTAAACTGTTACGATAAGTCTTGCAAAAACAAGAACCGATCTCGCAAGAACAAGACCAAGACTTAGCTGGGCTCGCAAGACCAAGACAACACCAAGCCTTAGGTACGCTCGCAAGACCAAGACCAACTGAACAACAACAAGGCGAAGACTATATTAGTCCTGTCTTGTTCTTGCGTTTGTTCATCATTAATCTGGAACAATTAATCATTTCCCACAAATGAGTAGAGCCATCCTTATAAAAAGGTTTTACTTTAATGTTAAACCACATATGACTGTAAATTTTAATGATATATTCGGCAAGAACCTTTAAATTGTAAGATGGTGTTTTACACGACACATATAAATGCAAAAGTCTGTTGGCTGTTGTTAACCAACGAGAGTGGGAGAGTTTTCCAAGGTTCCTTTTCGCTAAGTCTTTTGGAAATATTCCGCTTGATACTGCATGTCAAATTTAAAACAATACGTTTGGTCCGTACTTAAGTCCTCAAAATTCATATTCACATGTTTCAATTTTTTTATAATCCTGAATTTCCATATCTTCGCATTTTTCAAGTTGTTTTCCTATTAGCCCAGAAAATCTCTTAGGTCCCGTAGTTTTCCCATCGAGTCGTTAAAATAAGTACCTGAAGGGGAGCTCATACGTATGTAGTGAGCATATTATTATGCCTTGTAAAGGTTTTTTTAATTTAGTTTCCAATATCCTTATAACTCCAGCTTTACGTCCCGTATTGACAGCGGTTCCGTCGCACCCAATAGACTCACAAACACCACTTTACGTTAACTCGAACTAATCTATCATGAGTCTTATGGGGCCCTAGACTATCAATAATATTGTGCAATATTTTGATTTGTTCGTGATATTGAAAGAATGTCTGGGGAAAAGAAGGAAACCGTCAATATTTTGCTCAATATAACTGCACAATATTATTGATAGTCGTCTATGGGCCACTTTACTCTCACTTAAGTAAAAGACACTATGAAAGCCACCGTCAAACACTATGAACGCCAATCCAAACTAAACTATACATTAATTACGAAACTAAAAAGCCTTCTTCATTTTGTTTCGCATCATATAAATTTATTGATAGGCTTAAAAGGCGTAATGCAGTTTTTTCGCGTTTTACTAATTTTTCTAGAAATTCACATGCTTTGAGGAACCGGTGAACATCATTTTAAATTTAAAAGTAAAATATTTTCGTTATATGGAGTAAAAAAGAAAACAAGTTTTCACTATTACAATATTAAATTCGAAAATTCGTTTTTTAGTTCCACCCTACTGTACACACCATCTCGCTTGGTTATTTCTGTCATTTCAATTATTAGATATGGATGTCAATTCTCTGGTATTACAAATTAATTTAGCTTTGATTTTAATTATTATGGATGACTATTACTCAATGAAAAGTAATTATTTGAAGCAAAAAAGGAAGCAACATTATTTCGAGAGCGATTTGCCATTATAAAATAGTAAAATACTTGTATAATATGTTGTTAATGATAATAAGTGAAGTGATGGGATTTGAAAAGAATGGGTATGCCGCAATTTCTAGGAGCACTCGCCATTTCTTTATAAATATGAGAATTTTTCCTGTTTCCTTTTAACGCCTCGTAATTATCTTTCCAAATATCAATTAGTAGTAGTTCTGCCCTTGTGGACCAAACAGATCTTTTTTCTTTGGCGGCTCTGCACGACTCATTCCAATTTCAGCGAGAAATTTCATCATATGATGTCAAACTGGCTTTTGACAACCAATTTTGATAGATTGTTGTAAATTTTCATTGATAGATGGCACCCATGCCAGTTAATTATCCTGGTTAAACGAGTTAACCATAGACATTTTTCTTGGTTTGCAATTGTTGCTTGGTTTGAATATGTACGGCAAACTATGTACAAACTATCTAAATTATTACGGTTAACGCTTGAAACTCTCTCAATAGTGGTAATTAAGTCGGTGTGTACATGCTATTAAATAAAGAAAGTTTTTTCAAAGATGCTATTTTAGATGATAATGTAGTTTTTAATTACACTTTTTTAATTAAAACAATTTTTTTTGTTTTTTTAGAACTGATAGAGAAATTAAAAAGTGGTAATAGTTCAATTAAATTATTACTGAGTTATTGAAATGCGTAGACGTCAAACTTTAACGGGACGGATTGAGAGAAGAGTAGGGAGAGAGGGTCGAATTTCGACCAATGGGCGATACTAGTTTTGTTTATTCTGCAATTATGCAGAGACTATAGGCTAGTCGGTGAAGCATTTTCATTGCAATTTTGGCCCATAGGCGAGATTATTGTTGGAATCGCTTCGTTTTAGGGTGTAGTTAAACACCATAAGTTTGCCCACAAATTGGTTGACCACATAACTTTTTAATTAACTTATTGTGAATAAAATATGCACTTTTTTTATATTTCTTTCAATGACTTCGTTCCTGCTAACTTTTAGTATAACATATGAATTGAGAAAGCTCTTCGTTATGACATTATCTAAAAAATAGGTCGCTAGGTGCAAGGGTGATCTTGCAAATAGCTTTCGAAGTTCTCAAATCACGTAATTTTCATTACGGTTCATTACTTTTTGAGTAATTAACGATCTAGTTTTTTTTACTTTAATTAACAATGCTGCTATTTTTTGTAACATCAGTTGGGAAAATCATTTAGAAAACTTAAGAAACAATTGAAAATGAAATCAAGTTGGAATTTTTGAAAAATCGCAATTTTGATCGATTTTATGATGTTTTCTATACGCGAACATTTTTATACGCGACATCAATAAACATACATCTTGTTATATTTTTACTTTAGAGAATCCGGCCTTGCATATCTAAAAAGCTGCTATTTTTTACAAATAATGAATGGACGATAAGACCTATGGGGTGCGACAGCGAGGGAGACCCAACCTCCGGGATGGCGTAGACCAGGACGCTTAGAGCATAGGGATGCCAAACTGGATGACATCGGCTCAGAATCGCGACCGGTAGAGAGAACAGTTGCGAGAGGCCAGGACCGGATCCCGGTTGTAGAGCCGTTAAAGAAGAAGAAGAAGAATGGACGAGCGTTTTTTCAAAATGAGATCTTTCTTGTCGCGTATGAAAAGGTACATGCCTAAAAACCTAGGCCACGGCTAGAACGTTATGATTGTACTTCCATCAATCCGGAATAGTTGCAACACGTGTATGTTACGCTACAAGTAATTCCCCCCATTCCGCTGGTGACTGACAACCGACTGATTGTCCAGTTAAACTTAATTGAACTGAATCAATGACCAGTTGTGCTCAATAGTTTCAACTTAACGTAGGATCTCTTTTTGTTAAAATGGCGAAACTTATTATTGAAAGAGACCATCTAACTCATGTTAAAAGATTTAATATTCGAGGACGTGAATTCAACATTGCCCCACTGGATTTGAAAAAGCTTTTTGTTATTACTCAAACTTATTAACAACAACTATAAAATGTACCCAGGGTTGAGAGACTATCTCGTCTTCATTAATTTTACATCTATCTTTTGTTCCAGGGTTTTATCTGAAGTAAGAAGTTTGACTATGGGAATGGATACATTGCGGAATATGAATCCTAACAAGCCTTAGTGTACGCTCACACCAATGGTGGCAGGATAGGTGGCTCGCTAAGGTAGTTGCTACGCAACGATATACCGTTCACACCAGAGGATACCTACTTGACTAGGATATTAGAAAATGCTGCAGTTGGTCGTCGTTGCCTGAATGTATCCTAGGAAAAAACAAACACGCCTGTTCGCTTGGATAGCCACTACACTAGGTTTGATAGGTGGATACATCCGGTTAATAAAACTATGCATTTGTTGGAATTTGTATCCTATGTTACTTACAGTGTTGGAAAAAACTAAAGCAACTCGCTTCGCAAAATTGGTCAATTGTCCATTTTTTGGCGGAATGGTTATAAAAATATATTTTTGAAAACCTTATAACATTCTTCAGTAATGTCCATTCAAATATTTCTTAACATTATTTTCAAAAAAATTAAAAAAAAAATTATAAAGCTATAAATTTAACATAACAAAAATAAAAGCAACTTTTCATAAAATTCTTAGATTGTAATTCTAATTTTTAAAAATTTATAAGTTTAATAATTGATGACATCTCCTCTACTGTTTGTATTGTCCGCGCGTGTTTTTGACATTGATCTGACTAGGTTAGTTATGATATTTGGAGCGACTTTAGCCCATTCTGTAGTAACGGCTTCAAACAGTTTAGTTTTGGTTGAAAACCGCCTTCCATGCAGTTGTCTTTTTACAATTTCACTGAAAAATGTTATAAGGTTTTCAAAAATATATTTTTATAACCATTCCGCCAAAAAATGGACTTTTTATTGACATTTTTCGACAAATAAAGCAATTTTGCGAAGCGAGTTGCTTTAGTTTTTTCCAACACTATGTGACCGCGGAATTAATTTACATTCGCTTTCAACCTGGTTGAACAGAAACTTGCATTCACTATAGTTTTGAATTTTCAGTAAACCTAAAAGGTTTTGATTCTGGATACACACAGTAAAAACCACACAAACGATAAGAGCCATAACTCATTTTATTCACTTATCCATTAAAAACGTGGCAATTATATGTTTGCCCCTATATGCCCGATATAAAAATAACGGACGGATATTGATTGGTTTCGAATATATTTAGATTTGCTTTTCCCTGCCACCTACGTTAAGGTGTACACGCTTGACCTCGCCCGATAAATGCAGTGGCCTTAAAATTATCATATAAAGCATTTTGTCCTTTTAATACTTCATTAAGCTCAACAATGACTCTTTTACCCGACTTTTTTGTAGGTAGCAATTTCTACCACCGCCAATATAACCAGCAACACCAGTGAGTGCAAACTTGATTTAGAGCAAGCCGAGCTAAATGTATATTCTAGATCTTTTGGATTCCTTATGTATAACAGCGGAGTGGGGAGCAACTTGGATGTGGAACTGATTGCTCAGCACCCATCGGGGTTTTAAGGGAATTGTAAAGCGTTGACAGATTGAATCTATTATTTTTCCTGAAGACATGGTAATAGTCCGGCAACCCCTGCAGTTTTGACCATGTAGTAGAGTAACGGAATGATTTTTTATTTCGGGATAGTACCGTTATTTTATAGTACGTGAAGGAAACGATGCTAATCCGAGGCTTGTATCCCAGCACAATAAAAGGTACAACCAGCTAATTTTAAGGGATCTATTACGTCATGTAGTAAAAGCTTCTTGTGGAAATGAGTATTTTCTTTGGGTGTCGTAAATGATATAGGTACTATCAAGTACAAGAAATAACCATAGCCGTGAACCTAGTAGAGCCACCGAGATTTAGTACTCTGTTCGTTGAGAGTATGGGTAGCAACGAAACTCGTTTAAAAGCTTGCCATTGATTTGCTTTTGCCTAGAGTGAAGTTAGATTGTGTGTAGAGCTGCCTTCTGTACGGGTTTCCCCGGATTTGTCCTAGTTTGGGGGGTCCGGGAGGGGGTTCAAAAAGGGTCCGACTATAACCGGTAGTAACTACATGATACTGGGTTCCGTTTTTATGTACGGAGGATACTATATCCTCGTTTCATTTATCAGGTATTTCTTTCCGCCTCCAGATTTCCACTGTTATTTCATGCAGTTTTTTGATAGTTTCCTCTCTGCCTTGTTTAATGACTTCCGCGAGTATGCTGTCATACCCTGATGCCTTAGTATGATGTCAGACCTTGATGCGTAGTTCTTCTACGGTAGGGACTACTGCGCTGTCATTCTCATCATTTCATTTCATTTATTTATTTTAAAACCAGTACATCAAGATTTATAATCTTACCACGCTAATAACGCATGTAATTAAAATTATAGTATGGCAATTAGGCTAGTGTCAAAGCGGTTTTAAATGAGGGGAAAAAAATTAATAGCTGGGAGGGACCAGCAATGAAATGTCGTTAAGAAAAAAAAATTTTAAACTCGAAAAAAAGGGAAATGGTAAAATGGGGATGCTATTTAGGGGTTAAAAGCGATTTTTTGCGATTTGCGGTGAAACATGACCTCCTAGTGGAAAATGTTTAATACAAAAGTTGTAGATAATAAAAAGATCTAAAACTATTGTATTTAACATATTTTGAAATAACCTCAAATTTTCCAAGGAAAAGGCGGAAAATCGATTTTTCAGTTTTTAATTTTTTTTCTCCCGTAAAATTAATTCAATTTACATGAAAATTTTTAAGAGTATACCTTGTGTTGCGTTAAATAAGCATGATTTTTTTTTGTTTGGAAAACGGATAGTTTCCCAGAAATTAACATTTTTCGAAAAAAAATACCCTTATCTTTCATGGACAACTTTATTGATGTTTTTTTCGAATTTTGATATTCAACAAGTGCTCATATAACCATTGAAATGTCTAGTTTCAAATGGTCTATACATTTTGATATTTTATTTTCATTAAACCGCTTAAAATTAAGAAAAACCGAACACCTGATTTTTAGAATCACGTACATATTTCTCGATTTTTTAAATTTTTTAAGTTTTTAATTTTTTCAGTTAATGAGGGATTAAATTTTAATGACAGAACTTAGTGTCATATAATATTACTTACATTAAATAAACTTAATTACAGAAAGTGTGGAAAAACCATCCTGAAAATTTTAAATAAATAAGAAATAGATTCGTCGATTGAACTTTGTCTATAATAACTAGCTTGACATCTTCGATGAATGTGAGCGGCTGTTAATTTTTCCATTATTTTGTATTTGTGGTCAAATCTTTGTTTGCTCGACCGAACCAAACGATTGATAGCACCTGCTTTGATTTCATATAAATCATTTGGATCATCTTTTTCGGAAATAATACGGTCCGTCCATATTAGCCGTGTTCCTTTTCTGGTCTTTTTTACTCGTACTTACTTGGAACTACTCCTGCTCTCACAGAGAATTCATAGGTTTTACTCATATCGACAAATTTTGCGTTCCTTTAATTGTTTACTCCGGAGTACTTAAAAGTAGAAAAGGAACACGGCTATTGTCAATCTATAATTTTCAAATTAATTAAAATAAATAATGTATAAAAAATCTCTCAAAACCATATTGAGTATTTTTTTTTATTTCCCAATTAATATTACATCTGTCCTGAGACACTAAGTAATTGTTTGAACAATATGATATTAGGGTGAAATTAAGTTTAAAGACCATTGTCTTTTAGACTTAGTTTTTACATAAAGCGTATGTGTATTCATTCATGTAGATTGAAGGTCCACTGGTCTGCGTCTTTTTAACCTTCTTCTTGAGTTAGCTGTTCTGATGGTAGGAAATAGTGATTTGATGCTTTTTGCTGATTTTTTTAATTTCGTCTTCGATACCAGGTATTTTAAGGTCGCGATGTATGTCGGCATTTGATATATAACAAGGTGCATTCACAATCGTCCGGAGTATTTTTGACTGCTGTCGTTGTATAATGTCAATGTTTGTTTTGCTAGCTGTTCCCGATACTTGGATACCATACGTCCATATAGGTTTTATTATTGTATTATAGATTAATAGTTTGTTGGATAGCGAGAGTTTTGAATTTTTGTTTAAGAGCCAGTAGAGTTGTCTAAATTTGTTTTTAATTTGGTTTCGTTTTTCAATTATATGTGGCTTCCATGTCAGTTTGTTGTCTATTAATATTCCTAAGTATTTCGCTGAATTAACCGAGTTAATGTTTTTGTTGTTTAATGTGATAGCTTGAGTTTTAAAGGCCCTTTTTGTAGTATATATGACCTGAATGGTTTTGTCCTCGTTGATTTTTATTCCCCATCTATTAAACCAGTCTGTTATTTTGCTTAGTATTTTTGTTGTATGGTTTGTAGCTCGTTCCAGGCAGGTGTGCGAGGAGAGAATCACCGTGTCATCTGCAAACGTTGCTATCATGCTGTCACGAGTTACTGCCTTCGGTATATCCGCTGTATACAGTAAGTATAATGTAGGTCCTAGGACGCTTCCTTGAGGAACTCCTGCATCCATTTTACGTAAGTCGGAGTATTCGCACATAGAAATGTCGATCATCCAGTTAGCTCTAAATTAGTTGGTAGTAGTCCGATAGCATTGTGCTAAGTTTGAAACGGAGTCCTCTGTGCCATACACTGTCAAAAGCTTTTGCAACGTCAAGATATACTGCGACACAATATTTTTGCTCATTCAAATCGTTTAAGATCTTGTTTGTTACTCGGTGTACCTGCTGTATAGTAGAGTGGTCTTGACGGAAACCAAATTGGAGGTCTGGGATCAGGTTGTTTAACTTCAGTGTTATGTTAATACGATCAAGTAAAAGTTTCTCAAATATCTTGGAGATGATCGGTAGAAGACTTATTGGTCTATATGATGACGGTTTCGATGCATCTTTGCCTGGTTTCGGGACGGCGATTACCTTAGAAACCTTCCAAAGTTTTGGGTAATAGTTTAAACGTAACATGGCATTAAAGATATTTCTTAAATACACTAAGGCTTTGTCAGGTAAGTGTTTTAACATTTGTCCTGTTATCAGATCATACCCTGGTGATTTCTTGCTTTTCAATCTGTTTTTTATATAGTATTTTAGTTCGTTGGTTTTGATTTTCCTTATCGTTCCGTTCGAGGTGCTATTAACGTTTACGAATTAGTTGTCTTGCTTATTAAATGGATTAGTAAAAGTTGTTGTTTTCGCTTTCTCAAGATTTGTTCTGGACCATGTACCGTCGGTATTCATTAAGGGTGGTTGATGTTGGATTCCTTTGTTAAGTTTCTTGTTCAGTTTCCAAAGCGAGTAGTTTGTAGCTTGGGTTGCCGTAAGATTTGTCAGGAATTTATTAGAACATTGGTTGCTATGTTCTTTCAGTAGTTCCTTTAGTTCTCTAGTTGCTTTGTTATAATTAGCTTTGTCAATTGGTGATCTGGTACGTTGCCATATTTTTCTAAGTTTCCGTTTTTCTGCAATTTTTTGTTTTATTGTTTTTGGTGTATATTGAACTGAGTCATTATGTTTGATTTCTGGTGTTGTTTTTATTCTGAGTATTGTATTAAGTCATTGAGGTATATTATGCTGCTTTCTATATCCTGATGGGACTTGAGAGGAACTCTGAGTTCAATATTATTATCAATGACCTTACCGAAGGAGTTCCAGTTGGTTTTATGGTTAGTAAGGAATTGTGTTGGACGTCGTAATTTCACATTCGTGGTATATTCAATTATTACAGGGGAATGGTCAGATGACAGTTCAAGACATGATTTGGTCGTTATTTGGTTGTGGTGAATATTTTTTACAATACAGAAGTCAATTAGGTCTGGTCTTTTATTGGTGTCAGTAGGCCAATAGGTGGGCTCTCCAGTACTTATAGGAGCACACTTGTTTCCTCTTATAGCGTCCATTAGATTTTTTCCTTTTTTATTAGTCAGTCTTGACCCCCAATCAGTATTTTTTGCATTGAAGTCACCTCCTGCAATAAAACGCGGACCCAGTGATTTGATGTATTCTGTGTACTGTAATACACTTATTTTGTATTTTGGTGGGCAGTAAAGCGCAGACACTATGAGTGGTCCGTATGTGTCTTCGATTTGGATATTCGTAGCTTGAATATAGTCCTTTGTGTATCCTTTTAATTCATTGCAATTGATGTCCTGCCGAATTATGATGGCTGCACCACCGTGAGCACGTCCGCTAGGATGGTTTGTACGAAAAATGTTGAATTTAGGGATCTTAATGTAACTTTTATTAGTAAAATGAGTTTCGGATATTAGCAGAATGTCGATAGAATTGTCGGTTATAAATTTTATTAGTTCTAAGGCATGTTGGGTTAGTCCGTTTGCATTCCAGACGACTATTTTCAAGTTTGTATTATGGTCCATTTATCTTAGATATAAGTGAGGTTAAGATATTCATCATATTGGACATTTGTGTTAAGAGCTGTTTCATCATGCTCTTTATTTCAAATAGGTCGTCTTCCGGTTTAGTCACACTTTGTTGGATTTCACCTTGGCTATTAATGCTTTTTATTGCGTCTGCGAATGTTACCAGGGGATTTACCCTAATTGGTTCGGGAATTGTTGCTTCAGTGGTTGTAGCTTTTTGTTGTTCAGGTATTTTTTTTCGTAGGGCAGGAAATCTTTGTACTTTTAAGGCTTTGTATATTTCACATCTTTATAGCTTGCAGTGTGTGCTTCGCCGCATAGTGGGCATTTAACATTGCAGTTTTTTGTATCTAATGTACATTCGCAAGTCTTGTGTTTTCCTGCGCACTTTACGCAAATTGGATCTAATGTGCAAAAGTTTTTTGTGTGTCCGTATTTTTGGCAATTTAAGCACTGAGGGATGCTTCTGTTTTGACGTGGTGGTTCAAAAGATATTTTACAATGAAGTAAGTGAGTAATGTTGTATATTTCTTTATTGTTTTGCTTAGATTCAAGTTCAATGGAGAAGAGCGGTAGTGGCTTTTTTGTTCGGGCTTGCAGTATGTTGTGGATGTTGATTACATTATGACCATGTTCAGCAAGTTCCCTTTTAATTTCGTTTTGGTCGCTTGAATAATGCATATTCCGGAGCACGACTCGGAAGCCACGTTGTTCTTTCGGCTTGTATGTATAATACTGCGTGTTTTTGAGTTGCAGAACTTTTATAATTTTTGTGTAGGTCATTGAGTCTGCAGGTTGTATTTTAATTTCGTCGTTCGCCAAAACCTTTAGTACATACGTGTCTTTAGCTGTTGTTGTATTTAGAGCATTTATTAGTACATGTATATATTTGACACCTTGGACATATATAGGTGGGGGTTTAGGTATAATGGCTCTTACTTCTTCTTTGTCGTGCCTTGTTGGTGGGTTTACAGGCTCATCAGTTTCTTCAGTATATTCATCCGTTGACAGTATGTCAAAGTGTAAGTGTATTGAGTATGATGCTGCAAACATTTTATTACGAAACTGGAAACATTTACCTAGTCACGGCGTAATTCAATTCACACGAAATTGTTATTTTATTTTTTATTTACATATTTAAAATTTTCAGGATGGTTCTGCCACCCTTTATGTAATTAAATTTATTTAAGTTCTGTCATTAAAATTTAATCCCTCATTAACAGAAAAAATTAAAAAATTTGAAAAAAATTGAAAAAAATCGAGAAATATGTATACGTGATTCAAAAAATCAGGTCTTCGGTTTTTCTTAATTTTAAGCGGTTTAATGAAAATAAAATAGCAAAATGTATAGACTATTTGTAACTAGACATTTCAATGGTTAAATGAGCACTTAATGAATATCAAAATTCGAAAAAACCGTCGATAAAGTTGTCCATGCAAGATTTTTTTCAAAAAATGTTAATTTTTGGGAAACTATCCGTTTTCCAAACAAAAAAAATCATGCTTATTTAACGCAACACAAGGTATACTCTTAAAAATTTTCATATAAATTGAATTAATTTTACGGGAGAAACAAATTAAAAACTGAAAAATCGATTTCCGCCATTTTCTTGGAAAATTTGATGTTATTTCAAAATATGTTAAATACAAAAGTTTTAGATCTTTTTATTATCTACAACTTTTGTATTAAACATTTTCCACTAGGAGGTCATGTTTCACCGCAAATCGCAAAAAATCGTTTTTAACCCCTAAATAGCATCTCCATTTACCATTTCCCTTTTTTTTCGATTTTAAATTTTTTTTTTCTTTTAGTTATAACCTTAACGACATTTCATTGCTGGTCCCGCCCTGCTATTAATTTTTTTTCCAAAAAAACTATCGGCACTAGCCTAAATTTAGTACAAAAAAAATGAAAAATATATTTAATAAATAAGCTGTTGGTAGAAGAGAAAACAAAAAATACTAAGAAAAAAAACTAAAAAGAATTGAGTTGAAGGAATATTATTGATTGAAATAATAACTGAAGATACGTTTCCTCAACACACTTAATGACCCGCATTCTGTATATCGGCAGGTAAACTGTTCCATAACAGTACAGAATGAACAAAAAAGATCTCTGGCCAACTAAATAAGAGAATCTGGGTATAATAAATAGTATTCTTCTAGTCGTACGACCGAGTTGAAGATACTCATGTAGATATGATGGTCGGTCGGAGTGTAGGAGTTTGTAAATGAATCACATGGCCTTGACGGATAAGTACACTTCTTCACATCTCAGAACGGAAGAACGATATCGGCTGATATGGCCGGATCGGCGAAGATTATAGCCAAACCTTGTACAATCATGAAAGGCTACATGAGTTTATTACGGCATGACGCATCAAGAGAGGGAAAGATAAAGCTAGCGTAAGTGAAGTGCGATAGAATTAGAGTTTTAACTAAATTTGTACGAGTGCCTGTGAGCAGAATGGAAGCGTACAACCCAGGCGTCGCAAATTACCATATATTTTAGATAGAGTATAAGAAACTTGATCACAGCAAGTTAATTGTGAGTTTAGGTGGACACCTAGATTCTTAACTCGAAGTTGGTTCATGTTCTGTACATTTCGGATACCAATGTGCCCCTGCTCTGGGTTCATTAATAGAATCTCCTCGAAATACTTTGCCCATCTTGCCAATACTTCATCCTTTATTACTTAGTATATCCCCACTTTTCTTGTACATCGTCACTTAGGTTTAAATTATTTACGTTGCTGGTTCACCTTTTTGTAAAATTTGTTTGCGTCATTTGAGTTTTTTATTCTTCAATTTGTTTCTCCCAATTCTGTCTTCCCGAGTAGAAATAACTATATAGAAAAATGTACAGGGTGCGACAAAAGTCCGGCAGCGGTCCGATATTTCCTGCGGGGTAGGTTTTCGTGAAAAAAGTTGTGAACAAAATTTGCTCAACTTGGAGAGTGGAATCGTTTGCACAGAAATTTCACCCCCACCCACTCACCCTTCAAAATTATCCCCAAAAACCATTCATTGTACCCCCATGGAAGCTTCGCAAAAAAAATGTTTCTAACAAAAGTTTGATATTTCTCTTCGGAGAATCATAATCCGTGAAAAAAATGTGGGTTGCCATTATTCACCCCCACCTCTTCACCCCCCCCTTAGTAATTAGTGGTCAATTTTAGCTTTTGGAAAAAAGGTATAGATACGTATTTTTTGAACAAAAAGGGAGTTGAAGTTGGTTTTTTGTTCGACGACTCATTATTCCAAAAGTTGGTAAGATAGAACCAACGCTTTTACCGTCATACTTAGACAATAAACTGACTTTCAATCGACACATTGATTTCATTTGTGGTAAAGCCGACCACATCAAATTATTCGCAAAAAATTCTCGGCCGAACGTCACCCCTCCGGATCCCCAAAACTCGGTTTTATACTCCCAGCCAACCCCCCTACACATTACAAAAAAAAATTGCTGTTTTCAGAAAATGTTCAGTGAATGTAGATACCATTAGACTGGACTAATTCGAATAGAATTGAATCGGTGCAAAAATCCATAACCAGATTTATGTGTTTTAAGCTTAACTTATTTAAGGAACATGTTCCTCCTTATGTATCCAGACGATGTAACGGTCGCCTTGAGCACATAGGCCTCTGACGCACCTTATCATCCTAAACAATATTGGCGTAAGCGTCAAATTGAATCCGAATTGTTAACCCTCTCACACATCGTGTAACTCACATGTAACATGGTTTTCTGTTGCTTGCAAGTCACAATTTTAATTACATTTGTTTTTACCGGAGACATTAGCCATTTAGAAGTAACGTATAAAATTTTCACCTTTTTCTACATAACTTTATAAACATCTTTTCATATTTTTTTTTCTATTTTAAACCGATGTAATATAAATATATTTTTTTAAGTAAGAACAGAGAATCATGTGTCAGAGGGTTAATCATTCGGAAAAAAATTACATGGCAACTACGCATTCTTCAAAAACAAAAAAATTCTTTTTCAAACTAACTTAACTGGCAACAACTCCTCTGCACGCCAGTTATATGAGTTTGAAAAAGAATTTTGGACCGAGGAATTTTCGTCACCGAAGCCCCTGCGCAAGTAGCCACAGTGATACAGCAAGAAGAATTTTACCGCTCATCGCGCCGGAGCATCGAGAAAAATTGCCCAAGTGGCGTGATCGATGGAAAAAAGGCTCGACGGTTCGGTGAAGTGTTGCGACATTGGGATTGATTTTGGTGAACGAAGGGAGAGGAGTTGGGAGGGATGGCACTTTGCCTTGATTGAGAGTGAACATTGATCGGAAATTTAAAAACGGAAATTTTTTTTGAAATGGAAAAGTGGGGCAGTTTTTTTAAAAAAATTCGTGGGGGATATTAAAGGAAGTTTTTAGTTGAGTCTCGCGTACGGAGTCGAATTGGAGTTTTTAAGTCGTGCGGACGGGAGTTTTTTTTTTTAGTTTTGCTTAGAGAGATTTGAATGAAAAAAGGCGGAAAACATAGCGAGGAAGGCAGAAAAATTGTCACCGCGAGTGGTCCTAGGATTTTGTTTTAAACACGCAAAAAAATAAATTAAATAATATATCGTGGGAAGTATTACAGCCAAATTTTTTTGGTTTTGTATTTAATCTTTTAATGAAGATAAGAAAAAAAAAACGGTATCATCGTTTTCAATTTGAAAGGCGTTTAGTGAATTTTTATCTTTGATATCTATTGAACTTTATTTGGAATATTAATTGATCCCATCTACTGTTAGCTTGTTTGCTGGTTATGTTGTGAAGTTTTCTTAAAAATGCCTACATGAGGCTCGAATTGAAAAGTGCTATAACGATGGCGGAGATGAAGTCATTGTTTATAAAATTTCCACCGAAAGTAATCAACAATATTTAACTAGAAACACGCAAAAAAAAAAAAATTTTAAATTAAATAAAATATCGTGATACAAAATAAATTAATGAATTATGAATGAGGAAGGATTTAAATTAATAATGTGATATGACTAGAACGCCTACTGGCGAAAGGGTGAAAGTCAATAACTAATGAATATATAAAGTAAATAACTAAATAAGATAAATGAATAATGAATATATAAATTAAATAATCAATAAGATAAATAACGAACATATAAATTAAATAAATAAATAAGATAAATGGATAATGAACATATAATTTAAATAATAAATAAGATAAATAAATAAGGAATGTACAAGCTAAATAAATTAAAGAAGATGAATAAATAATAAATATAAAATTTGAATAAAGTAATTAAATAAATAACAGAATAAACTTTGATTTATATAACGAAATAAATAATATATGTAAATAAAATCTGGGTATAATAGAAATAAATAAATACAAACAAAAATAACAGAATTTGAATAATTACTGGAATAAATAATAAAAAGCAAGCTTGAATAACAACTGAAACAAAAAAACAAAAAAAAAAAAATAAAAAAAATTACGATCGGAATAAAATACAGAAACAAATAAATTAAAGAAAAATCGGTATAAATTAATAAAATGAATATTATAAATAAGAAGAGCTGGAAATAATACTAAAATAAATATTAATTGAACATAATATTAAACCAACAACCTACTTAACATTGGATGTCGCCTGTGGTATGATGGAGTAAGACACCCCCACGGATGGGTGGCCCCGGGTTAATGGATGATCCCAACCAAGGTAAGTGCCGCCCACTCATAATTTTTTTTAGATTGTTTGACATCATGTAGTGCCCTAAGAATGACCTGGTGACCCCCTCTCTTTCTCTTTTCTCCCCCCCTAATTAGCCCCTCTCGTTGGCCCTAGGCGTGTTCCACCCCCTTGTCGGCCGTATTTAATTTAGTTGTTGTATAGGCACGAACGATTTAACAGTATAACTGTCACCCCCTCCGGCATCCAAGCACCGCGAACCCCACCCCATCTGGCGAGCTAGCTAGCGCACCGCTAGTCGTGTCTACAACCGGTGCATTGGATGCGTAAATTCGCGACACTTCCCCCGACGGTCGAACCGTCCGAGTCACCCTTCTTTTTGAGTCCCATTCCCCAAGTTTTTTTTTGTAATGGTAGTCTTTGGCCTTTATGGCAATTTCCCTTCTTCGTGCCCCGGCACACCCTACCCCGACAGTTACGAATGGCGCCCAACGTTGGCTAGTGGATGATAACTTGTTTGATTCTCTGGTCTCGGTACCATAGCTCGGAAAGTCTGTTTTTTTTATTAGTCACTTTTCCACTGCCGAGCTATGTTTCATATTAGATTTTTTTATTTAACTTGTAGTTTATCTTTTAAATTTTGTGGCTCAGGCCAACGAGAGGAGCCAGGAGTGGACTTCTTTCGCTTAGCATTTCTCCGTTCTCCGTCCAAGTCCCTCCGGCTATTGGTTACATGGGCGACAGTACTTACCGCGGTACTCTAGCCCTTATCACCTCTGTCTCCTTCCACTTTCCTATCTTTCTTCTCTCTTCAACCACTTCATCTATCGATTTCTTCTGCGGTAGCCTCCCTATTTTATTTACGGTTCCTGTCAGCGAGGCGCGGAATCTGGTTAACAGGCGTCATAACGCCTGACTCTGTGCGATCCTCCCTGACAGTGACCATCACTCCTCAGTTTTCTTCCTTTACCTTTTGTACTATGGGCGGATGTACGCCTGGACGTCGGACCTGTCCCGTCAAGGCTAACAGGCGTTCTATCGCCTGGCGCTGCGACAGGCTCGACGTCCTGATATGCACCCGCCCCGGCTGTTTGACCGTTCTGACATTTCACCTTCCTGCGTCTCAGCAGAGTTGCTGACCAGTTGTGGCTGGATGTCAGAGCGGTCTCTTTTAGTACTCAACGGAGGCTTCTATCCCTTCTTTCACCCTTTCTTCTTTTGTTGGTCACTGGGATCCGGTCATCGCTTTGGGGTTGCCGGATGTCAGTCAATAGGGATTCTTTGATGAAGATGGTGCTAGACATAAGCCTGGCACCACCCTCATCATCGATCCCGCAAGTGGAGGCACTTGGTGCTTCTGATGACGCGGATGACACTCAGTCCTGAGTGCGGGCTGACTGTCATCGGCGCACTCAGCCACCATAGCCTTGGGGAGGACATCCTCTCCCTAGGGCCACACTCACAAAAAAAAAAAAAAAAAAAAATATAGTTTCTTTCTTTTATTATTATTAATTGCCTTACTCCCGCGCGTATTTCTTCCTTTTTGAAATGAATGTAAAAAAAAAAAAAAAAAGCGCAATTTTTTTGTAGAGAAGAATATAAATATAATTAAAGAAAAAGTATTCGGATTTAATTAATTAATATCAAATTTTGTTTTCTCATCTTAATGGGAATTTTTTAAAATATTCTATCTATAATTACAATATAAAAAGGAAGGATTTTTTTCCTTTTTTTTTTTTAAAAAAAAAAAAATTCGCTGTAAATTTAAATAATTATAATTTGAATAAAATTATTAACATTATATATTATTATTATTGTTAGAATTAAGTTTGAACAAAAAAAAGCGTTGGTGAAAAACGTGCACGTTTAAGGACTGAACTTAAAAGTGCGTTTCAAATTTTTGGGCAAGGTTGTGAAACTTATCGCAGTTCTCGCAAAAATTCGACGACATCCCCAATTGCGCAAACATATTCCTGACGTTTGATAGTCCTTTTGAAAGCTGCAGTAATATAGCAGTCATCTTGAAACCACTCAGCATTGTAGTTCTATTTGAAGGCAATTTAAATATTTAACAAAATCGGACTTATAGATCTCACCTTCCTTAATATATATATCTTTGCAAGTAATTAAAGCCAAACAAATTAAATCAGAAGTCGACAGTAACGAATTGTGTAACAGCCCACCATAGCCCCTATATTCAAGTTATTGTACTCCGACTCACGCTATGCCGCAAAACAGAAATGAAAAGGGGCAATTCGTAGCCAACAATGCAAACGACGAAGGGGCTGAAGACAATGATAATCCCCCATCTGAGGATGGCGAGGATGAACAAGACCCAAAGTTGGCCGCGCTGATCGAGCAGGTCGCAGCCTTGAATCAGGAGGTAGGCCGAATGAGGGAGCTACTCCACCTCTCCGCGAGTAATACCGCCCAGGCCGGTACCTCAACCCAGATCCGCCGCACCTCGTTGCCGGGTGGAACTGAGCCCACTGACACTCTGTCGCGGGCCCCTAGTATCAGCGGCCGCCCCAGTCAATACCAAGATGTCGCTGGACCCGTCAACAGTCGGAAGTCCCCAGTGCTACACTGGAACTTGAAATTTTCAGGCCGACCGGGAGACATCCCGGCCGAGGAATTCCTCTATCGGATGGAATTCCGAGCGAGGAACGACGACGTCTCAAGCTTAGAGCTGGCAAGGAATGTGGTGGCACTGCTGACGGGACCCGCGGAAGAGTGGTACTGGGCACAGTTTTGCCGGCAACAACCCAGCCCCATATGGACAGATTTCAAAAGGGGACTGGTCGATCAGTTCGGTGGAAGGCAGACCGACCATCAACTCATCAAAGAAATGATGGAGACGAAACAACTCAATCAATCGTTCGACGATTACGCCGCAAAAATCTTGGCCTTGGCAAACCGCCTCTCGCGCCCGATGTCCTCCGCGGATTTGGTACACCTTGTCATGGAAAACCTGAACACCACACTGGGATCGGCCATTATAGGATCCACCTATGACAATATGCGCCAACTTCGCGAAGCGTGCATCCGAGTAGAGCGATGGCAAAAAGCCAAGAGGGAGGAGAGTCGCCACTCGCACCGAGTGCATGAGCTGACTGACGTGCCCCCACAACAACCGGCCTGGCCTCATATGAATTACGCTAGTGGCACACCACCACCTGCTGTAGAAGAGATGAGGGCCGACGCAACTCCGCGCCGCCCAGTCACTTGCTGGAACTGCCAGCAAGAAGGACATTCGTTCTCTGATTGCCCTTCCCCACATCGGAAAATCTTTTGCTACAGATGTGGGCGCCCCGAAGTCTACACCACTTCTTGCCCAATCTGTTCGGGAAACCGGAACCAGGGTGCGAGGCCCCGGGGAGGTCCGCGCCCGACCTAGTATCTGAAAGCCCCCCTTTTACACTTGATTTGTCAACAAGCATGTCCGACGTCTCTGACCTGTCGATAATGGAATCTCTGCCAGACTTCCCTTCTCCACAGGCCAGAGCCTCTTTTATGCAGCGATGGGCCAACTATCATCGAGTTCGTAAGCGAATCTTTAATGATTCTGCCGAACTGCCACCAACTCGCAAAGCCCCGCGCATACGGTCATGGGCCCTAGAGAAGAGGGCACATACACAGAAGATTGTCGCCGCCATGTTACATGAGAACGGAGATGATCGACCTTTCGTCAACGTGCGGATCCAAGGTACCAAACTAACAGGCCTGTTGGACACCGGCGCCAGCATTAGCTGCCTGGGTAGAGGGGCAGAGTCGTTCCTCCAGGACAACCCGGCCATTAAGCTACATCGCCTGCGCGCCGATGTCCAAGTAGCTGACGGTACGTCTAAGAATGTTAGTGGTTTCATCACCGTCCCAGTAACTTATGGATCGAAAACTATGACCATGACACTATATGTAGTACCGGACTTGTCTCAGAATCTTTATCTCGGCGTCGATTTTTGGAGGGCCTTTAAATTGGCCCCACACATAATTGGGGAACTCCATCATACCCCACAACCTGATCCCGACTGCCATATCCTTGAGGAGTCCCAACGGGAGCGACTAAACCAGGTCCGCGCGCGATTCCCGTCGTTCGACACCTGTGGACTTGGTCGAACACACCTGGAACAACACGTGATCGACACTGGCGAGGCGGTGCCCATCAAGCAGAGGCACTATCCTGTTTCTCCCGCCATTCAGGCCCTCATGTATGAGGAAATCGACCGCATGTTGAGTTTAGGTGTGATCGAAGAGTCCATGGAACTCACCCGTGGTCCTGGTGCGTAAGCCTGGAAAGGTCCGCCTCTGCTTGGACTCCCGCAAGGTAAATACCGTAACCATAAAGGATGCCTACCCACTGCCTCATATAGACGGTCTCCTGGGGCGATTGCAGGACACTAAGTTCATTTCCGCAATCGACTTGAAAGATGCCTTTTGGCAAATCCCATTGGAGGAAAAATCCAGGGAAAAAACTGCCTTCACCGTCCCAGGAAGACCGCTGTATCAATTTACAGTGATGCCGTTCGGGCTTTGTAACGCTCCGCAACGCATGTGTCGCTTGATGGACAAGGCGATACCGGGCTCACTTAGAGAAAATGTGTTCGTCTATCTGGACGATTTATTGGTGGTGTCACCGGACTTTGAGACCCACCTTCAACTGCTGGAAAAGGTTGCCGACTGCCTTCGTCGCTCCGGGCTGACAGTAAACCTGTCAAAGAGCCGATTTTGCGTCCGGGAGGTGAAGTATCTGGGGTTCATCATTGGCGATGGGTCCCTGAAAACTGATCCCGACAAGGTGGCAGCCATTAGGGACTTCCCAGTTCCCAAGTCGACCAAACAGGTGCGACGCTTCTTAGGTATGACGGGGTGGTATAGGCGCTTCATAGGTAACTATGCAAGTATCGCCTCTCCCATCACGGACTGCCTAAAAGGCGGCAAATTTGTTTGGTCCGACGAGGCCCACCAAGCCTTCATGGAACTTAAGAAGTCAATGATGTCTGCTCCTTTACTGGTCACTCCAGACTTCACCCGCCCCTTCTACATCCAATGTGACGCCAGCAAAACGGCGGTAGGAAGCGTCCTCTTCCAAAGACAGGGCGATGAAGAACATCCCATCGCATTTTTCTCTAAGAAGCTGAACAGCGCCCAGCGTAATTATTCCATCACAGAACTAGAGTGTTACGCAGCGGTGCTGAGCGTTAAAAAGTTCCGGGCGTATGTGGAAGGACAGCCTTTTACAATAATTACTGACCATGCCAGCTTGAAGTGGCTCATGAGCCAGACCGACTTAAACGGCCGGCTAGCGCGGTGGAGCCTAAAGCTGCAGGGCTTCCAATTTTCTATCGAGCACCGCAACGGTAGTCAGAATGTGGTTCCGGACGCACTGTCACGAGTCGACTGTGTCGATGAAGTGTCCTTCTGTCGTGACGTGGACCTAACGTCTCCAGCCTTCAGGTCAGCGGACTACCAGCATCTTGTTGACAAAGTCAGCAAAGATGCCGGGCAGTTACCTGACCTTCAGGTTTCGGATGGTTATGTGTTCCACCGTTCGGCCCCACGAACTGGCGACCCCGAGACGGACGATCTGATTTGGAAATTGTGGATCCCTGCAGAGTTGACCGCACCCTTGATCGAGTCCGCTCATGAGCCCCCTCAAGCTTCCCATGGCGGTATTCACAAAACCCTTGCACGCCTTCGGGAAAAATATTATCGGCCCGGTATGGCTAGCCAAGTCAGAAAATATATAGCGAGCTGTGAAGTATGTAAGGAAACAAAAGCTCCAAACACACCCCTTCGGCCCCCTATGGGCGAAGCCATGGATGTGTGCCGACCTGTTCAACTCTTGTACATCGATTATATGGGCCCATATCCTAGGACGAAGAAAGGCCATACGGCTGTATTGGTAGTCCTAGACGCGTTTTCTAAATTCTGCTTTCTCCACCCAGTAGCTGGCGAAACATCTAAAGCCGCTGTGAATTTTCTCGAGCACCAAATTTTCCACGCTTTCGGAGTCCCCGAGGCGATATTCTCTGATAATGGAAGCCAT
Organism: Thereva nobilitata; assembly: GCA_963855945.1. Taxonomy (NCBI): domain Eukaryota; kingdom Metazoa; phylum Arthropoda; class Insecta; order Diptera; family Therevidae; genus Thereva; species Thereva nobilitata. The sequence goes on from OY979695.1 coordinate 69,096,852, forward strand.
TTTACGTCTAAAGAATTCGCGAAACTGTTGTCCGACTACGGCGTCAAACACCAACTCACCGCCGTCTATTCCCCACAAGCCAACGCTTCCGAGCGGGTGAACCGCTCCGTCTTAGCTGCTATCCGAGCGTATCTGAAGGAAGACCACCGGGATTGGGACCTACATCTGTCTGCAATTGAATGTGCCCTACGGAGCGCCCATCACTCCTCCATCGATACCTCCACTTACCAGGCCCTGTTCGGGTGTCCAATGATCCTGCATGGATCCGCTTACCCGGTACTGAAGACATTAGGTGCCTTGCAAGAGGGAGATATAACAGTACTGCCGGCCGTAGATAGATGGCAGGCCCGGCGTGACAAAATAGAGCAACACCTGGCCGCGGCTCACACTAGACACGAGAAACACTATAATCTGCGCTGCAGAGCAGTAGAGTTCTCGCCCGGCCAGGTAGTCTATCGACGAACCTTCCCCGTAAGCAGCAAGGTCGACCGGTTTAACGCTAAACTGGCAAATAAATTCACGAAGGCTCGCGTGAAGCGAAAGCTTGGGAGTGGGAGATATGAGTTAGAAGATTTAAAAGGCAAACTAATCGGAACCTTTCACGCCAAGGACGTCAAGGCCTGACAGCCTGAGTAGCGGAAAGTGACCTCGTGGACCAGGGGTTCGAGACGACGACTATGTGGTATAGCCGGCGGATCGAGTCCTTGGGGCAGGAGACACCTTCCGGAAGAGATACTTCACGCTCCTTGGGACTCGCCGGGACAATGTGGAATTGCCTCGACTTTCCCCTGGAAGCGCGAAGTCCCTCCACAGCGCGATCAGTCCTAGGACGCGCCCTAATACCACTTCTGGAAGCAGGTCAACTCCGAGTAGCCTTAATAAGGCATCTCGCCGGCCTAACCGGTTATCAATAGGGTACCCATCGAGGTCCGCTTGGGTAGCTTCCCCAGCGGATGGTACACCTGCTTGTTATACTTGGCTGTCTGGAGCCAAGCTTTTATGTTAGTAACTTCAGGGGTTGCCAGGCCAACCCCCATACACATAGAGGGGACTCACGTTTATATAAAGACACTACCGAGACGCCTAGGTTGCCGGTAAGGAGGAGACCGCTCCCGTGCGCAGATGTAATACAGGCTAAACTTAACAAAATTCGTGAAGACAACCTCTGATTCCTGCTCATGTTCGGCAACATATAGGCAATAGGATCTCATCAGGCCCTGACGACCCTATAAGACGTCCGCCTAAGATTTTTGGAAATGGATACGAGAACCTAGCTTAGTCCCAGCTGGACCAGGATCCGCAGGGAAAGGAAGCAGCAGGGGACGCATGGTGTAACCCACTTTTTATCGAAAAATGGCTGAGGACGAGACGATTGACTTTAAAGTTGAGATATGCCAGTAAAAACACAAAGGAAAGCAGAGATTGTCTTAGAACATATAACACCAAAGAGTACACGATGGCGGTCATTGGAAATCAATGCTAAATAGCGCCAATAACCCAGTAATTTCAGGCATGTCAAAAGCCGAAGTATCAAGGTTTGCGCGCGCGAGCGGCCTTTTCCATTACCTTCGTACAGCCCGGCTCAGTCTTAGAGCATGAGACTCGGTTTCAGGGCGTGGTTGAGCCACACGTTGGGCTAGCGATCCAACAAGGCCTCCGTTTGTTTTTTTTCGCACCCCCTCTCCTCTGGCGACATCTAGGTGGCGCGTGTTGTAACGGTCGCCTTGAGCACATAGGCCTCTGACGCACCTTATCATCCTAAACAATATTGGCGTAAGCGTCAAATTGAATCCGAATTGTTAACCCTCTCACACATCGTGTAACTCACATGTAACATGGTTTTCTGTTGCTTGCAAGTCACAATTTTAATTACATTTGTTTTTACCGGAGACATTAGCCATTTAGAAGTAACGTATAAAATTTTCACCTTTTTCTACATAACTTTATAAACATCTTTTCATATTTTTTTTTCTATTTTAAACCGATGTAATATAAATATATTTTTTTAAGTAAGAACAGAGAATCATGTGTCAGAGGGTTAATCATTCGGAAAAAAATTACATGGCAACTACGCATTCTTCAAAAACAAAAAAATTCTTTTTCAAACTAACTTAACTGGCAACAACTCCTCTGCACGCCAGTTATATGAGTTTGAAAAAGAATTTTGGACCGAAGAATTTTCGTCACCGAAGCCCCTGCGCAAGTAGCCACAGTGATACAGCAAGAAGAATTTTACCGCTCATCGCGCCGGAGCATCGAGAAAAATTGCCCAAGTGGCGTGATCGATGGAAAAAAGGCTCGACGGTTCGGTGAAGTGTTGCGACATTGGGATTGATTTTGGTGAACGAAGGGAGAGGAGTTGGGAGGGATGGCACTTTGCCTTGATTGAGAGTGAACATTGATCGGAAATTTAAAAACGGAAATTTTTTTTGAAATGGAAAAGTGGGGCAGTTTTTTTAAAAAAATTCGTGGGGGATATTAAAGGAAGTTTTTAGTTGAGTCTCGCGTACGGAGTCGAATTGGAGTTTTTAAGTCGTGCGGACGGGAGTTTTTTTTTTTAGTTTTGCTTAGAGAGATTTGAATGAAAAAAGGCGGAAAACATAGCGAGGAAGGCAGAAAAATTGTCACCGCGAGTGGTCCTAGGATTTTGTTTTAAACACGCAAAAAAATAAATTAAATAATATATCGTGGGAAGTATTACAGCCAAATTTTTTTGGTTTTGTATTTAATCTTTTAATGAAGATAAGAAAAAAAAAACGGTATCATCGTTTTCAATTTGAAAGGCGTTTAGTGAATTTTTATCTTTGATATCTATTGAACTTTATTTGGAATATTAATTGATCCCATCTACTGTTAGCTTGTTTGCTGGTTATGTTGTGAAGTTTTCTTAAAAATGCCTACATGAGGCTCGAATTGAAAAGTGCTATAACGATGGCGGAGATGAAGTCATTGTTTATAAAATTTCCACCGAAAGTAATCAACAATATTTAACTAGAAACACGCAAAAAAAAAAAAAATTTTAAATTAAATAAAATATCGTGATACAAAATAAATTAATGAATTATGAATGAGGAAGGATTTAAATTAATAATGTGATATGACTAGAACGCCTACTGGCGAAAGGGTGAAAGTCAATAACTAATGAATATATAAAGTAAATAACTAAATAAGATAAATGAATAATGAATATATAAATTAAATAATCAATAAGATAAATAACGAACATATAAATTAAATAAATAAATAAGATAAATGGATAATGAACATATAATTTAAATAATAAATAAGATAAATAAATAAGGAATGTACAAGCTAAATAAATTAAAGAAGATGAATAAATAATAAATATAAAATTTGCATAAAGTAATTAAATAAATAACAGAATAAACTTTGATTTATATAACGAAATAAATAATATATGTAAATAAAATCTGGGTATAATAGAAATAAATAAATACAAACAAAAATAACAGAATTTGAATAATTACTGGAATAAATAATAAAAAGCAAGCTTGAATAACTACTGAAACAAAAAAAAAAAAAAAAAAAAAAATTTACGATTTACGATAAATTAAAGAAAAATCGGTATAAATTAATAAAATGAATATTATAAATAAGAAGAGCTGGAAATAATACTAAAATAAATATTAATTGAACATAATATTAAACCAACAACCTACTTAACATTGGATGTCGCCTGTGGTATGATGGAGTAAGACACCCCCACGGATGGGTGGCCCCGGGTTAATGGATGATCCCAACCAAGGTAAGTGCCGCCCACTCATAATTTTTTTTAGATTGTTTGACATCATGTAGTGCCCTAAGAATGACCTGGTGACTCGTGACCACCCCCTCTCTCTCTTTTCTCCCCCCCTAATTAGCCCCTCTCGTTGGCCCTAGGCGTGTTCCACCCCCTTGTCGGCCGTATTTAATTTAGTTGTTGTATAGGCACGAACGATTTAACAGTATAACTGTCACCCCCTCCGGCATCCAAGCACCGCGAACCCCACCCCATCTGGCGAGCTAGCTAGCGCACCGCTAGTCGTGTCTACAACCGGTGCATTGGATGCGTAAATTCGCGACACTTCCCCCGACGGTCGAACCGTCCGAGTCACCCTTCTTTTTGAGTCCCCTTCCCCAAGTTTTTTTTTTGTAATGGTAGTCTTTGGCCTTTATGGCAATTTCCCTTCTTCGTGCCCCGGCACACCCTACCCCGACAGTTACAACGATTATTATTTGGTCTTGCTAAACTTAGCTTTCGTCGCGATGTGAGCTGCGCGATTTTCATAAAAGATATATTATGCAATTCAATCAAGTGTTCTGAGCTGTTGGATCCAATTAATATGTATGCTATAGAAAGGCCACTTAGATCGAGAAACGTCCTATATGTCCCTTCTCACAGAACTAATTATGGCTCCAAGGGAGTTATTACTAAAGGTATTCATAATTTAATTTTTTTTATGAATTCGTTGATTTTACTCTGGATCGAACGATCTATAAAAATGTAATTTTAGGTTTAGAGAATCATTTTGAATTTAATTCTTCTTAAATTTTTAATTAATTAATTTATTTTAATTTTAATTAATTTTCTAATCTGTATTTTTTCTAGTCTGTAAGATTGTAATCAGTAGACTAAATAAATAAATAAATAAATAGTTAGGTGAAGGAATTCTGCGTTCATTGGTAATAGGTTATGCGGTTACAAAAATACAGGGTGATATGTAAAACTCTATCTTTGTACAGTTCTGACCGTATTACTCAGAATGGATAAAGATTTTTCGAACTTCGCGCCATAGTAAGTTAGTACCAGGAAACCGATCTATAATCGGTCAGACTCTTATCTAGTCGGCTGCGCTTGGGTTAAGTCACATTTTGTTACATTTAGTACAATAATTGTTAAAAGAAAATCTTGGGACATCTTTTTAAAACTAATTTTTTTTTGTAATCTGTTACATAATAAGACATTTGAAAGAATATTGGAAAAGGCACGTTAAATAAAATTAATTTTTTTTTAAAATATTAATATTATTTACATATTTACATAGATTTGCTTTTGTATTTTTTTATACACATATAAAATTGGAATAAATTATTTAGAATTAAATGTTAAACAGACGTACACGATTTTAAACATTAAAAACTTAATTAAAGAATTTCATATGTTGAGCTAAAGCTTCTAAATTTTCAAGGAAAAAATCCTCATCTTGGTAGACATGTGGCAAAGCATAATTATACCTATTAGTTAATACCTCCGTCCATACGACGTTTCGTGTATAGCGGGCATTTCTTTTAGGTAAAAGGACTTCTAAACTACTTCTTCTTTTAACACTGGAAAATGCCACGTATAGCATTCCATGCATAAAAATCTGAATTTCTTAGGTCAACACCAACAAATTCAAAGTTTGCCCTTGAGATTTATGTATCGTCATGGCGAATGCTGATCTAACTGGAAATTGGTGCCTTGCATTGTACATCCTAGCTAACTTTTGCTGGAATCCAGTGTTATTCTAGGAATATGCACTTCTTTTTCAGCCTGTTCACCAATAATTTTTTCTTGAATTATATTGTTACACAGTCGGGTCTTGTTCCATTAGATATGTAGGCCTTCCGAAACATCTAATTTCATCAAGAGCATGATTATCGTATTTTTTTTAATTTAATTTCATTCGGGGCAAATCTGGAATTTCAATTGAATTAAGAATTTCAGAACTAAATTGCAGAGCACCTTTTCTTTGATCTTTAACTGAATCATAACTCTTGTAAATCTTGTATTCACCTTCTAGTTTTTCAATGATTTCCGCATTAATTTTAGATATGTCTTTATTTAATGAAGCTAAAAATTCCTCGGTCTTTCATATCTTCATATCGATTATTGTGTAAGCAGTTCCCATAAACTTCATTAATTAAATCACCATTTGAAATTAGGGCATCTGGAATTTAAATTTCATCCAATATATTTTTTGGTAATTCCCCATTCCCAATTTCTAAAACGTAGTTAGCAAATTCTCAATCAACACGCATATTCTCTGTTAATGCAAAAAAATTAAAATGATGCCACAAAGGACTCTTTTTATTATACAAATCTAGAAGCTCGCTCGGTTGGCCCTGGGTTGAACGGGTAAACACTGCCGAAAATCTCCTCCAAGAACAACAATCTTACCACCAAATAGTAAATTTTGATTAGCAAAATTTCTAAGCAATTGATCCATATTTTGAACTCCGTATTTAGGAAGCATAGGAACTTCATCCATTAGAAAAATATGAAATTGTGCAAGCTCTCGAGCTTTAGCTGACCCAGGTTTGATATTCGAAACGGATTCAGCAGTTAAAAGTACTTTAAGCCCAAAAATTTTTTATGCGAGCTGTATACGACCCTGAGGTAAAAGTATGGATGCAATACCAATAAAAACCATACACTTGACTTTAAAATTTCTTCCTAAAAGAATATAGTTTAAAGTTTTGTAGATGAAAGTTTTGCCCGATCCCCCTGGTCCATCAATAAAAAAGCACTTATGTTCCGATATTGTAAAAGTTTTTTTTTTTCGAAAAATAAATATAAAAAAACTATTAAAGTGACAGTAGAATATCTCAATAGAAAAGAAAAGTATCTTTTTCAATATTTTTTAAAAATGTAGGAGAACTCGCAGAAAACAACTTTTCCGGAAGTTTTCACTAAGCCCAACGGACTCATTGGGTGAAAACACCATTAAGTACCAATTTTGGGGAAAATCGCATTTTTCGAGAAAATATTTACAAATATACAAGAATTGCTCACTTCGGCTCAAAAAAAACGTATCCAATGACGTATTACACATAGCTATTGGAGGTGGGTACCAAAATTTGCATTCTCCTTTGCAGGGACAAAATTTGTTATCTTAGTAACATTATTTCCGATTTTTAAGCAAATCCGATGAAAGGTTCCATAATTAGGTACATTTTTTCAAAAAGTGCAATTCTTCTAGTTTACTCTACTTCATACATTTCATGCACAACTTTCTTACTAGCTTACATATGGAGCAAAATTTTGTGTCAATAGAGCAAATAAGAAAAAAGAACTACGTACGTATAAGCTCCACTTAACCACCTTTTTAATGCTAAAACCATTTTAGTAGGAGGTAATAATAAAAAAATGCGTTGGTTATAAACAAAATAAAAATATTTTATTTTTAACGGTAGCCCTAATAAGGCATCCCGCCGGCTTAACCGGTTAATAATAGGGTACCAAAGTTCCGCTTAGGTCTGGTCTTCGCCTAGCGGTCGGTACACCTCTTTCTTCACCTGGTAGTCTGGTACTGCCTGTTTCACAGCCTTTGTCGGCTGGTTAGCGGGATTCTCTTGTTTCAGGAGGCATAACACTCCGACGAGGCTGTCTCCTGCTAAGGCCGACTTTGTGGCTCAAACGGCTGCTAAAAAAATTAACTCATACAGCCTCCTCCTCGTGCATCCAACAGACCATCATATCCTTTTTCTATCTTCGAGCTAAGCTTACTTCTAGACATTGCACCATAACTTAAACGACACGACGGACTGGGAATACAAAGGGTGACACCTAAGGTTAGACGCTTTCACAAAAATCCAGTCACATACCTGACGTTAATATAATATTTTATTACTTTTGGTATACCTAAGATTATATCTTTCCGTTTTCCCATCGAACTTGTTGATTTTCTTTAAAAAATTGTAATAATGAAAGAAAATACATAACATAGTTTTCAAACTCTTTCTTTATATGCTTTTTGGCCATCTGATTACGAAAGTCGTGGTCCCAAAGTCCTAAAAAATGGGCGTCGGCCGTACAAATGCAAAAATCATTTCCTTTTTAATTGAACATTTGCTGGGGGGGGGGGTGAAATGGCAACTTCAGCTAGGGGTGGCTGGGGGCGGTTCAAATGGTGAAAAATTGCTGCCACTAGTATTTAACGATTGTTTAGCCCTAACAGAACCTACATACACACGGCAGAAATTTTTTTCAATTTTAACCCCTTTTTTACTCCCCCACCCAACCCCCAAACTAGAGATGGGTCCACTTCTCGCAAAAATGTGATATTATAAAAAATGCTTAAAACTACTTAAAAAGCTTATATACCAAGTGGCAGAAGGTTGGGACGACATGATTTTTTCAAGTGCCAGCAGTGATGGGCACGTAATCTACGTAACGTAAACTACACAGTTCTTTACAAGTAGACAACAACGTAATTTGCGTAGCCCTTTTTCACGTAGACAATGTAGACAACGTAGACAACTAAAAAAATACTAAAACAAATTGTTGAAATATGAAAAATGGAAAATAATTAAAACTGCATTAATACTTTTAATATGTAATCATGTCTTTCGTATTATTATAAAATAACTAGCAAAAAACCCGCGTGCGTTGCAACGCCTTTAAATAAAAAAAGTTTATGTATGCACTGTCCGCGGTAGGAAAACAGTAGAATGAAAAAACAACAAATCTGGAAAAAATGATTTTGGATACCACATAAAAATTGAGAGTTAACTAAAAAAAATATTGTATTATTTCTTCTCGGGAGTTCTCGGATTTGTCAGGGATTAATTGGAACAATTTGTTCCTTTTTAACAACTTTAATTTCAAAACAAAACTTCTTGCACACATGTACTCTTCCTTCCTCTTTTTATTCTCCCTCTTCACAATCTTCTCGGCGGTTCAGTTAGAACAACTGTACTAAATTTAGATGTGATACTGCGTTATATGTATTCAAGTTGATGCCTCTGAACATGAAACTTCTCGATGAATTGGAATTTTAACTTTCTCTTTTCGGTTAGCTGTTACCCTGCCTCCTTCTTACTTAGTGTTCGTCCAGAACAAAGCTTCCTTCAGGTCCTCTTCTTACCGATCAAACTTTTTGGATGCCATAGATGACATCGTTTAACCTCGTGATGACAGTGGAGGGGCCCTTCCATTTTGTAGTTTTGGCGATTTAGCTTTTCTTCGTAGAGCATTTTATAGGTAGACTCGATCGCGTTCCTTAAAATTCAGATCCGTTCTCCCTTAGGTCGTAGAGGGTCTTCATCCTGTTGCTGGCAAATTGCAGATTTCCCCGGACCATCTCGTGGATTTCCGTTAATTTCGCTCTAAGTACAGAGGAGTATTACCTAGTGGTTGGCGTGTTTCTGGCGCGATTCTAAACTTTAAATCACCTGGCAGCGTAATCTGTTCCCCGAAGATCATCCTTGCAGGCTTCTGACTTCTGTGGATAGCTGTCCTGTACAGCATTTTTTTTACTGAACTATATAGAAATCTTCTTCATACAATTTTGAAACCCTATTTCTACCGTTTTTACTGTTTCTATACTGGTTACAGGAAATTTAAGAAATTTCCTACATTTCAGAATGTGGCAAACTTCACGACAATAGGGAAAATGACCAGGATACACTATGGTCAATGTTCTTCCATTTGGAGTGAAGATTTTCAGATTTCCCAACTTTTGCACAACCTACATACAGCTGAACGGGAAACGACATTTATTTGGCAAAACTCGTCTGCCATATTGGCTCCGAAATTTTAAATTTATATGTTTTGATCATAAATTCGTTATTTGCTACCTTAAAATCCACAAGATTCTGATTTTCATTGGAATCGGAACACAATTGGCAAATCGTCGGCCATATAGGCGCGGCCATTTTGAAGTTATAAGTTCTGATCATAAATTCGTTATTTGCAACTCTAAAAACTCCTAGATATCCACTTTCATTGGAATCAGAAAACAATTGGAAAAATTCGTCCGCCATATTGGCGCGTTTTTTTGTCAGTATTTTTCTCACTTTTATTTTGTTTAAAAATAATCAATGGATATAGCATGAATATTGTTTGTTTGGCGAGGTCGCGTTTAGCTTCTTCTTTTCCTTTTGTACCAAATATTTCCCCTGCAATTACCTTTTTTCCTTTGGCTTGGGCGTCATCTACCGGAGCTTATTCGCGCTAGGCAGTTTACCGAGATTTAGTCAAAACGCACATTCTATGAAAGTTTCAGCTCAATCGGCCGTCTAGTTATCCCTGATATTCATTTTTATATAAGACTAGTTGGGACCCGGCGCGCCTATGCTGCTCCCATAAGCCAATAGTAGTAATCAGGTGATGTGAATTTTAATATACAGTAGGAGAGTTTGAAAAGGGCAATTTTTTGGTATTTTTGATTCCAAATAACAGGGATCTGGCATTTTGATCGAGACAATAAAAAACATCCATTGACACGGCATTTTTCGATATACGTATTTTCATACACAGATGAACTATCTCAATGAACCACTTACTTTCTGTATTTTGGATAGCTGGGACCCGGTGTGCCTCGCTGTACCCAGCGTTTAAACATTTAACATCATTCCAAACCTTCAAAAGTCAACTCTTCTTAACCATTAACGAAAAACCAACTATTCCTATAAAAGTTGGAGTCATTAGATTCAAAATACATTTATTTGTACTATCCAAAATTGCCTGTGTATTCTGTTAAAACCATGAACGTTAAAAGATTTAAAATTAATGCAAATAGCAGCATCAAGCACTCGAAATTCGAGGGCCATTTTCTAAAGCTTTTTTTAATTTAAATCTAGAAGTCTTCAATAACAAAATTTTTCGAGAACAATAAAACAAAATCGAAAAATGAAACAAATATTTTATAGTTGGAAAAAACAATGCCAAAAAAAATATGGGTTCCTGTAAAGACCGTATACGGGCGAAGTTTTAACGTGATAACGTCTTTTTTGTGTTATAAGTTTTTTGGAACAAAGGATTAAATGAAGATTACACTTTTAAATTCATATAAATTCAATTCTTCATTTTTAAAGAAAACATTTATTGTAATTAGAGGTTAGAATTCTTTCTGAACAGATTTAAAATTTAGTTATCTAATTTTGTTTACCACAATCTGTCACAAACCGAGCAAGCGTGGCCAAAATCGTTGTCCAGGAAAGTTAATTTGAATCTGTTTATTGACGAAGCCCATTTCTTATACCACGTAGATTGTATCTGTTGCACCGCTGTTTGGTTTGATGAAGTAATCGGTTGTAGAGCAGCTTGCACTGATGCAGGTCTACGCTACGGAGCACAATTGCCAAAATTAGTCCGCCATTTTGAATTTTCAAACTTTAACCACAAATTCGTCATTTGGAACCCTTAAAGCCCCCCGATACTGATTTTCAGTACAATCGGAACACAATTGCCAAAATTAGTCCGCCATTTTGAATTTTCAAATTTTAACCACAAATTCGTCATTTGAAATCCTTAAAGCCCCCCGATACTGATTTTCAAGACAATCGGAACACAATTGCCAAAATTAGTCCGACATTTTGAATTTGCAAATTTTAACCACAAATTCGTCATTTGGAACCCTTAAAGCCCCCGATACTGATTTTCAGTACAATCGGAACACAATTGCCAAAATTAGTCCGCCATTTTGAATTTTCAAATTTTAACCACAAATTCGTCATTTGGAACCTTTAAAGCCCCCCAATACTGATTTTCAGTACAATCGGAACACAATTGCCAAAATTAGTCCGCCATTTTGAATTTTCAAATTTTAACCACAAATTCGTCATTTGGAACCCTTAGAGCCCCCGATACTGATTTTTAGTCCAATCGGAACACAATTGCCAAAATTAGTCCGCCATTTTGAATTTTCAAATTTTAACCACAAATTCGTCATTTGAAATCCTTAAAGCCCCCCGATACTGATTTTCAGTACAATCGGAACACAATTGCCAAAAATAGTCCGCCATTTTGAATTTTCAAATTTTAACCACAAATTCGTCATTTGGAACCTTTAAAGCCTCCCGATACTGATTTTTAGTCCAATCAGAACACAATTGCCAAAATTAGTCCGCCATTTTGAATTTTCAAATTTTAACCACAAATTCGTCATATGGAACCCTTAAAGCCTCACCCGTTCGAATTAGTCTCGTGTGTAGCACCCCCCATTGAGACGTTTTCTTTCTTTTGCTCCGACGCTAAGAACGCGAGCCTCTTTCTCGAATGTTGCGCGAGCATCGTAACGTTACTGGACGTTAGTGGCTTCGTTACAACTTTTTCGTGAATGCCTTCCAACCGCATCGATTTATAAGACGTTATCACGTCAAAACCAACTTTTATTTTATCTTATATTGCGAAATTGTGTTCGTCAAAACATGTGAAATTAATGCAAATATTGAAAATCAAACTATTGGCAATATCTAAGGAAAGAACCAATACTTATTTCTGTAAAATTTGGAGACATTAGATTCAATATGCTATCATATTAAGTGTGACCAAAATTACCTATGTATGTATTCTTTTACAAAACTTGCTGGTAAATTATGTTTTTGGTTTTGTTTTCCGGCGCGTAAGTAAACAAAGATGATGCCTTTCCGACTCGCTGCACCCAACCTTAATACATTTAAAATTAATCCAAATCTCATTCAATCCAAATTCAACTCTTCAACAAATATTAACGGAAAACCAATTATTCCTATAAAAGTTGGAGGGTTTGGATATTGGTTTGTTTGTCTAATTCTGCGAAGTATGTCTTCAGTCATTCCGTACTTGTATTTTTCCCACAAAACCGATGCTTCTGTTGGGTATCAATATAATTGCGAACAGCTGACTATATCGAGTTAATCTTCTAGCTCAGAAGTACACTTCTCAGCTGGGCTGAGAAACGGGCCACGCTTATGTGCAGGGACCGAATCCGGCCGAAAGCACCAAAAAAGGTATAAGAAGAAAAAACACCGCAAAACGAGCATGCGACCGAAAATGCGGGTTCCTTCTCAACCCTCCCCGGCACTCCTGTACCGAGCCGGTCCGGTCCCTGCACACAAACGCGGTCACATTTACCACTGCACAGTGGCTCGGCTAAGACATGCAAACACAAAACAAAAAACAATGCAACATTTAAGAGCACAAAACATCAAACAGAGAAGCGTGCAAAGACAATGAAAACGTGGGACACACAAGGAGTCACGCCACATTAAAAAGAGTCCTTTTAAGGACATCTTCGCTAACTTGCATGCTAAAAACACTCGCATTTTTGTTAACATTTATAAGCATGCGGTTAACTGGTTCGTACATCCCATAATTGGTATTAGAGGAATTAATGCACAAGAGAGGTGGACCTCTCAGGTTGTAGTTGTTCACTCTAAATGACGTACGGGTTCGTAGGAAGCCTGAGTCAACTTTATCATTCAACAAACGATGAACGAATATAACGTCAGCGACCTCGCGACGCTTATGGAGAGAGCTCAAGTTGAGCAATTTAAGTCTGTTCACATAAGGCGGAAGAATAAGTGGGTCATCCCACGGGAGGTGGCTGAGTGCAAAACGGACGAACTTCCTTTGAACCGATTCGATTTTATCGACATGGGAGGAGTAGTAAGGAGACCATACCTGGGAGGCGTATTCAAGTAAAGGCCTAACTAAAGATATGTACAAGTGCTTTGTGATAAGGGGGTTGTTGAATTCCTTGGACCATCTTTTTATAAATCCCAGGACTGGATTGCCCTTGGAAGAGATATAATTGATGTGGGTGGAGAAATCCAACTTACTTTCTAACCTAACCCCAAGATCGATAACAGAGTTAGTGACGAATGTTATTCGGCGTGGATGCAAATGCTGCATCAGTAAGTGTCAGATCCCAATGATTGTCCTCTTTCAGCAATTGCAACTCGCGACATGCATCTTGATATGTATTGAATATTTGACCATTGACTGTTGGTAAAAATTCGAAAGACGTTGGTCCTGGAACAGTCAGCATCAACAAATGCAAAAAGAAACATTCGCATTGTTTTCGATGTACTGTGTAAAGTCGTCCCAATGTCTTTGCTTTCAATACGGGTGCGATAGTTGGATGTGGTTCGCCTTGTCTACGTGGTTTCCATTTTTTACCTGATTTGTTCCATGTATAATAGCGAGGGACGTCGGTATATAACAATGTTGTTGCGAATTGCCCGAAAATATCAAGTTCTTCGCACAGTGTGAAAAATTCAGTAAGCGTAGTTTTTGGTGGCTTTAAAGCTCGTTGGAGAGCATTTTATTCAGTGAAATATACACGTTGACCGTTTTCAAGATGTACCGCAATCAGAGGCATAATGAAAAAACTCGACAATTATATATTTTCTTATTAACACTTTATTTAATCGCACCAATTAAAAGCTTTTACGCATTTTTCGGTGGAAGTACATATATAAAGAACAATGGATGCTAATATTTTACAGGTTTCCCAATGTATACAAATACTACAAATGTTGAAGGTAATCCAGATGAGAATGATGGAGAATATAATCTTGCACCTTAAAGATGTAAATAAGATAATGTTTAAGTGTAATTTTCAATTATCTATATAAAAATCAATTGCCGTTCGTTAGTTTCACAAAAACTCGAAAATGGCTCGCCTCAATACAGGGGTCGTTTAAAAAAATAAGAAAAACCCAAAGGAACTACTGAAAATTCTAAAAAAATTGGTCATTTTGGGAGTTTTCACTGCAGATTAGTTTTAATAGCTTCATGGCCTACCCATACATGTAAAATTGTCATTAAATTGGGGTCTTTGAGAAATTACCGATTTAATTTAATGACAATTTCACATTTACGCAGCTGTCAAACAATATATAGGTAGGCCATGAAGCTATTGAAACTAATGTGAGGTGAAAAATCCCAAAATTACAAATTTTTTTTGGTTTTGCAGCTGTTCCTTTTGGTTTTTTGAAATGGTTTTTTTTCTAAAACCACCCCTGTATTGAGGCGAACAAAACAAAAAATAAAATATTGAAATCGGTCGAGCCATTTTCGCGTTTTTGCGGGACTAACGCACGGCATTCATTTTTATATATATGTATAGATAGATATTTTTCATTATCAATTCCATATTATCTTCACTATCATTCGTCACTATAATCTACTAATCTTAATGAATAATAAACACTTAAAGAGTTTTTTAGACCGCTCAAAAGTTAATCTATTTCTTATTGGAGAATGCACGTGGGCCCAATTTGAGAACATTCTCTCAATTTGAGCTTCAAAATTCATAAACCATTTCGCTAATGGTGATAGCTCTGGGTGCTAAATTCCTGAACTACTCCAAAAAAACCATTGGTTTCATTACCATATTATTTCACAAATCTCTAAAAAAGCCGTTCTAAAAGTATCCGAGTCTTCGATAACTTTCGAATTCAGGTGCTGAAACAAGAATTTATTTACTTTATCCACATGTTCATTTTGAAGCTTTGAGTAATCTTAATATGCACGTAAATAAAATGCAGTCAAAGCATACACATTGAAGGCCCTTTTTTTCTCTTTTCTAAATTATCTTGCAATATTTCACGCAATTCCAGATTGAACCAAATATTCACTGCATCGGCTAAGGAGCAATCTTTCTTCTGACATGTAATTAATAAAATGACATATTGATTGCTTCCTTGATTTCATCGATGAATTCTTCTAATAGCAGGTGTAAGTTTTCCAATATCGTTGTCAGTAGCACAACGTTTCATATATTGTAAATTATCTATAAATTTGATAAAACAGTCTCTATATGTGCACCACCGCGTCTCGCTTGGTAATTTAGTCGATGTCCTCCTTTATCAATTATATCCTTTTCAAAGTCTGAGTTTTTAAATTCCTTTTGAACGGAAATCACTTTATTGCTACGAGTCTTATCAAAGACATCTTTGGTTAGCAAGTGTGCTGTGTATGACTGTTGCAAGCACTATGGCAAACAACACGGTATACAGAAACAAGGTAATGTAAAAGACTGAATATCGTATTAGTGCGACGTCACTCGTTGACCTCTTCCCATATAAAATCGAAATTGTTGTTGTTGTTTTTCTGCATTTGGTCAACGGGTGACGGATCTAGAAACTTTTTACAGGGGGGGGCATTCATATTTTTACCCCCCACAACCAATTTTTTTACCGTAATAAATTTTATTAAATTATTTAATGACTTTTTTCATTAATTTCTTACACGAATGTAGTGTTTTCACTGAATGATAACTTTTGCATCAATATTATGATGTTTCAAAAAACGCGCCATTCCCAGCGGGAAATATTAGACGTGCTTCCTACCGAAGCAAAAAAGAATCGCTTTTATGTCACTGTCAAAGGAATCTCCCTCCCCTGAATGTTGTCCCAGAGAGAGAGAGAGAATCAATATTTTTTTGAGTCATTTCATCCATGAACTGGGATGAACGTCAACGCAAATAAAATTTATAAAGACTTTTAACTATAGCAGTAGGAAATCAAATCTAAAAAAAGCTTTTTCCCAACTGGCATAAGGGAACCGAGCCAATTGTGCTTCCTTCTGCATTCCTATGAATCGCTTTCGATTCGGTACAAATGAACTTAATTGAATAACTTGTCCGCTAGGACATGCAATGTTAAAAAAGAAATGTAAGGCAAGGCTAAGAGAAGCACTCCTCTGCTTCAAAGGAAGCGATTCAGTACCTTTTCTGAATCGCTTCATTTCCCGCTGGGTTCTAAATGACACTAGTTCAGTATTATCCCAGCGGGAAATGAAGCGATTCAGAAAAGGAGAAAGAATTTTTTTATCGTTTGCCTCGAGCAACGCTACCTCGGAAAGAAGTTTTTCAACTTTGAGACGTCTCAAAACTTGGCTGCGCAGTACCGACTGAAGATCGTCTGTTAGGTTTAGCTATTTTGCACATTCATCGCGATATAAATGTAGATATACAAAAAGTCATTGACCGTTTTGCTTCGACGGTTGAACATCATACTTTGAAGTATTTGTCGGTAAATTTTTATTGTGATTTGTAAATGTGAAGAAACGAAATCCAAAGATTTGTTGACCTCAAAACGAAAACAGATTTTAGCAAATTAAATCATAATCGCAAAATAAAAAGTGTTAATTTTTATTTCATCTGTCTTCTTTTTTAAGTTGAAAAAATAAATCATAATCGCAAAATAAAAAGTGTTAATTTTTATTTCATCTGTCTTGTTTTTTAAGTTGAAAAAATATCTTCGAGGGGGGCCATGGCCCCCATGGCCCCCCCCCCCCTGGATCCGCCCTTGGGGTGACGTCACATTTTTCTACGATATTCGAGCTGTCAGTCTCTTTTACATTACCTTCTTTCTGTATACCGTGGGCAAACAACATGATTTGACAATCTATCCATTATTAGCATAACACTTTAGCGCATAAATTTCAGTACAAATTTCACCCTAGACAATATCCATTGACTCATATACATACTATATGAATTCTTCTACCCATCTATTAATAGCACTGACTTCTATCCAATTATTTTCTTCTGCAATACCGTTTTAATACGTTTGGTGGAGAAGAGTTGAGGATAAAATGTTTCCTGTTAGGTATTTTTTCATAATATGTAGGACGAATTTTTTAAATAAAAGTTTTGAAATGTTGTGACTCAACTATATTCAATGGAAGAATCCGAAAATAAATTTAGCAAGAGTGTTACTTGTTTCCCCCTCTTCTTTTAATGACAATTTTGTTGCGATAATAAAACAGTTTTGCCTTTACAATGTAAATATATCTTTTATTAATATAAAGAGAGAGGAGCTTAAGCGTCGCTTAGCTCGGCGACTTAACTACTACTGGTGCTGCTCAACTAAACAAAGCACGCAGGCTTAACAAAACAAAAAACAAAAACTTTTTCCTTTCCAGCATTGCCAGAATTCCAACACTCGCCTCTCAATGCTGTATGACAACAAAACAAAAAAAAATAACTAAAACTACTCCTCGCACAATCCCAACAGCCTCGTCAATTTTACGTGACTGTCCTTCTTGAGGTTCTTGGTGAAAATGTCCGCTATCATTTCTTGGCTTTGGACATACTGCAATTCCATTAGTTCTTTTTGGTAAACCTCTCGAACGTAGTGAACCCTTATGTCTATATGTTTGCTCCTGGCGTGGTATATTGGATTTTTTACCAATTTCTGGGCACTCAAATTGTCTCCATTTAAAACCGTTGGCCCTTCAAGCAATTTCCTTTATGATGTTGCGCAAGTAAACAATCTCTTTTGCTGCAGCGGATAAAGCAATATACTCTGCTTCAGTGCTGCTCAACGCTACTGAGGTCTGCTTCTTCGTCTCCCACGATATTGCGCCGCCTGCCAGAATGATCACTACAAAGGGCACGATGGGCATGCCCACAACCCTAATAGACTTGTGACGTCACACTTTCACGGTGGATTGATAGCCCGATGATATTATATCTTATGCCTTAATAAAATAAAAAAATATATGAGTTTGCTTAAGACCACACTTTAGTATTAACCACACACAAGTATTAAAATATTAACCAGCTAACAATATGCTTGATATAGTGGAGTTCTGTCGGATATACCTATAGTACGCTTTCAGAAAAGTAAGGCCAATGACCAGTGGCGTGGCGTGCTTTGAATTGTAGGGGATGCAATCTGGCAAAATTTGTGTGGAAAAACTCCGTTCCGCGGATGCACGTTATATATTCAAATGGAGTATTAAGATTATCTATATTGTAATGAAAGATAAAGTCTTCCATTGATATTCCAGCGAGTGTGAGCTACTTTTGGAAGTTTTCGCTTTATCAACAAGTCGATGACAGCGGATCGTTTAGTTGAGTGACTAAAGAAATTTGAGAAACCTGTGATTGACTGAAAGAAGATTCGGCACTCACGAATCTTGTCACATGATTTCGATAAAACAATATTTAAACGATGAGCAAAGCAGTATACAAAAAGGGCATTTGGAAATTTCTTTAACTCGGGTTTGAAGACAGCTAACTTTACCCGCCATAACTGAAGCTCCGTCATAGCAATTGTAACTTGGAACCACATGCGAAATTCTCCATAACATGAACTATATGTTCATGCAAACGAACTACTCTTCTATCACCGGAAATATTTTTAAAACTAATGAATGTTCCTTTCGTGTGGCCAAAAGAAGAAATGTATCTCAGAGTGGTTGGCAACATAGATCGACAGGAAATATCCCTGGTTTTATCACAAATAATTGCGACAAACTCAGAATTGTGGGTTTCAGAAGTAACTTTAATTTTTAGTAAGAGTGCAGGAAATAGCCACTATTAAATCATTTTGAATATTGTTTAATAATCTAGAAAATACTGAAGCTGATTTTTAATTTCAGGATTATGTTTGGCCAAAAGTGAAATTAATTCAACATGATTTTTCCAATTAATAGAATCTTGACCCTCGCCCTGTCCGCGAAAGGCTTGCTCCTAACATGCCAAGTGGCAAAGAACGTCTGTAAAAATTTTAATAATTTTCCGGTTCTTTTGAACTAACTCATTTTTCTCATAATTGAGGATTTATAATGAGTGTCTACTAGATTTTCAATCCTTTGGCCTGTACCGAATTTAGAAAGAGCCAAAACCGATTTTAAATGCTCGGAAGATTTTTGGCCATGCCTATCAACGGCGTTATGAAAATTATTTAAAGCATTAAATCAAACCACAAACGTTCTTTTCAGTTGAAAATAAAATGCAAGGCCAACAAAAAAAATTTTGTTAATCTTGACAACCGGTAAAAGCCAGTAATAATATTTTAATAGAAAAATACCTAATGCAAGTTTTATTTTCACTTAAAATATGTAATATTGGTTTCGGTCTACCATTTTTAATTATGAATTTATTTTCCGTAAATGAACATGAGCCAAAGGATTGCTGCAAAAAATCATCCATTATGCAAAAAGGCTTACCATCAACATCACCCATTATATTTAATAGATCAAAAACAAACTAAAAAAAACTAACAAATAATATATAAAAATTTTTCAATATCTCCAATTTTCTTTTCAAACTTACTTTTTAAAACTACTTGCACTATTTTTAACTCACAAAACAAATCGCACCAACTAAATTGCTGGCAAAACTAATTTATTTTAATTAATTAATAATTAATTACTCCAAAAATACTGCTTTTTACTATTTTCTACAATTAAGTCATTAATTTTAAACCACATTGTACAAATTCATTTCCAATTAGATTGCTCATAGAAATGAATTTCCTCAAATCTTATTAGAAAACTTCTCTCCGCTCTCACCCAACAAAAAATTACTCACAAAGCTTCGTATGGATGCAAAATCTGAATTGCTTCCCTTGGCCCTGGTCACAGGAACAAACTTTCGTTGTGACTCCCCATCTCCGCTTCCCTCTTCATCAACAAGTTCGCACCGAAGTGCGTCCCAACGGACAGTCAAGGGAAGCAATTCAAATCCTGCTTCTCGAAGCTCGTTGGCGTGTTTCTTTGCGTATAGAGAATAGGTTTCGTTTGCGAATTCAGAGAGAAGGAAGAGAGAGCTTTCGCTCATGGACATAACTAAAATAGAGAATTTATATCTTAACAGTGGAGGCTAGAAAAAGCAGCAATAATATAAAGGTAATCTCAGAATGATAAAATAAAAAAAGAAAAAGTTTTGTAAAAGAAAAGAATAATTATTGACAAAATTTGAATTTTTATTTTTATTTCTTAAGAAATTGTAAGGGATGCAATGCATCCCTTGCTTCCAAAGACGCCACGCCACTGCATGACAGATGCAGGAAGTATAGTGACGAGCCTACCGAGGGACTTGATACAAGTACAATTTGAAAATATCGATATTTATGAATTCCTATTTATATTAAAACCTATAAAACGAACAAAGGTTTTATAACTGAAATATTTTCGATTGAAACTGGTCTAAAAATTGCGTAAAACTGCATCAAGTGAGGTTCCATATGTCGTGGTACTTTTGTCAATATTGGGTCTGTTTAGACGCCGCTCCCAAGAACTTTCCTCCCGAACTTTGTGGATGAAGGGGGAAGTAGGGTGATACCTCTCATCACCTTCACTTTCCCCTTCATCCACAAAGTTCGGACCTAGTATCTAATAAAAAAATAATATTGAAATCGCAACTCAAAATCATGGGGATTTCGTTGAATTTTTGACCTAGTAAAATTGAACCTTCAGAAGTGGAAATTTTCATGAATGAATTGGATTATTTCGCGAAAGGCGATCAGGCCCGCCACAAAGGGGGGCAACTGGGTCGAATTGCCCCGGCCCCAGGCCAGAGGGGGGCCCGATAGTAGATTGAAACCCAAAAAGTGAAAACCCCATATCCCTGCGTTCTAATTGTCAAGCAAGCACTAATCTAGAGCCTGAAACCCAAGCAGGCAGCCCTTAAGTAGTCTCTTTACTACCACTAAAGTAGTAAGCTCGAATTGAGTATTAAGGAAAAAGAGAAAACTTAGAAAAGAAAAGAAGAAGAAAAAACTTAGCGACATAGGATTAGGTTTTTCCCGGACCGGTTTTTCCGTGCCAAAATGGAACTCAAGCAATTAGATTAGCTGAAATCGCGATATAAATGTAGATATACAAAAAGTCATTGACCGTTTTGCTTCGACGGTTGAACATCATACTTTGAAGTATTTGTCGGTAAATTTTTATTGTGATTTGTAAATGTGAAGAAACGAAATCCAAAGATTTGTTGATCTCAAAACGAAAACAGATTTTAGCAAATTAAATCATAATCGCAAAATAAAAAGTGTTAATTTTTATTTCATCTGTCTTCTTTTTTAAGTTGAAAAAATAAATCATAATCGCAAAATAAAAAGTGTTAATTTTTATTTCATCTGTCTTGTTTTTTAAGTTGAAAAAATATCTTCGAGGGGGGCCATGGCCCCCATGGCCCCCCCCCCCTGGATCCGCCCTTGGGGTGACATCACATTTTTCTACGATATTCGAGCTGTCAGTCTCTTTTACATTACCTTCTTTCTGTATGCCGTGGGCAAACAACATGATTTGACAATCTATCCATTATTAGCATAACACTTTAGCGCATAAATTTCAGTACAAATTTCACCCTAGACAATATCCATTGACTCATATACATACTATATGAATTCTTCTACCCATCTATTAATAGCACTGACTTCTATCCAATTATTTTCTTCTGCAATACCGTTTTAATACGTTTGGTGGAGAAGAGTTGAGGATAAAATGTTTCCTGTTAGGTATTTTTTCATAATATGTAGGACGAATTTTTTAAATAAAAGTTTTGAAATGTTGTGACTCAACTATATTCAATGGAAGAATCCGAAAATAAATTTAGCAAGAGTGTTACTTGTTTCCCCCTCTTCTTTTAATGACAATTTTGTTGCGATAATAAAACAGTTTTGCCTTTACAATGTAAATATATCTTTTATTAATATAAAGAGAGAGGAGCTTAAGCGTCGCTTAGCTCGGCGACTTAACTACTACTGGTGCTGCTCAACTAAACAAAGCACGCAGGCTTAACAAAACAAAAAACAAAAACTTTTTCCTTTCCAGCATTGCCAGAATTCCAACACTCGCCTCTCAATGCTGTATGACAACAAAACAAAAAAAAATAACTAAAACTACTCCTCGCACAATCCCAACAGCCTCGTCAATTTTACGTGACTGTCCTTCTTGAGGTTCTTGGTGAAAATGTCCGCTATCATTTCTTGGCTTTGGACATACTGCAATTCCATTAGTTCTTTTTGGTAAACCTCTCGAACGTAGTGAACCCTTATGTCTATATGTTTGCTCCTGGCGTGGTATATTGGATTTTTTACCAATTTCTGGGCACTCAAATTGTCTCCATTTAAAACCGTTGGCCCTTCAAGCACTCCAGGAAAACCAATTTCCTTTATGATGTTGCGCAAGTAAACAATCTCTTTTGCTGCAGCGGATAAAGCAATATACTCTGCTTCAGTGCTGCTCAACGCTACTGAGGTCTGCTTCTTCGTCTCCCACGATATTGCGCCGCCTGCCAGAATGATCACTACCAAGGGCACGATGGGCATGCCCACAACCCTAATAGACTTGTGACGTCACACTTTCACGGTGGATTGATAGCCCGATGATATTATATCCTATGCCTTAATAAAATAAAAAAATATATGAGTTTGCTTAAGACCACACTTTAGTATTAACCACACACAAGTATTAAAATATTAACCAGCTAACAATATGCTTGATATAGTGGAGTTCTGTCGGATATACCTATAGTACGCTTTCAGAAAAGTAAGGCCAATGCAATGACAGATGCAGGAAGTATAGTGACGAGCCTACCGAGGGACTTGATACAAGTACAATTTTAAAATATCGATATTTATGAATTCCTATTTATATTAAAACCTATAAAACGAACAAAGGTTTTATAACTGAAATATTTTCGATTGAAACTGGTCTAAAAATTGCGTAAAAACTGCATCAAGTGAGGTTCCATATGTCGTGGTACTTTTGTCAATATTGGGTCTGTTTAGACGCCGCTCCCAAGAACTTTCCTCCCGAACTTTGTGGATGAAGGGGGAAGTGGGTTGGTACCTCTCATCACCTTCACTTTCCCCTTCATCCACAAAGTTCGGACCTAGTATCTAATAAAAAAATAATATTGAAATCGCAACTCAAAATCATGGGGATTTCGTTGAATTTTTGACCTAGTAAAATTGAACCTTCAGAAGTGGAAATTTTCATGAATGAATTGGATTATTTCGCGAAAGGCGATCAGGCCCGCCACAAAGGGGGGCAACTGGGTCGAATTGCCCCGGCCCCAGGCCAGAGGGGGGCCCGAGAGTAGATTGAAACCCAAAAAGTGAAAACCCCATATCCCTGCGTTCTAATTGTCAAGCAAGCACTAATCTAGAGCCTGAAACCCAAGCAGGCAGCCCTTAAGTAGTCTCTTTACTACCACTAAAGTAGTAAGCTCGAATTGAGTATTAAGGAAAAAGAGAAAACTTAGAAAAGAAAAGAAGAAGAAAAAACTTAGCGACATAGGATTAGGTTTTTCCCGGACCGGTTTTTCCGTGCCAAAATGGAACTCAAGCAATTAGATTAGCTGAAACATACGTTAAGGTTTAAACCGGAACGGTTTCAGAACAAACCGGAGGCAAACAAAACCGGAGACGATTAGCCGTACCGGAGAAACCTAATCGTATGTCGCTAGCCTAAAAGGCTTGGGACGCTCCCCTTCCCATCCATTTTCAACATTGCATGATCGCAGTGGGGAGGGAGCACTCCTTTTGCTGCTGCTTTTTCTAGAAGCGTTTTTGAAGCAGTCGCAAAAGTAGAAAAAACTTTCTAACTCTCCAATATATGTTATAGCGCCTGGGGATATGAGACACCTCTGCAGTTTCGAAAAGCTTTATATCTTTGTTCACCTTGTGCAGTTGCCTTTTCGTCCTTCCAAACGCGAGTGTGGACAGCGGTTTTGCCAAGCCAACTAAGAACCAACCGCGTTCAATATGCTGCTTGACCACCGCATCGAACGAGAACCGGTCTATGTTTGCCGTTTTCTTGGTTCCCTACAATTCCTCAAAGATCCAATCGGAGCGAATTTTTCCCTCTGGGATAGCTTCTGGATTGATTCTGGCAAAAGAAAGACAAGTACTGAGCCCCAGAGCTAAGCGCAAGAGCCCCGCTACATAAGACCTGTTCCGTTCTAGGTTGCATTATGTAACTTTAGGGTCATCCGCGAATAAAGAACTGACGCACGGTTCGATATTTAAGGCCCTGAATGAACTTATTCTTGCGTTACCATAAATTTTTTTAGTCAAAGATTTTTTGGTTTTCCAAAATTCTTAAAGGGCCCCAAACATATTTTAGCCCCAGTCCCCGTAAGGTGATGTGGCGGGCCTGGCGGCGATACATAAATAACTACCATCAAATTCATCTGTCCTTTTTCTGCCATAGATATGCTTGCACACATTTCATGGTGATTTATCGTGACTAAGCGATGGCGTTTTTGTATATCTGTATGAGGTGGTAAAACATTAGCGGAGTCCTCATCATATTCTTCATTTTTCATCCAAGTTTCTCATAAAAGCAATACATTCATTTTTTTTACAACTTCGTCATCCAAATCTCGTACGTTCGCAGCTATACTTTTGCCAATTTAGCGAAAATATTGATAATCCTAGTCTATTAAAACCTGAGAAAAATAATTTAGATGGTTAATTTTCTTAAAAGCATGCATGCGAATGCCGCACGGGTATGCAAGCTACCGCTACAGGCATGGCATGCACGCTCCCGCTACATGCATGAACATTTATAAATGCATCCGCATCGGCATAGACGATTCCAAACGCGGGTGTTGTTTTACCATGCATTCCCCCAACTAAGTACAAACGACATCAAATGCTGCTTGACCTACGCAATCGATTTACCTACTAGTGTTTGCCCCACGGCTTTGCCGACGTGGAACTACACTGTACAAAATCTTGGTCAGAGCGTCATATATTTTGTAAACATCTCCTTTGTAGGATTGCACTATATCGATCATGAGCGAGCTCATACTCCGACTCGCACTTGGCCGATTTTCGGGTGGCTGTGACCACAACCTTTTTTGAGGGCTGGATCCGCCCCTGATCACTACACCTGTATACGATTTTCTATCCTCTGCATCCGAAGCCCAATCTGCATCGGCATAGCCAATTAATGGCTTATTAGATTTTTTGTATGTCAATCCTAATTCCTTTGTATGATATAAGTATCTTAATACTTGTCTAGCAGCTTGTAGATGATCAGCATGAGGACGGTTATTATACTGGGCGAGTTTACAAACCGAATATATAATGTCCGGCCGTGTCGATATTCCAATATACATTAATGAGCCAATTATTGACTGATAAATTGTAGTTTCTATAAGTTCGCATTTCGAACAGTCTATGCACTTTTTAAACTTAGTTCCTGGATCTAGTGGTATATAACCTTTTCTGCAATTTGCCATGCCTTCTTCTACCAGTAGCTTTTCGATAAGCTGTTTCTGTGAAATCTTGATTTGACCTTTCTCACCTTCTCTATAAATCTCCATGCCTAAATAATAATTGACATGACCCTTGTCAATTGTGTCAAATTCTCGAGCAATTATTTCCTTGATCTCTTCCATTGTGGTTTGATATTTGCAAATAATTAGTATGTCGTCCACATAAATCACCATAATAGTTAACTCATCCTTAAAATATTTTGTGTAGACACAGCTATCTAATTTACACTGTAGAAACCCATTCTTTTGCAGTACCGAATCTAATTTTACGTTCCATTCACGTCCGGCTTGCTTGAGGCCATATATTGCCTTTTTAAGTTTGCAAACCTTTTTAGGTTGATTTGTGTCAACAAATAGTTCAGGCTGTTCCATGTATACATCATACTCTAATTCGCCGTTAAGGTAGGCAGCCGTGACATCCACTTGATGAACCAGAAGTTCGTATTCCGCTGCTAAGGCTAAAACTAAACGTATTGTAGAATACCTAGCTACTGGTGAAAAAGTCTCTTCATAATCAATGCCAAAAATCTGACTGCAGCCTTTAGCTACAAGTCTTGATTTGTAACGCTCAATTTTACCTTCCTTATTTTTCTTTATATTAAATACCCACTTTGATTTTATGGCTTTCTTTCTTTCCGGTAAGTCAACTAAGTCCCATGTGCCCTTTGCCATTAATGTGTCAAACTCAGTCTGCATCGATTCTTTCCAATCTCGCCAATCAGAACGAGCGCTCGCCTCTTGGATGTTGCTAGGATTAATGTTTTTAGTATAACTTGCAGTGTACAGAGTACTAACCATTTTTGGTCTGCCTGGTTTACCTGTTCGTAGAATTTTAGGCCGTTCGTAGAAATTTAGTTTGTTTCTCCTATTGATGTCAGTATCTCCAAATTCCTCTGAAGTCATTTCATCTTCCGGAATTTCAGTTTCTGCACGCTTATCTACAGTCCTCTTCTCCTCTTCCAATATTTCACCCATAGTCTCTTCGATACCCCCGAAAAACTCTTCTGATGATCCATTCGTTTTTTCGGTTTCTAGTCCTTTATTCGAGGTATTACCTTCATTAATCGCAACTTCAAACTCTACAGATTCATGTAACGAGTCCCCATATTGGCACGACGTGCCTGCATCCTCCAAAAACGTAACGTCTCTGCTTTTGTATACCCTTCTCGTATCTGGATCATATAATCGATAAGCCTTTGCGTCGCTACAATAGCCAACCATTACACACTCAGTTCCCTTAGGTTGAAACTTAGACTTTTTTGAGTTCCTGTCTAACATCACTGCTCTACACCCGAATATTCTTAAGTGTTTTACTGACGGTTTGATCCCACTCCATATGCTACGTTTATAAGCGGAGTTTCCCTCCGGATGGAAGTTTCGATCCGGAGTGAAACACCGCTTATAAACGGGGAGTGAAAATCCAGAACTTGGATTTTCGCTCCCGAAGAAAAAGCCGGAGTGAAACTTCGCTCCCGGTTTATGTTGCGCTTATAAACGCTGACTGGGAGTGAGATTACAGGAGAATGATTTTTATTTTTTGCCGAAGGGGGAAAACTTAGAAAAGAAGAAGCTGGGTGTTTTATTTTCTTACAATAGTTTTTTTTCTTTACTTATAGGTGTTTTTAAATACATTAAATTAAACATTGGGTTTACATTTATGTTTGTTGTCTTTTTAAATTTGAGTTCGGAGCTGTCAACTCAAACCAGAAAGTATTTTGGATTTTTACTCCCATTGCTTATAAACGCATCGGGAGTTTCTCTTTGGATTGAAGATCCGGGAGTGAAATTCCGCTTATAAACGTGGTAATAGTTCCTTTGGAGTTTTGTCTTTTAGAAGTTTCGACGGCGACCTATTCCTAATATAGGATACCGTGTTTACTGCTTCGGCCCATAATGACTCCGGTAATCCAGAATCAAGCAACAGGCATCGTGACATTTCTACTAATGTGCGGTTATATCGCTCTGCAACACCGTTGAGTTGTGGAGTGTAAGGTGTTGTCAACTGACGAGTAATGCCACACTCTTCTAAGTATTTTGTGAAATCATTGCTTACGTATTCTCCACCGTTATCACTTCTTAGCGTCTTTATTTTCTTGTGCGTTAAATTTTCCACCATTGCTTTAAGATTTTTAAACACTTCCAAGATTTCTGATTTCCTTTTTAGAAAATAAACATACACCATCCGAGAAAAATCGTCAACGAAAGTAGCGAAATATAATGCACCACCATTTGATTGTTTCCGCATAGGGCCACAAATGTCCGTATGTATAAGCTCTAATACATTGTTTGAATGGATTTCCGTATTTTTACCAAAAGGTTTTACAGTCATTTTGGACTTAATACACGTTTCGCACTTGAGCTGTCCTCTGTAATTTCCGAATTGTAATCCTCTTACCATTTCCTTATTTTTTAGGGTCACTAAACTATTTGCATTCAAATGTCCATACCGTTTATGCCATGTAACAAAGTCTGCTTCACGGTTTTTTGTATACGAATACAATCTCTCGCCTCGGACATGGCATAAGTATAAATCGTCCTTCTTACTTGCTCTCAATATTGTTTGATTATTCTTGCCTAAAACTTTTGCTTCTTTATCGCCAAAATAAATTTTATGCCGCATAGTGATTTTTGAAACGGACAGGAAATCACCTTGTAGCGATGGTGCATAGAGAACATCTTTTAACACAATGTCATGCGTGGCACTTTTGATTAATACTGTACCTTGACCTTCTGCGATTATAAATTTCTTCCCTGCTAGTTCTATACGCTGCTCACAATTTACAAACTTGTTGAACATGGCTTTGTCCCAACACATATGCGCGGTGGCACCGCTGTCTAGACACCAGTCATGCCTTCCCATTCCTGTAGTATTGGTTGCAGTTAACATTACAAAGGAACTTGTTGGTCGATTGCTACTATTTCCTTTGTGGGTATTGGTGTTAAATTTTTTGTTTCTAACGTCTCTACAGTTCATAGCAAGATGACCTTTTCTCCCACATGCATAACATTTTCTATCTTCATATCTTTTCCATCTGGTGCTGTTTGGACTATTTTGTGGCTGTATTTGATTTCCACTTATTCTGGCACTAAAAGCATGCATACTCACCCTCTCTGCTTTCGGTTCTTTTTCCTCGGAATTTTTCCTATTATACTGTCCCTGGAGCTTAATTTTTAGTAGCTGCATTTTCGGCAATGCGTCTCGTGACTCCATGGCCACTACGAAACTTTCATACGCTGTTGATAAACTTGAAAGTAATATAATTACTTGCATTTCGTCATCAAGTACTACGTCAATTTCACTTAATTTTTCCACCGTATCTAAAAAAATTGTAAGATGCTCCGACATCGTTTGCCTGTCCTCTATTTTAAGTTGCAGGAGTTGTTTATAGAGCGAAACTTTTCTGGCTGGGCCTTTGCCGCTATATATTTCTTCCAATGTTTCCCAGGCCTCTTTAGACGCCTTGCACTTCTTTATATAATTTAGTTGACTGGGTTTTACACAAAGTAATATTGTTGCTAACGCCTTTTCGTCTTTCTCGTCCCATTTTCTTCTTTCTGCTTCCAGGCCTTCAGTTTTTATGCACGTGCCATTAACATACGACCATAACTCCAAATGAATTAAAACACTTTTCATCTGCACTTTCCACCCAGAATAGTTTCCTCCATCCAATTTTTCTATCTGGTACAAGGAGGCCATTTTTTTTTCTTTTTCTTTTTTGCACACAGCAGTCTCTTTTTATTTTTTACTAAGATATATTGCTCGCTGGGCCCATAACCCTTTGTTGGGATAATAAAACAGTTTTGCCTTTACAATGTAAATATTATTTATTTATTTATTTATTTATTTATACAATGTTAGGAGTCTCGCTCCGTTACAAAGAGAGTTTGCTTATACATTACTCGATTAATCTTCAATCAGTCTTTTTACATTTACATATCCAATAAAAAAATAATATAGACATTTTAATTTTTGCGCAGAAATATTTGATAACATGGCGGTCAACGATTGGTTTTCAGTGATTAATTTGGACAAATAGTTGGAACGTGGAGTAGCAAAGATCGGACATTTAAATATTACATGGTTTAGATCTTTCGGCTCGTTCAAGTTACAGAACGAGCATGGTACGTTTTTGTCGAGAATTATTTTTTCTCCATTAATGTATAAATTGGTCGTAATGGCAGAGTTCAGTCGTAATTGTGCCACAGTTCTGAGCTTATTGATATTTGAAATGAAATTAAGGTAGTTTACATTCGAATCCGCATCAATTATACACTTATAAATAGGTGAGTAAGAAGAGTGGTATATTCTATCGTCATCGCAGGACTTAAGAATAGCGGCTGAGATTGCGAGAAACGTCTCTCTCTCCCTTCGCGCTAGCTGTCCGTTCTGCGAAGACCATAACTCTAATTCATCGCATGAATACAAAATACTCCTTAATTGTGAAGCCCAGTTGTTAGGGATTAAGTTCGAATCTATGTGTGCTTTAAGAGCTTCGTAACATCTTTTTGGTAATCTTTCGCAGGACATCGAAAGCAGTTTGCACCACCAGTCATACATACTCTTAATTACATAATATTTCATCGGTAATCTATCAAATTCATTTCTCAACATGTAATTTGGAGTAGTGATAGGTAGGTGCAAAAGGCGTTTAAAAAACTTTGATTGAACCATTTCCAACAGATCGGTGTACGGGAATGCCCATACTTCACTACCATATAATAAAACAGATTTTGCCGAAGAATCGAATAAAACACATTTTGTCTCCCAGGAATCAGATTTGCTAGCATACAAAATTGATAAAACGTTGCTGACTGCAAATTGCGATTTCTTTACAGTTTCTCTTGCATGTGCCAAAAATTTACCAGAACATGAGAAGTTGACGCCTAAATATTTAGTTGAGTTTACATATTCCAAAATTGAACCTTTGTAATACAACGGGCGTACTTTTCTCGGTCTACCTTTAAAGAAATGCATGATATTTGTCTTGCTCGCATTTACGATAAGATCGTTTTGCTCACAATAGGAATCAAGTTCATTCAACTTGTCCTGACAATCTATAGTTGAATTTGCAAAAATAAGCGTATCGTTAGCAAAAGTTATCATCAAAATTTCTGTCTCACTATCGATCTTGATGCCTTTAAGACCTTTATCGCGGAAAAAGGAGGGCATATCACTAGTATAAAGGGCATAAAGTAATGGGCTTAAAACGTCTCCTTGGAGGACACCTTTCGTGATTGCAATTTTTTCCGATAATTGATTGTTCAAACGCAAGGAGATATTTGCTTTATCGTACATTTTTGCAATCGTTCTAATGAATTTACCGTATATTCCTAGGGAGTTAAGTTTCTGAAAAAGTTTGTTATGCGGAACAGTATCGAATGCTTTTTTATAATCTACAACTATTGCGAAAAGGGGGTTTTTATTCACATTCTATTGAATATCAACTACGGATTTTGCAATAAAAATATTGTCTGTACAAGATCTTTTTACTCGGAAACCGCATTGTTCTTCCGGAAGGACGTTATGTTTTTCAACTAAATCGTAAAGTCTTTTTTTCAGCAAGAAGGAAAATGCTTTCAAACATGTATTTTCAAGTGCGATTGGTCGATAGTTGTTAGGGTCGTTCGTGTTTCCTTTTTTAAATATCAGTTTAATTAGGGAGTTACACCAGTCGTCCGGTATAGTTTCTTGAGTTAAGAACACATTAAACATGTTTTGGAGATAATGGGTCCAATTGGGTGGGAGGTTCTTGAAGCATTCGTTAGGAATTCCGTCGGGCCCGGCCGCTTTGCCATTTTTAAGACGTGATAACGCGAAGTTAATTTCTTCTAGCGTAATTTCTTTATCTAAAATTTTGTGGACATCCGTATTCGATATAATATGTATACGAGGTGATGGTTTATATATGTCTCGAAAATAATCGACGCAAGTTTGCAATGATATATCAATTTCATGGTATGGGCCTTTTTTTCTAAATTTTTTCACTGTCTGCCAAAAATCTTTAGCATTTTTTGTCTCTCTCAACTTTATTTTGATATTTTCGATATAAGATTTTTTTTTTAAATTAGTTATATATTTATAATTCTTTTTTGATTGGTTATATTCAGGATAATAATTTGGGTCAAAGTTATGTTTACACAATTTAACAAACGATTTCTCCACTGCTTTTTTTGCATTAACACATTCTTTATTGTACCACGGCGATTTAAAAGTTTTTTTTGCACCAAGGTGCCTAGTTGTACACATATCTGTTTCATTCATCGCGGTTTTAATTGCTGCAGTTAAGTTCTCAAAAAGTGCGTTAGCATCGTTAGAATTAAAATAAATATTGAAGTCGTTTGAAAGATGCTGGGTATATTCCAAAAAGTTTTTTTGGTTCCATCTCAGTGATTTAATATAGTTTTGATTTTGATTTTGGAGGTTTGAATTTGAATTAACAGGTAATTTTTTATCTATTTTAATTGAGCATAAGAAGTGATCAGAAAAGACAGAAAGATCTGTGAGAGAGAAATCGGTGAAATTCTGCAAGCAACCATAATTAACCCACGCTAAGTCAATCAGACTATTTCCCCTCTCCGACATATAAGTAAAACAGCCCTGAGCGTCCGATCTTGATCGACCATTTAGCACGACAAACCCCATAGATTCCATAATTTCAGTCAATTTCATTCCTCTCGGCTTCACAATCATATCACAAGTATTTCTAACATGAAACAAATGAGAATCATAAAAAATATAATCATCAAAATCGTTATTAAGGTTCCCGATCACATCTACATCCTTTTGTTCTGATAATGACATTTCATATAATATATTTTGCATTGAGTTTAAATACATTTCATCAAATTCGGTTTGTGGTCTCCAATAAAAGGCTCCTATTCTAATACAATCTGATTTAAATACTATATCAATAATAATGTGCGAGGCTTTAGTCTCTTTAACAACATACGTATAATCATCGTTTTTTCTCAAAAATAGACTAATGCCTCCACTTGCTCTGCCTCTGGAGCCTGACTCTTTTTTAGCTAAAGAATAAATATGCAAATAATTTTGTAAATAAATAGGTACATTAATATTTGACTCGACATATTTCCACGTTTCACTAAAACAAATTAAATCATTTTTTAACAATAACTCTTGTGACTTTTCATCTATTTTGTATAAGGTATTAAACAATGTAAATATATCTTTTATTAATATAAAGAGAGAGGAGCTTAAGCGTCGCTTAGCTCGGCGACTTAACTACTACTGGTGCTACTCAACTAAACAAAGCACGCAGGCTTAACAAAACAAAAAACAAAAACTTTTTCCTTTCCAGCAGTGCCAGAATTCCAACAAATTTATCCATATAATTAGTTATATTACTTTTTCTCGTACGGATAGCTAGACATGAATGAAAAGGGTTCGACAGAGATGATGAACTGGAAGATAATGTAGATGTTAACTGTACTCTGCTCGAATTTGATGAAAAAAGTGAAGATGAAGAAGTAGAGTAAGCATTAAACTGTGGAACTTCTGGTGAAAGAAATATTACGGCACACGACTTTCTGTTTCTGAAGACATTGAACTATTCATTTCCTAATATTCCTAAATATTCCTTCAGATTCAGATGCATAGTCCAGTCAAATTAGTCGAAAAAAGAGGATGAAATTGCATTTTAAGAGGTACAAAATTTTTTTTGGCGTTTGTTCGGGTACATCTGACAATGATAAAACCAAGTTTGTGGGGTCGCAGTGGCTTGGGAAAAGCGGCCATCTTGAAAAAGAGGGAGAGCTTGTTTATACTAAATAGCTCGTTTGTATGCAATGATAGCTCATAATGATCAATGCCAAAGCTCTGGAGAATAAAATTATCTAAAAAATGAGCCCTCAACGAGCTCTGTAAGTTGATTTGGCTCAAAGCAATGGCCGGTCAAAGTTCAACCATGATCGTGTGGTAAGGGTTGAACGCAGTTTTTTGCAATTAACTCGCCAAATGTTAATTTTTTTGGCTTAATGCCCATTAACAACATTAAAGTCCTAGTAATTAGCTTTATAATGAGCCCTTAATCGTCGTTATCGCTTATGCAGTTAGCGAGCAATCCAACGCCAAAGTTCGCACTGGACGTGCCTGAAATAACTGATAATGCCATTTTTTTTGAATATTTCCTTAACGGGTGCTCATATGAAAAAGTAGTAAATGACAGGAATACGGGCAATGAAAATATCTTTCCAACGAGGTATTGGTCGAAACTCCATGTCGATTATGTCAGCGATACAGCGCCCGTTAGACTCCTTCTTCGCGGTTTTCCGAAAAGAAAAATAATAAAATCCCTCGTCTCGAGCAAGACTAAAATTCGACTCTCCACATTTTTCTGTCCATCCAAAATCCTCCGATCCCCAGCAATCAGCAGACGTGACCCCGTGATTCTGCATTCCTCCGCCAGCTAGCGTATTGTCCTCCAGATCGGGCCAAAAACGCGTCTCGAGTTTGAACGGTGCGCCCGGTCAGCTGTAAAAATTTTCGTGTGGGCGCTGCAGGAATGATGGAGGATACGTATTTTTCTAGCCAGGGAACAGACAAGGGATACAACAAAAAGAATTCCATAGAAAAAAAATTCCGTAACGTAAATGTTGCAACGCGTGCTCTTCTTCGACTTCCACAATCTCTGATGCGAAGTTGCCATATTTCTTCCTTTTTAAAGTTTTGGGAGATAGTTTTAAAACGCGGATAGAATTAAAATTTTGGGAAAAGAAAGTATAAGTTGGCATCATTAGTGATAATGAATTGGATAATTAGATGAATTTTGCCGAAGTTTTGAGTACGAACTTGGCGACTTCAAATAAAAGGAATTTAAATCCGAAAAAATGTACAGTTTTGGTTTTAGGTGCACTTGGTTTTTTTATTTGCCAATTTTTTATCAACAATTTTAAGGGAAGGAAACAAATAGATAACTTGAAAATGTTTTAGGCCTATGTCGTGTAGAGCGTCCGTTACAGTACTCATTGAGGTCCCTTATCAAAACCCCTAATTTCTCAAAAGGAGATGACAGGGTCTTCTCCTCTGTGATCACCGGAGTGCTTAACCTAACTTCGCTTACCTTTGCGATGTTCTGGGTCCTTCGTCCTGGGTAGGGATGTTACGAATGTGATATTTGCGAATGTTTGGAATGGGAATTTGCGAATGCCAATACGAATGTTTAGGAATAGCATTAAAAAAATTTCATTAAATTAAAGCCTCTCGTATTTTATAGTCAAAGTTCAAGAGAAGAATATTATATTTCCATGAGGTGATTTCTAAAGGCCCCATTGCTACACAGGCCGCCCGCAGGGCATGGCCTGAGGGTTTCTCGCCTTAAGGCCAAGTATAACCACACACGGATGGCATGGATGGTAACATACCGTCAACTGGATGGGGCCTGCTGGGCCTGCAGTCCAAGAAAACTGACAAAAATCTTTATATGTATGGGTATTCATCGTCAGTCCGTACCTTCTATTCCTCTAGGTCCACGGCCACAACGTAGCCATCGCACCTAGCAAAAAAAAAATTTGACCATCGCACACAAAACTTATATGGTGTTATGTGCAGTGCTAGGCTAGCAGGCTGCGTTGTGGCCGTGCACTAACCCCAATTGCGGCCGATTTGAACCTGTAAATCGCATGTTCATTAATGTTAACAAAAATATTAATGTTTTTAGTGTGAGCTTTAGTAAAGATGTCCTTAAAAGGAGTCTTTTTAATCTCATGTCAGGCCATGAAAATTTTTGTACTTGAATTAACAACCTGCTACTCTAAGCTGACGTCTTCGCCTATGTGTATGTAGGAAATCATGAGGTCGTCTGCAGTCCACAGCCTGTCAGACGTATGCCTCAAGTCCTCATCTCTCAGTCAGACTGAGTAATATATGGCCTTCATCCGGCGCTACCTGCTGACCTGGCTTAAAAGGCTACGGCCTGCCGGCGGCCTGTTATAAGGCCGGCTGCACTGAACAATTGCTCATTCGGAACGCTGGCCGGTGGAGCGCTTAGATATTTGCGAGCCAGATCTGTCAATTTGTCGTATTTTAATTTTGTTTTCCACGACGCACGACACGACCTACACACATTCGCATTCGCAAAACATTCGCATTACTTGATGCGAATGTCGATGTGAATGTTTGATGATACGAAGCATTCGCATAAGCGAATGCGAACATTCGTTACATCCCTAGTACTGGGTCCTCGGTTTGTTGGTGGTGTTCTCACCATTTTGCTGCTTCTTTGGGTGTAATTTCCTTCTTGGGGAGTCGGGCCTTGTTGATCCGACCCTGGATGTTCTGGGTTCTTCGCGCTCTTTGGTGCTGGCGTTCTCACCGTTTTTGTGCTCTTTGGGATGGAACTCCCATATTCGGGAGTCGCCCTTTGTTGGACTATGGAAGCCCTAGCTATGTTTGGAGCATTGGGAGGGGCACCACCCTCGTTGTTTGTTATATTCTCAATGTTGATCCCACGAGTAGCGCGAGAAAGGACAGTCATCCATGGCAGAGCTCCGCATTACCATGCGAAGGCTAAATTGAAACCGAAGGTCGCCTGGTATTCATATACATATTATTTAATACAACGTAATTTGTACACAGTATATATCACATTTCATATACTCAACTTGTATCTCCTCCACCCTTAGCTCTAAACTGAAATCTCAACTCACCAATTAACTCAATTCAACTCAACTATTAACGGATGTTTTAACTTTTAGCAGTGCTTAAATCAACTCAATATAACTCAACTTAACTCATCTCAACTCAACTCTTGTCCTAACACTGAAAAATCAACTCGACTAAAGTCAACTGAATTTTTAAACCATCTCTTAACTCAACCCATCTCAACTAAACGCAACTGTTAACCCAACTTTTAATTTAACTAAACTCATCTTATCTCAACTCAATTCAACTCAAATCAACTCAACTGAACTGAACTGTTAACGCAACTCTTAACCTAACTCAAGACAAATATTAATTGTTTAAACAAAAAAATGGCTCGACCTAATTGTATGAAAATCTTCTTAGATCAAATTTTCGTTACTGGGAAGGTTATCGTGTGGACCGAAAAGGTCATACCAACAACCCAACTAGTTTTTTTAGTGTGATGATAAAAATGATATGATAGTTTAAAAAAAATAGAATAATGAAAATGTGATTAATGATTATGATTCATTTTCCAACAATTGTCAAATAATTTTTCTCAAAAATGCTTGAAGTTCAATTAAATAAAAATTGGCTTCTTTTCGTTACAATTCATTAATAGTCCAGGAACCAGGGGTTTTAACCTGACACTAAATCCAATAGAAATGATTTTTGGCACACGGGCAGTTTTTGAAGAGTAATTTAAGAAAAAAAATTGTTCTGCACGCGAACACCTAGGGAAACTTCGGAAAATTCCCGGGAAAACTCGGAAAATTGATATTCCATTAATAACTTGGAATGGGTTGAAAATTTCGTTATAATGTAGAATACCTAGCTACTAGAATACCTAGCTACTGGTGAAAAAGTCTCTTCATAATCAATGCCAAAAATCTGACTGCAGCCTTTAGCTACAAGTCTTGATTTGTAACGCTCAATTTTACCTTCCTTATTTTTCTTTATATTAAATACCCACTTTGATTTTATGGCTTTCTTTCTTTCCGGTAAGTCAACTAAGTCCCATGTGCCCTTTGCCATTAATGTGTCAAACTCAGTCTGCATCGATTCTTTCCAATCTCGCCAATCAGAACGAGCGCTCGCCTCTTGGATGTTGCTAGGATTAATGTTTTTAGTATAACTTGCAGTGTACAGAGTACTAACCTTTTTTGGTCTGCCTGGTTTACCTGTTCGTAGAATTTTAGGCCTACCTTTCCGTTTGTTTCTCCTATTGATGTCAGTATCTCCACATTCCTCTGAAGTCATTTCATCTTCCGGAATTTCAGTTTCTGCACGCTTATCTACAGTCCTCTTCTCCTCTTCCAATATTTCACCCATAGTCTCTTCGATACCCCCGAAAAACTCTTCTGATGATCCATTCATTTTTTCGGTTTCTAGTCCTTTATTCGAGGTATTACCTTCATTAATCGCAACTTCAAACTCTACAGATTCATGTAACGAGTCCCCATATTGGCACGACGTGCCTGCATCCTCCAAAAACGTAACGTCTCTGCTTTTGTATACCCTTCTCGTATCTGGATCATATAATCGATAAGCCTTTGCGTCGCTACAATAGCCAACCATTACACACTCAGTTCCCTTAGGTTGAAACTTAGACTTTTTTGAGTTCCTGTCTAACATCACTGCTCTACACCCGAATATTCTTAAGTGTTTTACTGACGGTTTGATCCCACTCCATATGCTACGTTTATAAGCGGAGTTTCCCTCCGGATGGAAGTTTCGATCCGGAGTGAAACACCGCTTATAAACGGGGAGTGAAAATCCAGAACTTGGATTTTCGCTCCCGAAGAAAAAGCCGGAGTGAAACTTCGCTCCCGGTTTATGTTGCGCTTATAAACGCTGACTGGGAGTGAGATTACAGGAGAATGATTTTTATTTTTTGCCGAAGGGGGAAAACTTAGAAAAGAAGAAGCTGGGTGTTTTATTTTCTTACAATAGTTTTTTTTCTTTACTTATAGGTGTTTTTAAATACATTAAATTAAACATTGGGTTTACATTTATGTTTGTTGTCTTTTTAAATTTGAGTTCGGAGCTGTCAACTCAAACCAGAAAGTATTTTGGATTTTTACTCCCATTGCTTATAAACGCATCGGGAGTTTCTCTTTGGATTGAAGATCCGGGAGTGAAATTCCGCTTATAAACGTGGTAATAGTTCCTTTGGAGTTTTGTCTTTTAGAAGTTTCGACGGCGACCTATTCCTAATATAGGATACCGTGTTTACTGCTTCGGCCCATAATGACTCCGGTAATCCAGAATCAAGCAACAGGCATCGTGACATTTCTACTAATGTGCGGTTATATCGCTCTGCAACACCGTTGAGTTGTGGAGTGTAAGGTGTTGTCAACTGACGAGTAATGCCACACTCTTCTAAGTATTTTGTGAAATCATTGCTTACGTATTCTCCACCGTTATCACTTCTTAGCGTCTTTATTTTCTTGTGCGTTAAATTTTCCACCATTGCTTTAAGATTTTTAAACACTTCCAAGATTTCTGATTTCCTTTTTAGAAAATAAACATACACCATCCGAGAAAAATCGTCAACGAAAGTAGCGAAATATAATGCACCACCATTTGATTGTTTCCGCATAGGGCCACAAATGTCCGTATGTATAAGCTCTAATACATTGTTTGAATGGATTTCCGTATTTTTACCAAAAGGTTTTACAGTCATTTTGGACTTAATACACGTTTCGCACTTGAGCTGTCCTCTGTAATTTCCGAATTGTAATCCTCTTACCATTTCCTTATTTTTTAGGGTCACTAAACTATTTGCATTCAAATGTCCATACCGTTTATGCCATGTAACAAAGTCTGCTTCACGGTTTTTTGTATACGAATACAATCTCTCGCCTCGGACATGGCATAAGTATAAATCGTCCTTCTTACTTGCTCTCAATATTGTTTGATTATTCTTGCCTAAAACTTTTGCTTCTTTATCGCCAAAATAAATTTTATGCCGCATAGTGATTTTTGAAACGGACAGGAAATTACCTTGTAGCGATGGTGCATAGAGAACATCTTTTAACACAATGTCATGCGTGGCACTTTTGATTAATACTGTACCTTGGCCTTCTGCGATTATAAATTTCTTCCCTGCTAGTTCTATACGCTGCTCACAATTTACAAACTTGTTGAACATGGCTTTGTCCCAACACATATGCGCGGTAGCACCGCTGTCTAGACACCAGTCATGCCTTCCCATTCCTGTAGTATTGGTTGCAGTTAACATTACAAAGGAACTTGTTGGTCGATTGCTACTATTTCCTTTGTGGGTATTGGTGTTAAATTTTTTGTTTCTAACGTCTTTACAGTTCATAGCAAGATGACATTTTCTCCCACATGCATAACATTTTCTATCTTCATATCTTTTCCATCTGGTGCTGTTTGGACTATTTTGTGGCTGTATTTGATTTCCACTTATTCTGGCACTAAAAGCATGCATACTCACCCTCTCTGCTTTCGGTTCTTTTTCCTCGGAATTTTTCCTATTATACTGTCCCTGGAGCTTAATTTTTAGTAGCTGCATTTTCGGCAATGCGTCTCGTGACTCCATGGCCACTACGAAACTTTCATACGCTGTTGATAAACTTGAAAGTAATATAATTACTTGCATTTCGTCATCAAGTACTACGTCAATTTCACTTAATTTTTCCACCGTATCTGAAAAAATTGTGAGATGCTCCGACATCGTTTGCCTGTCCTCCATTTTAAGTTGCAGGAGTTGTTTATAGAGCGAAACTTTTCTGGCTGGGCCTTTGCCGCTATATATTTCTTCCAATGTTTCCCAGGCCTCTTTAGACGCCTTGCACTTCTTTATATAATTTAGTTGACTGGGTTTTACACAAAGTAATATTGTTGCTAACGCCTTTTCGTCTTTCTCGTCCCATTTTCTTCTTTCTGCTTCCAGGCCTTCAGTTTTTATGCACGTGCCATTAACATACGACCATAACTCCAAATGAATTAAAACACTTTTCATCTGCACTTTCCACCCAGAATAGTTTCCTCCATCCAATTTTTCTATCTGGTACAAGGAGGCCATTTTTTTTTCTTTTTATTTTTTGCACACAGCAGTCTCTTTTTATTTTTTACTAAGATATATTGCTCGCTGGGCCCATAACCCTTTGTTGGGATAATAAAACAGTTTTGCCTTTACAATGTAAATATATCTTTTATTAATATAAAGAGAGAGGAGCTTAAGCGTCGCTTAGCTCGGCGACTTAACTACTACTGGTGCTACTCAACTCAACAAAGCACGCAGGCTTAACAAAACAAAAAACAAAAACTTTTTCCTTTCCAGCATTGCCAGAATTCCAACAAATTTATCCATATAATTAGTTATATTACTTTTTCTCGTACGGATAGCTAGACATGAATGAAAAGGGTTCGACAGAGACGATGAACTGGAAGATAATGTAGATGTTAACTGTACTCTACTCTGCTTGATGAAAAAAGTGAAGATGAAGAAGTAGAGTAAGCATTAAACTGTGGAACTTCTGGTGAAAGAAATATTACGGCACACGACTTTCTGTTTCTGAAGACATTGAACTATTCATTTCCTAATATTCCTAAATATTCCTTCAGATTCAGATGCATAGTCCAGTCAAATTAGTCGAAAAAAGAGGATGAAATTGCATTTTAAGAGGTACAAAATTTTTTTTGGCGTTTGTTCGGGTACATCTGACAATGATAAAACCAAGTTTGTGGGGTCGCAGTGGCTTGGGAAAAGCGGCCATCTTGAAAAAGAGGGAGAGCTTGTTTATACTAAATAGCTCGTTTGTATGCAATGATAGCTCATAATGATCAATGCCAAAGCTCTGGAGAATAAAATTATCTAAAAAATGAGCCCTCAACGAGCTCTGTAAGTTGATTTGGCTCAAAGCAATGGCCGGTCAAAGTTCAACCATGATCGTGTGGTAAGGGTTGAACGCAGTTTTTTGCAATTAACTCGCCAAATGTTAATTTTTTTGGCTTAATGCCCAGTAACAACATTAAAGTCCTAGTAATTAGCTTTATAATGAGCCCTTAATCGTCGTTATCGCTTATGCAGTTAGCGAGCAATCCAACGCCAAAGTTCGCACTGGACGTGCCTGAAATAACTGATAATGCCATTTTTTTTTGAATATTTCCTTAACGGGTGCTCATATGAAAAAGTAGTAAATGACAGGAATACGGGCAATGAAAATATCT
This sequence comes from Thereva nobilitata, assembly GCA_963855945.1. Classification (NCBI taxonomy): domain Eukaryota; kingdom Metazoa; phylum Arthropoda; class Insecta; order Diptera; family Therevidae; genus Thereva; species Thereva nobilitata. Next base: position 69,138,417 of record OY979695.1, read on the forward strand.
TTCCAACGAGGTATTGGTCGAAACTCCATGTCGATTATGTCAGCGATACAGCGCCCGTTAGACTCCTTCTTCGCGGTTTTCCGAAAAGAAAAATAATAAAATCCCTCGTCTCGAGCAAGACTAAAATTCGACTCTCCACATTTTTCTGTCCATCCAAAATCCTCCGATCCCCAGCAATCAGCAGACGTGACCCCGTGATTCTGCATTCCTCCGCCAGCTAGCGTATTGTCCTCCAGATCGGGCCAAAAACGCGTCTCGAGTTTGAGCGGTGCGCCCGGTCAGCTGTAAAAATTTTCGTGTGGGCGCTGCAGGAATGATGGAGGATACGTATTTTTCTAGCCAGGGAACAGACAAGGGATACAACAAAAAGAATTCCATAGAAAAAAAATTCCGTAACGTAAATGTTGCAACGCGTGCTCTTCTTCGACTTCCACAATCTCTGATGCGAAGTTGCCATATTTCTTCCTTTTTAAAGTTTTGGGAGATAGTTTTAAAACGCGGATAGAATTAAAATTTTGGGAAAAGAAAGTATAAGTTGGCATCATTAGTGATAATGAATTGGATAATTAGATGAATTTTGCCGAAGTTTTGAGTACGAACTTGGCGACTTCAAATAAAAGGAATTTAAATTCGAAAAAATGTACAGTTTTGGTTTTAGGTGCACTTGGTTTTTTTATTTGCCAATTTTTTATCAACAATTTTAAGGGAAGGAAACAAATAGATAACTTGAAAATGTTTTAGGCCTATGTCGTGTAGAGCGTCCGTTACAGTACTCATTGAGGTCCCTTATCAAAACCCCTAATTTCTCAAAAGGAGATGACAGGGTCTTCTCCGCTGTGATCACCGGAGTGCTTAACCTAACTTCGCTTACCTTTGCGATGTTCTGGTTCCTTCGTCCTGGGTAGGGATGTTACGAATGTGATATTTGCGAATGTTTGGAATGGGAATTTTCGAATGCCAATACGAATGTTTAGGAATAGCATTAAAAAAATTTCATTAAATTAAAGCCTCTCGTATTTTATAGTCAAAGTTCAAGAGAAGAATATTATATTTCCATGAGGTGATTTCTAAAGGCCCCATTACTACACAGGCCGCCCGCAGGGCATGGCCTGAGGGTTTCTCGCCTTAAGGCCAAGTATAACCACACACGGATGGCATGGATAACATACCGTCAACTGGATGGGGCCTGCTGGGCCTGCAGTCCAAGAAAACTGACAAAAATCTTTATATGTATGGGTATTCATCGTCAGTCCGTACCTTCTATTAGGCCTACCCTAAATGGGAAGTGAAGTGAAGTGAAGTTAGGTACCATGGCATATGAATGAATGAGAGTGACCAAAATAGAAGTGAAGTGGAAGTTTAATTTCGAAAAATTTCGAAAAGTCATTTAAAGAAGTAACCGTGCGGTAAGAACCGCACAAGAAGTAAACAAAAGTTAAGAATGTAAGGCTGTTTACTTGCTACACTTCTTATGAGCTTTTTATTTTGTTTTATATATCAATTTTGAGAGAAATTGCGTCTACTTCACTTCTACTTCACTTCTGCGTTACTTTTCATTTAGGGTAGGCCTATTCCTCTAGGTCCACGGCCACAACGTAGCCATCGCACCTAGCAAGAACACTAAACTTATATGGTGTTATGTGCAGTGCTAGGCTAGCAGGCTGCGTTGTGGCCGTGCACTAACCCCAATTGCGGCCGATTTGAACCTGTAAATCGCATGTTCATTAATGTTAACAAAAATATTTATGTTTTTAGTGTGAGCTTTAGTAAAGATGTCCTTAAAAGGAGTCTTTTTAATCTCATGTCAGGCCATGAAAATTTTTGTACTTGAATTAACAACCTGCTACGCTAAACTGACGTCTTCGTCTATGTGTATGTAGGAAATCATGAGGTCGTCTGCAGTCCACAGCCTGTCAGACGTATGCCTCAAGGCCTCATCTCTCAGTCAGACTGAGTAATATATGGCCTTCATCCGGCGCTACCTGCTGACCTGGCTTAAAAGGCTACGGCCTGCCGGCGGCCTGTTATAAGGCCGGCTGCACTGAACAATTGCTCATTCGGAACGCTGGCCGGTGGAGCGCTTAGATATTTGCGAGCCAGATCTGTCAATTTGTCGTATTTTAATTTTGTTTTCCACGACGCACGACACGACCTACACACATTCGCATTCGCAAAACATTCGCATTACTTGATGCGAATGTCGATGTGAATGTTTGATGATACGAATCATTCGCATAAGCGAATGCGAACATTCGTTACATCCCTAGTACTGGGTCCTCGGTTTGTTGGTGGTGTTCTCACCATTTTGCTGCTTCTTTGGATGGAATTTCCTTCTTGGGGAGTCGGGCCTTGTTGATCCGACCCTGGATGTTCTGGGTTCTTCGCGCTCTTTGGTGCTGGCGTTCTCACCGTTTTTGTGCTCTTTGGGATGGAATTCCCATATTCGGGAGTCGCCCTTTGGCACCACCCTCGTTGTTTGTTATATTCTCAATGTTGATCCCACGAGTAGCGCGAGAAAGGACAGTCATCCATGGCAAAGCTCCGCATTACCATGCGAAGGCTAAATTGACACCGAAGGTCGCCTGGTATTCATATACATATTATTTAATACAACGTAATTTGTACACAGTATATATCACATTTCATATACTCAACTTGTATCTCCTCCACCCTTAGCTCTAAACTGAAATCTCAACTCACCAATTAACTCAATTCAACTCAACTATTAACGGATGTTTTAACTTTTAGCAGTGCTTAAATCAACTCAATATAACTCAACTTAACTCATCTCAACTCAACTCTTGTCCTAACATTGAAAAATCAACTCGACTAAAGTCAACTGAATTTTTAAACCATCTCTTAACTCAACCCATCTCAACTAAACGCAACTGTTAACCCAACTTTTAATTTAACTAAACTCATCTTATCTCAACTCAATTCAACTCAAATCAACTCAACTGAACTGAACTGTTAACGCAACTCTTAACCTAACTCAAGACAAATATTAATTGTTTAAACAAAAAAATGGCTCGACCTAATTGTATGAAAATCTTCTTAGATCAAATTTTCGTTACTGGGAAGGTTATCGTGTGGACCGAAAAGGTCATACCAACAACCCAACTAGTTTTTTTAGTGTGATGATAAAAATGATATGATAGTTTAAAAAAAATAGAATAATGAAAATGTGATTAATGATTATGATTCATTTTCCAACAATTGTCAAATATTTTTTCTCAAAAATGCTTGAAGTTCAATTAAATAAAAATTGGCTTCTTTTCGTTACAATTCATTAATAGTCCAGGAACCAGGGGTTTTAACCTGACACTAAAACCAATAGAAATGATTTTTTGGCACACGGGCAGTTTTTGAAGAGTAATTTAAGAAAAAAAATTGTTCTGCACGCGAACACCTAGGGAAACTTCGGAAAATTCCCGGGAAAACTCGGAAAATTGATATTCCATTAATAACTTGGAATGGGTTGAAAATTTCGATATAATGTATGGAAAAAACTTGTAGAGCGTGAAAATCTTCACAAAAAAGATCTTTACATGTTTTTTCGAAAATTGCTTCCTATGAGAGATATGAGCTATAATTGATATTTTCAGATTTCCACGCGAATTATTCGGGTTATCATAAGATTCACCCCAACGCTCGACTGAAATTTCTGTAACTCATAATAATGCTGAATTTCCTCCAGTAAGACCAAATTTTTCATATAGTCCACCCCAAAAGAAACTATACGTACATTTGTACTGACTCGGTCCCCGAGGTGGGAAATTGCCTCTTGCAATTTCAAAATAAATTGGCCTGAGATTTCAAAAAAAAAATGAAAGTCACCGCGAGAAAGAGCAGATTCTCAACTACAGATTTTCACATTTATAAAGCCCTAGTCGATAAGATAAACTCGGGAGACTTATCAGAAGAATGTTCATGCGGGAAATGTAGAAAATGATGAATGAAAACTTTGTTATCAGGGGTTCTTAGATACACATTCTAAAAGGACAGGGTCTTGGCAACAGAATGACAAGTGCGCTTTTTTCAGAAATCTCCACTTTGATTTTTAAAACGTTTTTATTAGGTCGCTTTCTTGTCTGTCTGTTTGTCTGTACAAATCTTGCAATCGATTTTTTGAATACTTCCGGTTATCCTATCATGCTGAAATTTTGCATACAGCTTTATGCCCGATGACAATGCAATATAGTATACTCAATATACCGTTAGAACCATGGCGGACGTCTCAAGAGGGCGGATTACTGTTTTCTTCACGGAACAAATTTTGCAAATGATTTTTCGAATACTTCCGGTTATCCTATCATGCTGAAATTTTGCACCCAGCTATATCTCCGATGACAATGCAATATAGTATACTCAATATACCGTTAGATCCATCGCGGCCGTCTCAAAACCACTGATTAACATTTTCTTCACAACCCCTTCGACATGGGTATCAAATGAAATGTGATTATAAGTAGAATACAATAAGCAATATAGTATACTCAATATGCCGTTAGATCCATGGCTGCCGTCTCATGAGCGCGAATTACCATTGTCTTCACAACCCCCTTGACATCATAGTCAAATGAAAGGGTATTATAAGTAGAATACAATAAGCAATATAGTATGCTCTAAATACCGTTAGATCCATGGCGGCCGTCTCAAGAGGGCGGATTACCACCTTCTTCACAACAGCCTCGACATGGGAATCAAATGAAAGGGTATTATAAGTAGAATACAATAAGCAATATAGTACCTATACTCAATATACCGTTTTATACTTTTTAGTTCGTTTTAAAAACGTTTTATATTAAAAAGCTTTTTTTTATTCAAGTATTTTTTTACATCGATTGTAAAGACATCAGTCCTGAAAAATGAGCGAACTAAAAAACAGCAGGTATAGAAAAACTTGATTCAATTAGGCCCAAGATAAATTGGGAATGAATGTGTTGCGTCTTCAACAACCAACGACCTGAAAAAAGTACAAAATACCACAAAGAAAATTATTCTCAAAATTATATGTGCTACTTATCTGAAAATGTTGATTGTCCATCCGGATATTAAGTCTTGGCAGCAAATCATCTGTAAAATAGAATCAAAATTATAAAATTGTAAATATATATGAATTTAAAATGTAAATGTAAATTAACATAACGATTTCACAATTTCATACCGAATTATGCAAATTCACTTAAATTAAGTTCAAACCAATGACAAACATAAACTTACTTATTACTACCCAAAATATTATAAATTTTATACTTACCGCGTAATGTAAACAAACACCGCACAGCACTTGTTGCTGTCATTTCCAAGTCGCTATTCCCTATTCTTCGTTTAGTTACGGGATCAGCTGGTTTATGATTTAACGAAAGGGGAATTGCCCCACTCTACCAGCTGATGTGAATTTTAAGAAAACGGTTAAAAACGGCACTTGTTATTAAATTGTAAAAGGATTTGATATAGTCGAAAAATTTTGAAACCTCACTTCTAAATCAACCGTGAAACCAAAAAGTGTGTGAAATCAGAAGTGCGTGGCCTCTAAATAATACTGTGTTTTTTCGTTAATAAAAATATATTTAACGTGAACCCTTCTACACGGAAATTGTGAAATCGAACTTAAACATTTGAATTTACTTTGAAACAAAAACTTAAAGATTGTACGAATAATTAATTGTGGAATAAAAATTGTATTGAATTGTGAAAAACGTGAAGGTGATTTAATCTTTATGCAAGAAGAAAATTCCTCATCCATCCTCCATGATATTTATACATCAACGTGGCTACAACAACATATTTTTGGTCCTTCGAGCCGGATAGGAATTTAAGGTGAGTGGCTTTAAATTCTTAAAAGATATTTTCTATTACACATAGAACTTATGCGCGGAAAACAATATAGACAGTTAAATATTTTCTTGTGAACAATTCATAATCGATTAACGGTCGGTCGCTTTGTTGAATTTTATCCATCTTATACATAATTTATGTGTTGAGAAAAATACTTACATATATTTAACCTTTTAAATATCCTCATGCAAAAATTTACAGTTTAGGTGATTAAAAGTGAATTTATTGGATTTTAGAAAAAAAAAATACAGATATAACATAACAGTTACATACAGATATAAAATAACAGTTACATACATACAATATTAACGGTGGTGAAACAATTGGCTTATATTTGATAATTTAAATCTTTATGTGCATGTGGTTACTAAATTTAGGTAGAAAATTATTAATAAATTAGTTGAATTATATGGTGAAATATATTTAAATTCTTCTTTTTTTTATCTTTATGCGAACAATATTGAGGTTATAACGGTCACACATAGAATTACAGTGTAAACATAACTGCCTTATATCTAAACGAAAAAAAAACCTTCTTTGTTTCAATTTGTGAGTAACTCAGAATTTAGTTGGTAATAGATGGGTTATTAAATTTCTGACAAATTTTCGAGTAAATTCCACTACGAATTGCTGTGATGAGAACAAGTAACTTCAAACTTTAGACATTTAAATTGTTTCGAGCCGCACGACATAATTCCGTTTATATTATTTACATTTATCGTTGAAACGTTACGAACGCGAACAATAATCAAATCGTTATATTCAAGGGATATTATTTTATTTTGTCTTTACTCGTCGCGTTAAATTTCTGAATCATGGACCGCCTTATTAAGCTACAAATGGGCACTGGAAAAAAGTTGGAAAAGGCCCTTTCAAATTATACAAAGGACGGGAAGGAACGTAAAACCAAACCTTATTATGAGATGCGGTTAAAAACTATTGAGGATCATTGGAACGAGTTTAGAGCGAGAGATGATGAAATCACTTGCCTAAAAACGAATGAGGATGAGGAGAAGCCATACCTACGTGATGACTACTATTCTACAGTGGAAGAAATGTACCTTAGCATGTACGCACGCTTTAAGGATGACTACAACGAATTGTTTCCGGCAGAAACGCCACCACCCTTAGACATCTCTCAAAGGCAGCCATCCAGTGGAGAGGAAGCTAAATTACATTCCGGTATTAAATTGCAGAAGCTTTCCATTCCAACCTTTAATGGAGAGTACCAGAATTGGATCACCTTTTACGATCTCTTCAGGGGACTGGTTCACGACAATAAAAATATTCCTGCCGCGCAGAAGCTGCAATACCTAAAATTATATGTTTCAGGAGAAGCCTATAATTTATTGAGTAAAATCACAATTTCGAATGCTAATTACCTGCCAGCATGGAAACTGATGAAGGAGAGATACCATAATACACGAGTGCTAGTGCGAACTCAACTGGATTTGCTATTTGACCAGCCCACTATTCGAAATGAAAATGCCCAAGGAGTGAAAACCATTCTGGACACCGTCAACGAGTGCATTACATCGTTAAAAAATTTAGGGATTCCAATAGTCGACTGGGATCCAATATTTGTACATGTAGCCGTGAAGAAGTTACCAGTTGAGACTCATCAACTGTGGGAGCAATCACTGGACAGGTCTAACACGTTATCAACTTGGACTGAGTTGGAGGAATTTCTAATGAAAAGATTTAGAGCTTTGGAAGCACTAGGCACGAAAAAAACAAACATCAAAGATGAGAAGGAAAGGACAAGATCAACGAAAACAATTATGCGACCACAATCTTTTCTTATAGAAGGAACTAAAACTACTTGTGTTGTATGCAACGGTAATCACCCCCTAAGAAACTGCCCAGATTTTCAAAAATTGAACTTTCATAATAAAAATGAAATTGTACGAAAAAAGGGTCTTTGTATAAATTGTTTAGGTGTCGGTCATCTGGCTCCACAATGTCCGAGCAAAAATTCTTGTTTCCGTTGCCATAAGCGTCATCATACCCTTCTACATATCTTTCCTACTGATCAGCCTTCCGGATCTAATGAAATGAAAACAACAACTTTCATGGCACTTACACCAGCATCCCATTCACAAACTATCAGTGAACAGAAGGAATGCAGCCCCCCTATAAATTCATTACATACCTCCACTCAAAGGGAAGTTTTATTAGCTACAGCGTTAGTTACCTTGCAAGGTCCAGGGAAAATCACAAGAACTTTTCGGGCTGTGCTTGACCCAGGGTCGCAAGCTTCATTTTGTACCGAATACGTGGTGCAATCGTTGGGTCTTCGCAAATCGCCTGTCTTCGCCAGCATATCTGGTGTAGGTCAGATTCCGCTAGGAACCTCCAGGACAAAGGTCTATGCCGATATCGTCATACCATCAACTCGTGATACTGTGCAGCTGGAGGCTTTGGTGAAGAAGGATTTAGCACATCATTTACCGGCAAAAGCGATCACATCAACTAATTGGACTCATATCAATGGTTTAAACCTAGCCGATCCACATTTTGACCAGCCAGGTAGAATTGACGTGCTTATTGGAGCGGATGTCCATGGAGACTTAATCTTGTCAGATGTCCGAAAGGGCTCGAAAGGTCAACCTGTTGCTCGACGAACACTCCTAGGATGGGTCTTATCCGGTAGAACGTCGGACACAGAACATCAACCACAAAATTATCAGACCTTCACCACCACCGTGTCACTGGATCTTCTTAGCAACCAGCTACAAGAATTTTGGAGGATTGAAGAGACACCAAGCATCCAATGCCCTAAAAGTGAAGATTCGGAGTGTGAACGCTTTTACGAACACACTCATACTCGTTTACCAAGTGGGAGATATTGCGTAAAACTACCTTTTATTAGTGAAGATCATCGGCATTCGTTAGGTGCTTCAAGAGCCGGTGCAGTAGCGAGTTTCCTCAGTTTAGAGAGACGATTTTCTTCGAACCCATCCATAAGGGAACAATATTGCAAGTGCATAGAAGAGTATCTACAGCTGGGTCACATGCGGTTAGCTAAAACAAAGGAAGAATTCCATTTAGTTACATATCAAGGTAAACCGTGTTATCAAAGTTACTACTTACCGCATCATGCCGTTTTCAAAGAAAGCGTCTCTACAAGGCTTCGTGTGGTCTTTGACGCTTCGCGAAAGAGCTCCTCCACCGTGTCCCTGAACGACATCTTATATACTGGACCTAGCCTACAAAATGAAATGGTTGCTGTATTGATGAGATGGCGCAAATTCAAGTTCGCCCTAATGGCTGATATCGAGAAGATGTACCGCCAAATTGCGGTCCATCCAGATGACATCAATTATCATCGTATTGTTTGGAGAAGTGATGTTCATCAACCTATACAAGATTACTGCCTGTCTACCGTGACCTTTGGGGTAACATGTGCGCCCCACCTCGCCATTCGAACACTTCAGCAACTGGCTAAAGACGAGCAATCTCAGTTCCCTTCGGCATCACAAGTGCTGCTTAATGATTTTTACGTGGACGATGTCTTGACGGGAAAGGATTCCATCTCAGAGACCATGGAACTACAAGACGACTTAGATCAACTGCTTCAACGAGGAGGCTTCAAGCTGAAAAAATGGCTCTCTAACAAGGCAGAAATCTTGGCTAACATTCCGGAAGAGGATCGAGCTGTGCAAACCTCTGTGGACTTAACCCTGGAAAATGGAGTGAAGTCTTTGGGGATTCTTTGGTATCCATCTTCAGATACATTTGGTTATAAAATAAGACTAACTCCTGATAAACTTGTGAAAAGCAAACGTGAACTCCATTCGGAGATTGCAAAACTCTACGATCCAATGGGTTGGATCGCTCCTGTGATCATCTATGCGAAAATTCTAATGCAGACCTTGTGGATACATGGTTGTGATTGGGACGAACCATTACCGAAAGAAATACAAAGTAGATGGTTGGAGTTTAAGAAGCAGGCGACTGATCTGGAACAAATCCGTATCCCACGATGGTATGGGATAGTTCAATCAACAAACCAGATGGAAATCCATGCGTTTAGTGATGCTTCTCAACATGCCTATGCAGCTGTAGTATATCTACGTGTAATCACCTCAGAAGGAAATGTAAAGGTCAATATCATCATGGCCAAGACCAAAATCGCACCGATTAAACCAGTTACAATCCCACGGCTAGAATTATGTGGTGCTGTGTTAGCGTCCAAGATTGTTAAACATATTTTAAATATTATGCAGTTCTCAGCAATTGAAGTGCACATGTGGACTGATTCCTCAATCGTTTTGTCATGGCTCCTGGGGCATCCTAGAAAGTGGGCAACATTCGTTGCAAATCGATGTAGTGAAATCTTCTCTTTACTTGGAAACGTTCCGTGGCATCATGTCCCCACAGCATCCAATCCTGCTGACTTGGCGTCAAGAGGAGTTTTACCTACTGAATTAAATGACCATATTTTATGGTGGAACGGCCCGCAGTGGTTATCAAAGGATAGAAGCGCTTGGCCGCGGCTAATTGACATACCTTCCACCAATCTAGAAGAGAGAAGACTCATCTGTGGAGTCAGCTTACTGGCTACAAAAAACACCTTCTTGTCCGACCTGCTGAATAAATTTTCATCATTCACGAAACTCGTTAGAGTCACAGCGTACTGCCTACGCTTTTGTGTGCGACGCAGAGATCGCGCCTCTACTTGGCTAACTTCTGAAGAATTAGAGAAGGCAACAAAACTTTGGTTAAGGTTTGACCAAAATCTTCATTTCTCTATGGAATTTGAACACATACGTTCGGGAAAGCCGCTCCATGGCAAGAGCAAACTGCAAAACTTTAATCCTGTCATTGACAACGATGGACTGCTGCGTCTCGGAGGACGCCTTAGGAACGCCGATATACCTTTTGATAGTCAACATCCCATTATCATCCCACAATCAGGACATCTGACTACACTTATAGTGCGTTATTACCATCATCTAACGCTACATGGAGGAACACAACTAACTTTGTCCACCCTCAGACAGAAATACTGGGTGCTAAATGGAAGAAATGTGGTACGAAAGGTTATTCATGCCTGTGTGAGATGTCATCGTTTCAGAGCTCAAACCAACACGCAATTCATGGGCGATCTACCCTCTCCAAGGATAAATATTACGCGACCCTTCACACATACGGGGATTGATTATTGTGGCCCCTTTAATATCAAAACAAGTAAAAGGCGAGGAGCCCCATCGTCTAAAGGTTATATTGCACTCTTTGTTTGCCTAGCTGTTAAAGCAATTCATCTTGAACTGGTGAGCGACATGACCACTCAAGCATTTGTGGCAGCTTTTCATAGATTTGTGGCTAGACGTGGATTGTGTAAACACGTTTACAGTGATTGTGGAACAAATTTTGTGGGAGCTAACGCTTATCTGAAGAACATCATAACAAAACAAATGGAAGTTGCAGAACAAACATCATATCAAGGAGTCCTCTGGCATTTTAACCCCCCACATGCACCTCATTTCGGCGGCCTCTGGGAGGCAGGGGTTAAATCCACGAAGTACCACCTCCGACGAGTTCTAGGAAATTCAACGCTGACCTTCGAGGAGATGTCCACCGTTCTAGCACAAATCGAGGCGTGCTTGAATTCACGGCCATTGTGTCCATTGACGTCAGACCCTGATGATTCACATGCACTCACCCCAGGACATTTTTTAATTGGCGATTCGCTGCTAGCTCCACCACAAGAAGATTTCACAACGACCAATCCGCATCGACTGAACAGGTGGCAGCTCACGCAAGCACTATCACAACATTTTTGGAGAAAATGGTCTAGCGAGTATTTAACCAGACTACAACAACGGCCAAAATGGATCACTCAACACCCTAATATAGAGAAAGGAGATCTCGTCCTTGTAAAGGATGATCGATTAAGTCCAATGAATTGGCCGTTAGGGCGCATTGTCGAGGTTTTTCCAGGAAATGATGGATTAGTGCGCGTAGCAGACATTCGTATCAAGCATGCTATCATACGAAGGCCAATTGTGAAAATTTCTCGACTACCAATTGATAACCCTATTTCAGTAGAAACCTCACACAAAGAAACGATCAACTCGTAGTCTAATTATTAACACATGCTAGCTTTAAGAATATGTACAAACACAATTAATGAACACAAAACAAAACTCCTTATCCATCCCTTGCTAACCTTGAGTCCTTACGGTCCTATACGAACCTCCTGTTTGCTTAGTTACTTTCAGATCTCCGAGATGTACTGATGTGAAAATCCCGACACCGTGGCAGACGTACGTGCACCATCCTAGTTTTCTTCTCGCCCCCGGGAGGATGTTGCGTCTTCAACAACCGACGACCTGAAAAAAGTACAAAATACCACAAAGAAAATTATTCTCAAAATTATATGTGCTACTTATCTGAAAATGTTGATTGTCCATCCGGATATTAAGTCTTGGCAGCAAATCATCTGTAAAATAGAATCAAAATTATAAAATTGTAAATATATATGAATTTAAAATGTAAATGTAAATTAACATAACGATTTCACAATTTCATACCGAATTATGCAAATTCACTTAAATTAAGTTCAAACCAATGACAAACATAAACTTACTTATTACTACCCAAAATATTATAAATTTTATACTTACCGCGTAATGTAAACAAACACCGCACAGCACTTGTTGCTGTCATTTCCAAGTCGCTATTCCCTATTCTCCGTTTAGTTACGGGATCAGCTGGTTTATGATTTAACGAAAGGGGAATTGCCCCACTCTACCAGCTGATGTGAATTTTAAGAAAACGGTTAAAAACGGCACTTGTTATTAAATTGTAAAAGGATTTGATATAGTCGAAAAATTTTGAAACCTCACTTCTAAATCAACCGTGAAACCAAAAAGTGTGTGAAATCAGAAGTGCGTGGCCTCTAAATAATACTGTATTTTTTCGTTAATAAAAATATATTTAACGTGAACCCTTCTACACGGAAATTGTGAAATCGAACTTAAACATTTGAATTTACTTTGAAACAAAAACTTAAAGATTGTACGAATAATTAATTGTGGAATAAAAATTGTATTGAATTGTGAAAAACGTGAAGGTGATTTAATCTTTATGCAAGAAGAAAATTCCTCATCCATCCTCCATGATATTTATACATCAACGTGGCTACAACAACAGAATGTTATATCTGATTTGTTCAATTTTGACCTACTGAATCTTTGACCGAACTCAGCTTGTCAACCCAATTCGACAGGAAAGGGTAAACAATTAGTAAAGTTACATTGTTTATTTATCAAAGATCATTACTTCACCTTTGAATATCAAATAGAAACCACTTCTGCTGACACCCGCCAGCTATATATGACAATTGTTGAAGACTTTTCCTTTAATATACCGTTTAGCTTATGAATTTTCGACCAAAAACAAGGGAGTTACATTTTAGTCGAGCGTCGGGGTAAATCTTATGATATCCCGAATTATTCGCGCGAAAATATCAATTATAGCTCATATCTCTCATAGGAAGCAATTTTCGAAAAAAACATGTAGAAACCTTTTTTGTGGAGATTTTCACGCTCTACAAGTTTGTTCTATACATTATATTCTTCTTCCTGCACTTTTAACTCCTCGACCTCTATCCATCCTTTATTGGACGACATAAAAAGGGATACCAAGCGCGTTAGGGCTGATATTGAATCTGTCATCAGCAGCTGCGCAAAATCACAACGCCCTGAGCGCTCTCTCCTTAAGATTGGAGAGCGTCTTGGATGTGAAAAACACCTCCTCAAACACATCCTCAGTGGCGGCAACATCTGAAAGCGCCTCGCAGGATGGTGAGCAGCTTCTGTCTTCAACCTGCCCCATGGCTGCTTCTCTCACTGACAATGCTCTCTTGCAACAGAAGGCCGCTAATCCAATTGCACCTAGTATTAATGCGCGTCATAAAAGTCGCAGGAAGAATCGAAATCTTCAAGCCACCATTGGGGATGGTGTTACCTTGAGTTCCCTGCCCCGTGTTCCAGAGACAGAGACGATCTCTAGGCCGGGCTCGGTATCAACCTCTTCGCCTCTAATTGTGGTCAATCTCCCTGTCCCTGAAGTTACGGTTCCTCTGGAACCGTGCACCCCTCTGGTGACGATACCGAGACCTTTAAATATCTTTATCTCGCGATTCTCTCCTGAAACTAAGACGGAGACTATCGGTGAATTTTTAAGGATGAAATCTATAGACCCTGGAACGGTTTTGTGCAGAAAAGTCAGCAAGGTTTCCAAGCCTGTTGCTTCATTTGTTTGGTCTGCACCGCCTGATATTGCCGAGACTCTCTTAGACCCTGGTTTCTGGCCTGCAGGTGCACTTACCAAGCTTTTTGTTCCGCGTACACGTACTCGAACCCATCATTCAAACGCTTCCACACCGAGCGCTCCGCAGCTGCCAAAAAACTCGACACGCTTTCCCTCTACTACCAGAACGTAAGGGGGACCAGGTCTAAAACTAACGACATCCGTCAGGCATCGACGGCTAGCGGGTTCGATGTCATTGCATTCACGGAAACCTGGCTCCATGGAGGCATTCTTAATGCTGAGCTCTTCGATTCCTCCTACCAAGTATTTCGGAGGGATCGTTTTACTGACTCGGAAGCTCGTGGGGGTGGCGTACTGCTAGCTTGCAGTAGTCATCTTAATTGTAACCCAATTTCGCTTTCTAGTTTCTCTAACCACCTTGACATTGAGCTTGTCGCTCTCAAAATTTCCTTTTCGAAATCTAATCTCTTCCTACTGTGCTGCTATATCCCACCAGATATGATAAGCAGACTTGACGATGGCGGCAAAAACCTCTATGATATTCTCATCTCTTGTATTGATCATATCCAGAATATGATGAACACAGGCGATGAGCTATTGCTTCTAGGCGATTTCAATTTACCCAATATTCAGTGGGTATATGTCGAAGATGACGATAACTACCTCCCTGAAGGGAACCTTAATCTTAAAGAATCCTGTTTTCTCAATTCCCTATTCTCACTCGCCTTGAATCAAATGAGTGGGGTGACTAATGAGTTGGGGAGGCAGTTAGATCTTGTATTTTTTACGGACTCAGTCAACATTACTGTTGAACCCAGTCCTATAGTCATGTCGTCTGTTGACAAATACCATCCTCCGCTCTTGCTCAATTACTGCTTCAATTCCGAGAATAATCCTTGTCCGGAGGTGGTATCCCATGCCTTTAACTTCAGAAAGGCTAATTTTAGTGAGCTGTCATATAAGCTTGCCTTGATTAATTTCAACAGCCTACTTTCTGCTAATGACTTGGATGACGACGTGGCACGATTTTATGGCGTACTATACCAAGCCCTGGTTTCTTGTGTACCTTATGAGCCCCAAAAATTACCCAGTTCATCTCCACCTTGGTTCAATAATGAGCTCAAGCATCTGAAAAATCAGAAGAATAGACTATGGAAAACCTATTTAAAGAGAAAGGACACTCCGAGTCTCAATTTATTTATAAATTGCTATAACCGATTTCGTTCACTCTCTTCTGCTCTGTATCGAGAATATCTTAGCTGTATGAGCGATGAAGTGTTTACTGATCCTAGAAATTTCTTTAAGTTCGTCAACTCTAAGAAAAAGGTTGATAACTACCCTAATGCCATGCAGCACACGAACTTGTCTAGTAGTGAGTCGCCTGCGATTTGCAACATGTTTGCGTCATTTTTTCGTCAATCTTTCTCACCTTCTGACTTTCAGCCTAATGACAATAATTTTCGTCACATATTTACTAACCGTGAGGCTAATATTTTACCCCTCTCAATTACCAGCGCTGATATCGCGAAACATATTAACGAACTCCCATTCGACTTCACCTCTGGCCCCGATGGTATTCCTCCTGCTGTCCTTAAGTCCTGTGCAGAGGTTCTCCAGTCTCCCCTGAAAACTCTCTTCCAAAAATCCCTTGATAAAGGGTACTTCCCTACTCTTTGGAAGAATTCGTTTATAATCCCTATTCACAAGAGTGGTAGCAAGAACGAAATATCGAATTATAGACCAGTTGCGAAGTTGTCTGTCATTCCGAAACTCTTTGAAACGATTATCTATTCTGCAATCGCGCCTATCTGCAGGAGGTTGGTATCAACGAACCAACATGGCTTTCTTGCAGCGCGTTCCACTACCACCAATCTTCTTGAGTTCACTTCTCATACTGTCGAGGGCTTCGTTTCCGGTTGCCAGACTGATTGTGTTTACACTGATTTTAGTAAGGCATTTGACAAGCTCTCCCACTCCATTATACTTCTTAAATTAAGGATGTTAGGCTTTCCACGAGCCCTTCTAGCATGGTTCCAGTCTTACTTAGCTAACAGGACCTACCAAGTTCTTTTTCGTGGATCCAAATCAGTAACCATTGCAGCGTCATCCGGTGTTCCTCAAGGAAGTCATCTTGGTCCACTGCTCTTTATTCTATCAATTGATGACATTGTTCCCTTGCTAAGACACTGTAGAATCTTGATTTACGCTGATGACATCAAATTGTACCGTCACATAAAAAGTATCGAGGATTGCAAACTTTTGCAAGCTGACCTCGACACCTTTTACTCTTGGTGTGTGAACAACAGCCTGGTTCTCAATATTAGTAAATGTGAAACCATGACTTTTGGGAGAGGTCGTAGTCCTATAATTTTCAACTACACCTTTTCTAATGAGAGTGTCCGTCGTGTTAATTTTGTAAAAGATCTCGGGATTAGATTTGATAGTAAACTCGATTTTTCTGCCCACATTAACTATATTGCTTCCAAAGGTAGTTTAGTCCTGGGTTTTATAAAAAGGTGGTCTAAAGAACTCAATAACCCCTTGATTACTAAACACCTTTATATCTCTCTTGTCAGACCATTACTCGAGTATGGGTCCCAGGTTTGGTCTCCTCACTACTCTTCGCACGTTGGAAGAATTGAGTCAGTTCAAAGGAGGTTCGTTCGATTCGCACTGAATCATCTTCCTTGGGATGACCCGATAGCTCTTCCACCATATGAATCTCGGCTTAAGTTACTCAACTTAAGCTCTCTTTGCAGGCGTCGTGAGGTTGCCGATGTTGTATTTGTTCATCAGCTCCTTAATGGAAAGGTTGACTCAGGTTTTCTGAGTCGCCGTGCGTCGTTTAGAGAGAGTGGATACAATTTGAGAGGGCCACCTCTCTTACACACCAACTCCTCTAACACGAATTACGGCAGATTCGAGCCTGTTAATCGCATGTTCATTAATGTGAATAGAAATATCGATGTTTTTAGCGTGAGCATTAGTAAAGACGTCCTTAAAAGGAGTCTTTTCAATCTGACTTGACTGACTTTTCTTGCACGCTTCTTTGTGTATTGCATTTCTTTCTGTTTTAATTGAGTGCGCAATCTCTGGGGGGTCACATCTCGCATATAAAAATGTGCGGGGTATGACCTTTTCGGGATTGCATATTTAATTTACATGTTGCATGCTTTAATTGAGCCTATCTCAGTGCTAATTGTGCTGAGCTGGTAAATTTTTCTTGGCCCAGCTAAGAAGTGTACCTTCTGAATTAGAAGGGTAACTCTATATGCATGATTGTGTGTTGCATGAAAAAAAATAATTTTCAACCCCTTCCAAGTTATTGATGGAATATCAATTTTCCGAGTTTTCCCGGGAATTTTCCGAAGTTTCCCTAGGTGTTCGCGTGCAGAACAATTTTTTTTCTTAAATTACTCTTCAAAAACTACCCGTGTGCCAAAAATCATTTTTATTGGATTTAGTGTCAGGTCTTAGTAAAATTTTGCCTACCGCGCCTGGACTATAACCCAGTAGGGAAAGCAAGTAATTACCCAATCGATTCCGAAAGTAGTTCTAAGGAGTAGAAACTAGTTCTCGTTCAGATTACAGCAAGTGGAGATAAGGCATTACATTTGCATGGCGATGTCATAGGTGGTAACCAATCGCCTCCATTCTGCATTACATAGAACTGGTACAGTCATTGGTTGCATGTAATACAGGATGAATTAAATTGCATGTTAAGTCTCTTTCACGTTTTTAAGAGATGTGCCGCATCGGCTGCGATTGCATTACACTTTGCATTACTTTGGCATCAATGTAATCAGACAAAAAACTACTTCATTAGAATTGGAAAATTTTACAATTGTAATCTTGTTTACTGTATTGTAATGGATTACAGAACCGATTCTATCGGCAATGTGTTCCAAATTTCCTACTGGGACCCAGTAGGAAATTTGGAACACATTACCGACAGAATCCATTGACAATACAGTAAACAAGATTACAATTGTAAAATTTTCCAATTCTAATGAAGTAGTTCTTTGTCTGATTACATTGATGCCAAAGTAATGCAAAGGGTAATGCAATAGCAGCTGATGCGGCACATCTGTTAAAAATGCGAAAGAGACTTAACATGCAATTTAATTCGTGCTGCATTACATGTAACCAATGAATGTACCAGTTCTATGTAATGCAGAATGGAGGCGATTGGTTACCGCCTATGACATCGCCATGTTAATGTAATGCCTTATCTCCACTTGCTGTAATCTGAACGAGAACTAGTTGCTACTCCTTAGAACTACTTTCGGAATCGATTGGGTAATTACTTGCTTTCCCTACTGGGAAATAAAGTTATCAAACACACTTCCCAGTAGGAAATTTGGAACCCATTACCGGCAGAATCGGTTCTGTAATCCATTGACAATACAGTACATAAGATTACAGTTGTACAATTTTCCAAATTCTAATGAAGTAGTTCTTTGTCTGATTACATTGATGCCAAAGTAATGCAAAGTGTAATGCAATCGCAGCTGATGCGGCACATCTCTTAAAAATGCGAAAGAGACTTAACATGCAATTTAATTCAACCTGCATTACATGTAACCAATGAATGTAGCAGTTCTATGTAATGCAGAATGGAGGCGATTGGTTACCGCCTATGACATCGCCATGCAAATGTAATGCCTTATCTCCACTTGCTGTAATCTGAACGAGAACTAGTTGCTACTCCTTAGAACTACTTTCGGAATCGATTGGGTAATTACTTGCTTTCCCTACTGGGTTAGAGTGTAGTCCTTTTTTTTGAATGTAAAACATACCAAAAGATTAAAGCATTAGTATCTGAGAGTTATATGTATTACCTGAAAATCAGCATTTCATGAAACTAGGTCACTTGAAAAGCAAAATATCTGAGAATATGCTTTACAATATGTTGGAATAGTGTGTATTTGCAATTTATAAAAAATACTATCGCAAGCTGACCAAAAATTCTCAAAAGTATTACGAAGAAAGCAGAATGATTTATTCATGCAAAACTAAGTTCTGAAAGGTGAGAATGGATGTCATCTTGGAAATCAATTTATAGGGAGTCACATCGAGCGAAAAATACATTGCAGGGTGGCAGCACCTGGTTCTAACAAGTCACATCATTATGTTGACATCTCCTAAAATTTCCTTTCGAATCTATATTTAAAAAATCGTGACAATAGAGACGCAACAATTGCGAATAAAATTTGGCTTTAGTTAAAAATCAGAGCTTTCGGCGGGAAAGTAGCAGCCCTCGTCAGAAATTATTCGCATTCGTTCCGCACATATGTATATAATTTACGCGTAAATTGCGCATGACTTTCCGCAGCTGGGGAAAGTTATCAAAAGCTTTAAATGAACTTATTTCCCAGCATCCGTCTATGGAGCATTAGTCCAGTCATACATTACTAGTTTAGTGAATACGATTTCTTTAATATAAAAAATGTCGTTTAGGCATTTTGGTGTGTTTTTAGTAGGTTGCCTTCAAATTATCTTAAGCACATCTCTTCCGGATGTCATCAAAATCGGTAAAATATCATCTTTCATTATATTAGCCCTTTTTGGGTAGTGTTACATCACTATTGATTTTGTTTAAAAATATATTGTTTGTGCCAGTTTAATGCCTGTGCTAATGTGCTAATTATGTTTTAGGAGGACTCTTCCATCCTACTGATGACCATCAAGAAATGGCCTTTAAATATGCCGTAGAAAAAATTAATTCCGATCGACTTATCCTTCCACGGTCTAAGCTCGTTGCACAAATAGAAAAGATATCGCCCCATGATAGCTTCCACGCTTCTAAAAGAGGTAAAATCTTGTTTATTATCACCTGTAATTATTTGTAGACGATGTGATGTATACACAAGTGTTTTACGTCTTTACTATGCTTTATTCTATTGTGATATAAAAGTTAAAGCTGCTCTCAAATTTACAAAAATCGCAGGTACTCAAATTTAGAATTTTGCAAAAACAAACTTCGTTTTTAGAGCTGCGTTGAGAAAAAATATAACTTGCTCGTTCTAACAAATGAAAATGCGTGACAAACGAAATGAGTTTAATTAACAATAAGTTTGAACAAATCTGACATTTCCGCTACATGATAAGTAATGACCCCTTTATCAAAGAAATATGTGAATGGCAAATGAAGGAAAAACTATATACGAAAAACAGGGTGTTTTCGTTTAGTCAATTATAATTTATATTTTGAATAACGAGCACATGATTTCTCTTCGATTTTGTTAGTTAAAACATTTTTGTTTTTACATTACACATATAGTTATATGTACATTATATAATTTACTTATTTATGATCAGTATATATTATGTCATTTCTTTGTTGATTTTCAATAATTTTTTTAAGTACTGCTCCAATGGGCTTTGGTCGAATCGAAGTTATTTGTTCTTGCTGAGCTTAAATAATTTCGGTTTTTGGGAAAATTTATTATCTGATTCTTTGTTTATTATTTAGCTTGAGAATTCGAAATTTTAAATTTGCTTGGGGGACTGAAAATTTTGAAGTAGGGAGCTTTAGCAGAAGAATCTATGTAGATATAATCTTCTTCTATATTTCAATATTCTTCGTTAAGTGTTATTCTGATTAATATTGGTTATTTTTAAGTAGTTAGGAATATTAATATGTTAAAAATAATTTAGTTGTGAATTTCTGAATTTATATATATATATATATATATATATATATATATATATATATATATATATATATATATATATACATACATTTGACTGTTATCTAGATAACTTATTTTTATTTATTTATTTATTGCCAAACAAGGCACACTTAAATTTAAGTACAATTTACCAACTTAAATTATTATCGTCAGGTACAGTATAATTGGGGTAGTATATATGTAGGCTATTTATTTTTATGTACAATAGTCCTTATTATAATTTACATTAATAACTATTGGCAACTTAAACATAGCTGCTATTAGTGGGATGTTAGTAGGGATCTGAGTATTTTCTTATAGGATGCCTTGTTGAGTGAAGGGGAGAAACAGGAGCTATGACTATTAAAAACCGTACAGCATCTGTTGACGGGCTCGTTCCTAGCGTAATCGGTACGGTGTGGGTATTCCCTAAGTAATTTAGTGTGTCGTGTATGTCGGACTTCATCATTGAGTTTGATCTTGTCCGACAGAAACTGCACATTAAGTTTTCCACTTAGGACGTCAAAGGCAACGCAAGATATGAGCAGTTTTCTCCTGCTAGATAACGGCATGAGATCCAGCACTTTCAACCTGTCCAAGTAGTGCGGTAGGGTATGGTAGTCATGCGGGTCGTGTAGATTTCTCAGGGCAAAAAGAAGAAATCTCTTCTGAACTGATTCGATCCTGCTGCTGCTTACTTGGAATATAGGATCCCAGATGGGACACGCATATTCCAGGATAGGGCGGACTAGAGAACAGAAGAGTGATTTTGTGACCCATATATTACCGAATTCTTTGGCTCTCCTCTTTATGAAACCCAGAAGTTTGTTGGCCCTGGCAGTAATATTATCGTAGTGCAGGTTGAAATTAAGTTTCTTGTCTAGGACTATGCCTAGATCTACGATATGATCAACCTGATTCAACAGGATGTCGTTGAGATAGTAGAACTGCTTCTGTGTGTTTCTTCCGCGGGAGAAGGTAATTGCAATTTGTTCGTGGTGCACCAGTCTTGTAGGGCATTGAGTTTCGCCTGCATGAAGGAAACATCAGTTTCGGTCTTAATGACACTATAAATTTTGAGATCATCCGCGTAGAAGAGGTGTGGAATATTTACTAGTTTCTCCGATAGATCGGAGATGAAAATATTGAAAAGAAGAGGACCAAGATGACTACCCTGAGGAACGCCAGAGGTTACTTCGATCTCCTTAGATAGGAATCCTTGGAATCTGTTTACCTGCGTTCTTCCGTTCAGATATGATTTTAACCACTCCAGGGCAGAAGCTGATATTCCAAATTTTAATAATTTTGCAATTAAAATGTCATGGTCCACACGATCGAAGCTGAAGTCAGTGTACGCAGCATCCAATTGATGGCCGCTCTCCATACCGCATAGCAGTTCGGAGATGAGGACCATAAGGTTAGAAGTTGTTGAGCGCGCTTTCCGGAAACCGTGTTGTTGTTCGTTCAGGTATTGGTCGAAAAGAGGGGCAATCTTGTCATAAATAAGTTTTTCAAAAAGCTTAGGAATAGATGATAGAATGGCAATGCCCCTATAGTTGTCCACCAATTTCTTATCACCGGATTTATAGATTGGCGTTAGATAGGATTTCTTCCATAGCTTCGGAAACTTTCCTAGCGATAAAGATTTGTTAAAGATAAGATGAAGCGGAAATACGATATGTTTTGAGCAGCACTGCAAGAAAATAGGAGGGAGATTGTCTGGACCACTACCTTTTTTGATGTCAAGATTATTCAGACCCGTCATGATCTCGTCGACAGAAAGTGATATACCATTTATAAGGGAGGTGCCAGTGTGCGAATCAGTTAAATCGTCTGTTGCACTGGACATGGGGCTATAAGTTTCAGCAAACTTAACGGCGAACATGCTACAAATTTCTTTGGGGCACGAGGAGTGTGTTCTACCATTCGTCATTGTCGTTGGGTAGCCCGAGGTCTTTCGTTTAATATTAACGTAATCAAAAAATTTTTTGGGATCACTTATGATGTTATCTCCAACAGAATTAATATATGCAGTGTAGGCCTGGTGAGACCTAAGAGTAAATTCTGATGCTAGCCTAATGTATTCAGAATTCAATCGCTCGTTTACATATGTGTTATTTCTGATGATATTATATAATTTATTTCTTTGATTACGTAGAGATCTTGTATCTCTATCCAGCCATGGTTCCGATACTTTATCCCTTTTTCTAATCTTGGGTACATATTTGTCGATGATATTGAAAATGATAGCATAGAAGCATGAAACTATCTCGTCAAGCACATTACTCGATAGCCTATGTTCCCAGTCGACTAGGGATAACTCGAGGCCAATACTGTCCAAGTCTGCATTCTTGAAATCATAAACAATTGTATTGTTATATGATGTTCGATGATTGGGGATAAAGGAATTCAGCTCGAGCATCCATGCGGAGTGGTGAATAGAGTTAGTAAAAAGGTTATCCTCCTTTTAAATACAATGATATTGAAACTTCGACAACAATATTTTTCATTACCTCACTTTTGGCTGAACGTCTGTCCGAACTCATCGCTCTATCTTATTTCGGAATATACACTGGTTCTTGGAAGGTAGCTCATGCTCAGCCTATGCCGATAACGGTAAACCATCCAATCAGGGCCGAGTACGTGTGGGCAAACTACACCTAAGCAAGACGAGCAAAGTGTTTGTGATCAACTATATTATATTTATCACCATTTTATAAGCACTACAAGTAAAGAATACTTTCCATTTCACCACAATATAAAAAATTTATTATGCCATAGTTTTTTCCTATCCTTCTTCGTTCTTTTTATTTTTTACATTTCGAAATGAACAGTCTAGTTCAGTGTTTTTTAACGTTTTTCGAATCTGCAATAGGGGAGGGGGTAATGGGCCAGACGAATTTTTTGCGAAAACAAATATCACGCGCAACTTTGGGGTGGGGTCCGCGGTTCATCCTATGAAAATGCTGTAATATTATGTTATTGAAACGCTTTTCAAAGTGCAATGCAACTCTTTTTAAAGTAATATACAAGACACAAGTGTCCACGTCGTCATTCTCTGCTGGTTGGCCTGGTGCTAGTACTGGAAATGTAAAGGCAAAGCAATGTACTTTGGGCGAACTCGAGCTAGTACACGTAGCGTAGAACCAGTGTCGAGGCGTAGTAGGGGCGGCAGGAGCGGGGGCAAGGACCTGTTTGGCTAGATTTTCGTTGTCGCGTTGGAAGGTGTGGCCAATCCAATTCCATTTACTTCGCCAGATTTGGTCGTCTATCGTTTCTTGGCCGGTAAGGTTCTTCATTTGTAATTCTATCTTGCCAGCGGATTCTTAGGATACGACGTAGGCATCTGTTGATAAAAACTTTATGGGACCCAGGTAGGCTATTGCAGCAGCTACCTGGTTACCCATAGCAAGTATGTATTTAGTAGGCTGGTAACATTTCATCGGCTACTTTAAGTAGGCGATGGAATATTTCCAGCCTATAAAAGGCAAACATTTTGATTGTCAAATTAGTTGTAATATTAACTCGTATATACTTCTATAACGCAATGTAAGTAAGTAAAATATAATAAATTTGTAAATAGTCGACGTCCTCTATTTTATAAATTTTGGCTAGTGGCCGTATGGCCACTACATAGTTGGAAACATAGGTTACTGGCCGTATGGGCTGCTAGAACTTGTAGGTGCCTTGTCATGAATTGGGAGACTTTCCAGGTTTCGCAACCATACAAAAGCCGTAATTTGGTGTTAATTGAGATCTTCGTCGATCTCCATACGTGAAACAGGCATGCATATGCGCTTCTTGCTTCATTTATTCTGGAACTGACGTATAATACCACCTGCAAATTAGGTTACAGTACCGGTAAGTCCTTTCAGGGAAGTCCGTGAGTGATTCTTTGACAATTCAAAGAAAGTTTGATTGATGAATCGTCAGTAGTCCAATTCACAGTAACGTAATCATGTAGAGAAACGAAAAGAATGGGCAGATGGCGATGTAAGTTATGCAAAAAAATGTGTGAAGAACTTGGCATTTCCATGGAATCTCAGAGGCGCATAACAAGAAGGAACATTTTTAATGACGGAACCAGAGATGCTAACTTGTCTTGTGAAAATGAGTTGAGACGAAAGCTGTTTCCTTCGTTAGATAGCATCATTGTAGAAATTCGGGAGCGTTTTCAGCAGCTACAGAATTTGGCAGATAAGTTTGCTTATCTAACGTCGGCTATATTACTAGATTCGGACGACACTAAATGTAATCTAGACTACGTATCTGCCGAAATTGACGAGCAGAACTTCAAGCTGGAACGACTTCGACTGCGGACTTTCATTCCTGCCACAGGCAACGAAAATAAATTATTTAATGCGGGCTCACTTGAATTATTATTTATTGTGAGATCCAAGCTGGAGGATACTCTGCCCAATATTATAATAATGCTCCGAATATTCTTCACAATTACCATAAGCAATGCCAGCTGTGAGAATTACTGTATATTATAGTCTTTTAAATTGAAATACCGAAATTAGAGGGCGGCAAAATTTTCTTTCGCCCCGGGCGGCTGCTGAAACCCACGCAGTGGCGGCGTAGAACATTACATTAACATACAATTAGTCATCTTTTCTTTGCTTGATAGATATTTCTTAGTAGAGTTCAGCCGTAATTACACGAGGAAGTACATCTGCCCTTTACACGATGGTAAATTGTACTGAGACCTCAATTTTTTTAAATGTCCCGGTTCAAAAATAATATCCTACTGGCATATGAGCGCGTATCAGGATAAATGAAGCGAGGTGGATTGTCAATACGTAGTGGTGGGTTTCTTCTCTCTTACTTTTTTTGGCGCAGTAAAATTTCTAATTTGAAATGTAGTGGAGGTGAGATTATAAATATGTACTGGAGAGACATTTCTTACTTCTTTTGCGGTAGAAAAATATCCAATTTGAAATGAGGCGAAGTGTGATTGTCAAATATAAATTTCTTCTCACTCTAAGTCTGAGGCAATTTAATGCTTATTAGAATCAAATTCCTGAAAAATCCCTTCATTGATATTTATTTTCTTTCTTCCTTTAAATTGTTTGTTTTTGTCATTTTGGCATAACAATGACACCTCGCCTCATTTGAAGTAAGTATGCCATTGTACTGGTTAAAAAGAGAAAGGAGGCTCTTCTTACAAACTCATATTATAATCGTGTCCCACCAAACACTATAAAATAAAATAGAGCTGACAAACAAATCTTGAATAACACTTGAGTAAATTTCCAAGAAAATGCCTAAATGTTGCGGCACTCCGATTGAAAAACACTGGCCTAGTTACTTGATAAAAAGTGATTACTCAAAACTATGATATGAGATGGCGTTATAAGTTGCTCAATCAATGAGAATTGATTGAAGAAAATATATAAAATAGTTTGAGCCTTTAAAAAATCAAAGTTAATTTAAAACTGACTACTCGCACTGTTGATGTCAGATGGCATTACTATCATTTCTATGATTAACATAAAACGCTCATATAAAAGTGGCTAGTCGCAACTATGGTGTTACTAGTTATTTCGATAACACTGCTCTGCAACGAAATCCTCCTTCAAATAAAAATATCATGGAAAGCAAGGTTTTAATGTGCTAAATCTAAATCTGCTCTCCATTTTTAGCTGTCACATATACATATATTTATAGTTATATATTTTTTTAAATTATTCAAAATGTATTTAGAATTTGTTGTTTCGTTCTTGTGTTTACGCTACTTTCATCTATTTAAATAGTTAATATACATACATATAAGACGTAAGACCAGTTCGAATGAGAATGAGGCAAATATTGGCTGGTCAGGAGTGTTAATGGGTTAAGGCGAAGGAAGTTATATGACCATGCCATTTGCAACGCCCATGATTTGGAGTGAAACCGCAACTACAAAATCATGGAAACGATGGTTATTTTTCTTTGGTTATGACGTGAGAATTCACAAAGACCAAAGCAAAGATGGTTTACTAAAGATGCTTAATTGCTACCGAATAGGTGGATAATGAAAACGTCTTTTGCTAACAGTCGTTCCAGCAACTGCTTCGTAAGTACTTCTTCAAGCTCGTGAAAAGAACCTAATCTCCTCAGACAAAACAATCTGATTTGAATGATCTTGTTCGTGATTTAAAATCGAAGGTTCAACTTCTTGGATCGGAGCAATGGAATTTGTTAGATGAG
The DNA here is from genome assembly GCA_963855945.1 of Thereva nobilitata. Taxonomy (NCBI): domain Eukaryota; kingdom Metazoa; phylum Arthropoda; class Insecta; order Diptera; family Therevidae; genus Thereva; species Thereva nobilitata. The sequence goes on from OY979695.1 coordinate 69,165,407, forward strand.
AATACGAGAGCCTCATATTTTTGTACTAGACTAGAAGATTTTATGAGTTACTTTACCTTCGAGGACTTCTATGAGAATTGGATTTCCCTGAAAGATCTGAGGAATAGAGACCTTTTATTAATTCATCCAAAGTCAGTATCAAAGCTGCTTTGCTTCAGAATGGCTATAAAGTACCCGTGGAACATTTGTACTGGTTTTAAAGTTGTAGTAATGTTAACTGGACTGTTGCGGATATATCAAGTTTGTTGTTTTTTATGCGAATGGGACAGTCCTGCAAGAGATAAACATTATCTAGTAAAAAAACTGTCCAAGAAGCGCGAATTCAGCCCTCGCAGTCAAAAGTGTATCTGAAGAACCTCAAGTGCAAAATGAAAATATCTTTAAAATTCACATTTTTGATCCGCACTCAGATTCCATTCCCGAAATCATTGGTGTAGTCTCAGATGAAATTCGATAAATAGCATGAATCTTAGATGCTCTTCTAAATGTAACAAATTTCATTACAAACACTATAGACTGAGCCACACTGAATTGGTTCGTAAATGCACGTGATTAATTATTTCGTGCTAGTCACAATTCAGCTTGACTGTTCTATAGAGTAAAACCCATAAAAGAAGGCGAGTGTCCAATTTGCTCTGGTTGTTTGAAAGCGCAGCTTTTTCACTCAAACAACCAGAGCGAATGGAAAGCTCGTTTTCTTCTTTTATGATTTTTCCTCTTTCACTTATTTTTGTTATAAGTGTGTATACAGCTTTTCCAATAGACAATATCCGGGCTCACGAACTTCAAATTTACATTTTTAATGTTTTTTTGGTAGGATAGTAATTACATCTATTCCTTCTAAATCCATGGAGACAATCTATATAAATATAATTGGAATGTCTGTCTGTGATTTCAAAATAATTGTCATTTTCTAAGCTTATATGGATACTAGCTGGGACCCGGCGCGCCTATGCTGCTCCCATAAGCCAATAGTAGTAATCGGGTGATATGAATTTTAATATACAGTAGGAGAGTTTGAAAAAGGCATTTTTTTGGTATTTTTGATTCCAAATAACAAAATGTGAAACTATTAGGGATCTGATATTTTGATCGAGACAATAAAAACCATCCATTGACATGGCATTTTTCGAGATATGAATTTTCATACACAGATGAAGTGTCTCAATGAACCGCTTATTTTCTGTATTTTGGATAGCTGGGACCCGGTGCGCCTTGCTGCACCCAACGTTTAAACATTTAAAATCAATCCAAACCTTCAAAATTCAACTCTTCTTATTAACGTAAAACCAACTATTCCTATAAAAGTTGGAGTCATTAGATTCAAAATACATTTATTTGAACTATGACCAAAATTGCCTGAGTATTCTGTTAAAACCATGAACGTTAAAAGATTTAAAATTAATGCAAATAGCACTCGAAATTCGAGGGCTATTTTCTATAGCTTTTTTTAATTTAAATCTAGAAGTCTGCAATATCAAAATTTTTCGAGAACAATAAAACTAAATTGAAAAAAGAAACAAATTTTTTATAGTTGGAAAAAGCAATGACAAAAAACCAACTTTTATTATCTCTTAATGTCAAATGTTTCAAAATTGGGTCTTTATACATATATGCGAATTAAATGTAACAGATGCCATACGTTTCATATGGGAATAAATTGTGTTTAAACTCTGTAAAATGGTGTCACAAAATAAGTGCTTGCCGTTTAATTATATGATCTTCAAAATTAAACTTTTCATAACCATTCGCGAAAAACAAACTATTCCTATAAAAGTTGGGACATTAGAATCAAAATGCATTTATTTGAAGTATGACCAAAATTACCTATGTATCATATTTCAACCGCGAACGTTAAATCATTTAAAATTAATGCAAATCTTCAAAATTAAACTCTTCATAGCCATTCACGAAAAACAAACTATTCCTATAAATGTTGGGGACATTAAAATCAAAATGCATTTATTTGAAGTATGACCAAAATTACCTATGTATCATATTTAAATCACGAACGTTAAATCATTTAAAATTAATGCAAATCTTCAAAATTAAACTCTTCATAACCATTCACGAAAAACAAACTATTCCTATAAAAGTTGGGACATTAGAATCAAAATGCATTTATTTGAAGTATGACCAAAATTACCTATGTATCATATTTAAACCACGAACGTTAAATCATGTGCTGAATGCGCTATACGTCCACCATCAAGTAGAGTTGATGATGTTCCCGATGATGTCACTGCGAGTTCAATCTAATTCTGCATTCGAATCGACGCCAAAATCAAATTGCTATTGCCGCTATTTCCTTTGGCTACACGTTGCATGATTTTGTTGTACGATTTTTTTTTGAAATTGTACGGCAACTACTCGTAAGTCACCTCCGATCGTTCTGAAACTTTGGGAAACATATTTTCTTCGGAAAAAACCAAAATAATATGGATCTGAGCTCTTTAGAAGTAATTCGAAGAGTACCTCCCATACAAAAGTTCGAATTTTACGGATATCGGTACACTACAGCCACCCGAAGTGTTCGAGATAGAGCAAAATAGACCTCGTAGGAGCACCCGCCGTACCCGAAAACCCCTATATACAAAAATTCAGGCCAATCGGATGAGCGGTTTCGGAGTCTATTGAACATTTACAGACATACTTTCACTTTTATATATATAGATAGACTAGCTGGGACCCGGTGCGCCTATGCTGCACCCATAAACTAATAGTAGTAATCAGGTGATATGAATTTTCATTTAATACCCATACCGAATGGCTTGCAAAGGAAAAGGTAATCCGCCATTTTGTGTTGGCCGCCATTTTAAATTTGGACCGATCGATCTGAAACTAATAATACCGAATGGCTTGCAAAGAAAAAGGTAATCCACCATTTTGCGTTGGCCGCCATTTTGAATTTGGAATGACGCCACAGAGCTAATAATATTGTACTTGTCATACCCTAACCCTTTCATTTGATACCCATACCGAATGGCTTGCAAAGAAAAAGGAAATCCGCCATTTCGTATTGGCCGCCATTTTAAATTTGGACCGATCGATCTGAAACTTTGGGAATCGTATTTTTTTCGGAAAAAAACCAAAATAATATAGATCTGAGCTCTTTAGCAGTAATTCGAAGAGTACCTCCCATACAAAAGTTCGAATTTTACGGATATTGGTACACTACAGCCACCCGGAGTGTTCGAGATAGAGCAAAATAGACCGCGTAGGAACACCCGCCGTAACCGAAAACCCCTATATACAAAAATTCAGGCCAATCGGATGAGCGGTTTCGGAGTCTATTGAACATTTACAGACATACTTTCACTTTTATATACACTCCACGCCACTTGATTAGGTTCAAACTAGAATTTGTATGAAAACCCCAAATTACCTTAACGTATTTCAGAGAATGTTCCACGTCTTAAAGCTTGCATTTAGCGGCGAATAAATCCATTTCTTGATATTTAATTGCACCGATGTTTTAATAATGGTCCTATTTTTACTTGAAGGGTAGTTGAGGTGGGACACTTGATTAGGTTCAGCTTAAATTAAATAATATATTTGCATAAATGCAAAATTATTCTTTATTATTTTTATTTTCATTAATGGGTGTGACCTCCGTTTCTGTTAATTACTTTTCTCTGAAATAGGTTAAGGTAATTTAGGGTTTTCATACAAATACTTGTTGCACCTAATCAAGTGGCGCGGAGTGTATATAGATTTGCATGATATTACATATAATCAAGTATTTTTAAAATTTTTGTCTGTTTGTCCGGGCTATTCTCGGAAACGGCTAATCCAATTGCGATGGGACTTGCACTATTTCACTTCAGTATTTTCTTGGGCATGTTTTAGGCTATTTTGTCACTCTAAACCGACTACCGGAATCTCCGACTATTTCGTCCGACTACCGGATTAGACCTAAAACTTGAACTGATAGTAGAAGGAAAGCGAGTGGACACTTTTTTTATCATTCCAATTGTAGGCTTCAAAGAGTTTTATCTAAATATTTAGATTCGCCTAAGTAAATCTTGATCATACTATATTAAGCCTTTTTCTTTTTGGTCCAATTTTCGTGGTTAGGGTTGCTTATAGTCGGACCAATATTTACTTAGGCAACAATGGATATTTAAATATAGCTCTTTAAGATCTACAATTGGAATTAAATTATAATATGCAGACCGACGACCTACAACAGAGCACAGAGATCGCTATAATGAACCGACTACAAATGAAGTCTCTGTGCTATTGGCAGATCAACAATGTGATAATCGGGATATAACACTTCATAGAAAGGATAACAAATTACAACAAATCACAGAGACTCACATATAATGCACTGCAATATTACTTAATATTTGTTTATGGTCAAGACGGATATAATTTTACAGTCTATCAAGTCAGTCCCAGTACACGGCAGCATAATTTTAATAACGAACGAACTAACAAAAACCTCGGAAGGTTGTGGCACCCGATTTGTCAAAACCCGAGGAGAATCACTGCAGACGAACACCTAGCAGCTCTGTTAGCAAGTCCTAATCCGACCTCACCGCGGTGCCCCTGGGGTACTTCTTCGGAAGGAGCTAACGGGAGACGGTCGAATGGCGAGTTCTCTGCGCCACAAAACAGTTTGAAGTCGGTTGGGCTGAGGGTTAGCAACCCGCTCCCATAAAACATACAATTGCTACGAATCGGCAAAAAATGCCTCGGAACCGGACGAACAGCAAGACGACGACCTTTACTTTTCGAACCTGGACACGAAGCGGATCATGAAATGTGAGAACTCTGCTTGCTGATGGACGGCTGGATGAAGACCTCAACGAGATGAAACGCTATAAAATTAAGGTCATGGGATTCAGCGAGACCAGATGGCTCGATGCGGGGAACATATCTGCCCAAACGGTGAGTCCTTCTTATATTCTGGGAGAAATGAAACTGAAAACCGTCCAGCCTCATTAGCTGGTCACCAGTTTCTGAGAGGATTATTACCGTGCGCCTACGTACCACACTAAGAAGTACTACGATAGTCCAATGCTACGCTCCAACTGAAGACGCAGACGATGACATCAAAGACGAGTTCTATATGCGACTGAATGACTTTTTTCGCTCTATTCCAATGGGAGACATCATTGTTTTGATGGGTGACTTAAATGCACAGATCGGCCCCAACAACACCGGCCTTGAAAACACAATTGGAAGTCAAGGTCTAAGCCAAGATACCAATAACAATGGTGACCTTTTCGTTGACTTCTATAGTTCCCATCAACTCATGGTAGGTGGAACTTACTTTTGTCACAAGAAGATACATAAGGAGACCTGGGTATCGCCTGATGGTAGAACGAGAAATCAGATAGATCACGTGGCCGACAGTCGCAGATGGAGAAATATTCTGGAGGATGTCAGGAGCTTTAGGGGGGCAGACATTGGAAGTGACCACCATTTGGTAGCAGCAACTATCCGCCTAAAAATCGCCGCAATCAGAAACATCCAACGCGAAGCCATAAACCGTAGACGGTTTAACGTAGACCTTCTGCGGGAGAGTATTAAAAGGCGAGAAATTGCTGGGATTCTGCAAAAAATCTTAAACCAGCAAACCGTTTCTGACGACACAAATATTGAAGAGCTGTGGAGCACAACAAAGAGCCCTATATGGACAGCAGCGAAAACAAGCATCGATTATGTCCAAAGAAACCAGCAACACTGGATCTCGGACGTAACCTGGCAAAAAAGAAGGGCTCTCAAAAATAACGTGAACTCTACAAGCGACCCGGAAAAACGTCAACAACTTGAATTATACCGGGAGGTAAAGACAAGCGTCCGGCGTGAGAAGAGGCGGCAGATAAATGAACTCGCAGAGAAAGCGGAAAACGCGGCAAACACAGGCAACAGTAAGGTGTTGTACCAAATTACTAAACAGCTCTCGGGAAGCACTCTACTAAAAACCATGCCGCAAAGAGGGCGGATGGAAGGCTGCTGTGCAGCGACGAGGAGCAACTCCATAGATGGAGAGATTACTTCTTCGCACCCTGAATGGTTCATTTGCACAGGAACCTCAGGAAAACAGCAACAATGCACAGCCAATAAGAATCACCACTCGTCCCCATCCAAGACTGAAATAATAACCGCAATTCATGCAATGGTAAAGCAGCTGGAAAAGATGGCATCCCGCCAGAACTGTTGAAAGCCGAATCAAGCCTCATAGCGGATGCGCTACTGCCAATCCTGGAAATAGCATGGAACACATGTACCTTCCCGGAGGATTGGACGGAAGGTATCACAGTCAAAATACCAAAAAAGGGAGACCTAACAATATGTGACAACTGGAGAGGCATCTGTCTATTATCTACTGTGGGAAAAATCTTGTCGCACATCCACATATTATTATCAAGGATAAGAGAGGCAGTAGATCGAACGCTTAGAAGACAGCAGTCTGAATTCATAAAAGGCCGCTCCTGCATGGACCATATTAACGCCTTGAGAATAGTGCTGTGTCGTTCGCGAATGATCCGTTCGTACTGAACGGAACAGTGTACTGCGCCAAATGAACTGGTTCACTAAGTAGTACATGTTCCGTTCACTCGTTCAATGGTACTGCTCTAGTTCAGTGATACTGAACTCTGTTATGAACCATGAACGAAGAACCAAATGTACGGGTCTCTAATGAAATGACCTGAACTTTTTAATGATCTGAAAAAAGAGCGAATGAATGAATCACAATGAATACATAAGGGGTGAGATATATTTCTCAGAGAACTTGTTTTGCTTGTATTGATGATATGTAAGATGTGAGTTGCAATTTCTCTCTAAGCAATTCCAATTGGAAATAGACATTTTGAAATAGATGAGAGTTAAAAAGTTTTATGAAGAACATTTAAGATTTAGGAAGAGTTCTAATTAGAATTTCACTCGTATTATTCGAGTGTAGGAGGATTATTTATAAAATGTAACAGAAAAGAGATTTTAAGAGGAGATTGTTTTTAATTTATTTCAATAGATAATAGTATATCTTAAGCGGAGTGAATTAGATCGAACTGCAAGTTTGATTTTATTAGGAAATTCATTAATTCTTATTAGTAGCAAATTTTTTCAAACGTGGGTGCATGGCTTGTCTAGTTTTGTATTAAACTGTATGTGTGTTTGTAATTGTATTGAAAGGCACTCCATGTTTTGAAGTTTTCACCAAATTTACGACAAATGAGCCAAATGAACCGAATGAACGGACCTTTTGAATGGTTCTTTTTAGTGAGCGGAACCAAACGAACCAGTTCACTGAAAAGAGCCATTTCGCCCACCACTACTTGAGAATCATAGTGGAGCCGTCTACTGAATTCTGATCCCCCTTTACCATGCTTCCGTGGACTATGAGAAAGCGTTCGACTCGGTTATGCTGTTATGACACGGTTTTTCAGACGAATCTTACACTTTTTAGCAAGTTTAGAAAGCGACAAAAAAATTTTACGAAGATTTGGCATTAGTGCGAAGAATTAGCTATATCCTTAAAATTGAAGCTAATCTACGCGAAACAGTTCTGCTAACTCGAAAAGTGCCAGAAAAAGTATGAACTTTTCATACTTTTTCGGGATCTTCATCTTAATTTTTGACATTGCAGACTTCATCTAAAACACAAAAAATGTTTCTACCTATGTCCGTTATAGACTTTGAAACCTTTGGGACTTTTAAGGTTGCAAATAAAGAATTTATGATCAAAACTTGTCAAAGGCCTTACTGAAGTCAGTGTAAACACAGTCGGTTTGGCAACCAGTGATAAAGCCGCGAACAGTGTGAGAAGAGAACTCAAGTAGATTAGTAGTACTAGAACGAGCTGCAAGAAAACCGTGTTGATTTTCTGAGATAAGTCTCTTGCAGATAGGAGCGATCGCAGAATAAATAATAGATTCAAGGAGTTTAGGAATACACGATAACTTCGCAATCGGTCGATAGTTTGATATCTCGTTCTTGGATCCCTTTTTATGAACGGGGATTACAAAATAATTTTTCCATAAAGTTGGGAAGCACCCTTTATTAATGGATTTTTGGAATAAGTACAACAGAGGACACAGCAGGCCCCTGCACAGGATTTTAGAACAGCAGGGGGAAAACCGTCAGGGCCAGACGAAAAATCCAGTGGGAGTTCGTAAATATGTTTCAAAATATCCTCTCTGGAAATAGAGAGAGATAAGTTATGAGCCACTTGTGATGCATTGATATGCCGAAAATTGTTTACGTCTGGTTGAAAGACAGGGGACGAAAAAGATTTGAGGAAGAACGATGCGAACATTTCGCAATCTCGGATGGATTCGTACTGCAAGAGTTCTCGTGTTGCATGGTGTTAGGGTAGTTATCAATGTTTTTCTTAGTATTGATAAATTCAAAGAATATTCTGGGATCACCATAGAGCTTTCCTTTCATTTTATTGAGGTACTCCTTATAGGGCATTCATCCACGAGGGACCATGATTCCGGAGCAAAAGCTTTTTTCAGGCAAGGGAGGCGTGCGGGTATGCAATAAGTGGAGAGTTTCGTGCTCCGGTGGAGACTTTTGTGCTCCTGCCTTTGGCCTGCGAACACGGAAAGCATGCACTCACACCAATAAGAAATCAATGCTTTGGCGATGAAAAAAAACTTTCAAACAGTAAAATTTTGTAAAAAAAAGCTTTTAATTATTGAGAATTCAAAGTGAGTGAGTGAATTTTTTTAAATAAATTTTTTCATAACAGCGAAAAAACCTCAATTTTTTTTTTAATAAAATATTTGACATCTCACAAATACGAACAAATATCACGTTGCAACACAAAAGCTGCTCCCATCGTTGTTGCTCCGTGTATTTTCAGAACACTTGGAGCAAAGCTTTTGGTTGCAGAACCATGGGCCCTCGTGTATGAATGGCCATAGAGAGCTGCGGAGAGTGCCTGAAATTGGTCAAAGCAATTAATAAATGCACAGAAACTCGCAGTATCTTTCCTCTTCAAGTAGGTTTTCCAGAGTTTATTCTCCAGGATTTTGGCATTTCTCAACTCGTAGTTGTACCAGGGTGGGGATGATCTGGACAACTTTAGAGGCTCAACAGGTATACAAGATGCAAAGGTTTCGTACAGAACAGAGTAAAACCTCGCAACATCGTCATCCAATTCATTTGAGGAAAGCAACAAAGTGAAATCAATCGAAGTGAGCTTGGATGACAGTTCTTCTAGATTGGCCTTTTTAAAGTTAAAGGTAAATGTGGACTCTTCAGGGATAAGCTTATTGTCAAAGGCAGAACAGTAGCTCAGTAGAAGAGGAGGGTTTTAATTATCGACAGACGATAAGTTTATTGAACTAGGCTCAACAATCATGTTGTCTGAGTCGGAAAAGTATGCAAAATCTAACCGCCTTTCTAAAATATTATTCACACCACTCTTTTGGTTCAAGCCGTATGAGAATTGGGAATTCAGAAAGCTGGATTCCCTAAAATTAAGGTTGTTTCCAGGGAGGTAGTAATCGTTGTCATCACAAGATACCCATTGAACATTGGGTAAATTAAAATTACCTAAAAGTAGGATTTCGTCTTTAGAATCGATCATATCCTGGATATGAACTATGCAGGAAATTAGAATATCATAAAAGTTTTGACCTTTATCGTCAAGAGTGCTGAGCATATTAGCAATTGAGAAGGTTACTACAGGCAAGTAGTACACCACCTCCACGAGCTTCCGAGTCACTATATCTGTCCCTCCGAAAAACTTGCAGGAGGATTCGAAAAGTTCGGCATTGAGGATCCCACTATCCCCGTGTTCTTTTAATGAACTGGGTTTTGAGAGCTTTTGAGGAGCTTTTGAGTTCCCATACAAAATCGAAGAATCAAAAGACCCAGATAAAACCTGTTTTTTCGATTTTGTATGGGAACTCAAAAGCTCTCAAAACTCAGTTCATTAAAAGAACACGGGGAATATAACTATGTCTCCGTAAAAGTGATTATATCAAAATCGCAGGCCGAAGTTGATAGAAACACATCGTGGGTTTTGGATCTCATCCCTCGTACATTTTGGTAATAGAGGGTGAGCGTCTTAAGTTTTTTTTAAAGCTGGCGAGTGTCAGGAGTGCGATGTATACGTGTACGGGGAACAAATTATTTAGAGAAGGCACCGGGAGGCCAGAACGTGGCATCCAAAAGCTTTTCAGCGGTATTGGGCTGTGCAGACAGAACAAAGGACGCGATCGGTTTGGAAGCATTGCTAATCCTTCTACAGGAGATTGTTTCAGGATTGATTACTTTTTTCCTTAAATAATCTCTATCTTAATCTTGTCGTAAAGCTTCATTTTAGCTACAATTGTTTTTTTGAAAAAACGTAAGGTTTTTAAGTTATTCGTGAAAAACCGCTCTAAAACATGCATTTTTTAGATGAAAAATCAACAATTTCAGTCGCGAATAACTCGGAAAATATTCATATAACATTTTTTGCTTTCAATCCTTCCCTCTATCGATTTCTGAAGTTATTTTGACTGTAAAAATAACCACCCCCTAGAAGGAGTGGCATTCCCCCAGGAAAAAGCACACATCAACACAATATAACTTTTTTTCCTTGAGCTTGCTTGCTTGCTTACTGTCCAAATTTCACGTCAACCGGTGCTGTCCGAAAGAATTCAGAGCCAAAAACCGCTATCCACTGGACTATATTATAAAGCTGGTATTAAATCTATCCGTTTTATTTACAATGTTCCTAAATCTGAGGTTGATTTTCATCTATTTCGGTACAAATATTTTGTAAAAACAATTGGTCAATTTACCGATGGCAGCAACTGAAAAATGTTTATTTACAAGTGCAATTGTGGGTAATTATTTGCCACCAATTCAATTGGGGCGGAAGTTTTAAAATGTATTAACACCCGACATCATGGACCAGTCACCTGCTCCGGACCATATACTGAAAATAAAATTCTGTAGATGCAAGTGTACCGGAAATTGTGGGTGTAGAAAAGGCTGGCTGTTCTGCAAGCTTGTGTAGAATGCAATGGCAATATTTGCACTTGCACTTGCCCACGAACAATGGCCATACAAAGTTATGATGATGAAATAGAACAAGAATATAGTACAAGAAATAATTAAAATTATTTTTATGTAAAATGCATGTTGTATTAATATAATTTTATTAAAAAGATCTGAATTAGTCATATTTTGTTCTTCTTAATTTAATTAGCTACTAAGCTTTCTTTCAGCATTACACTCATTATCTTGATTTTAAAAGACTGGTTAATACAATACATAAATTTTTGAAATATATTGTATTATTAGTTTTATACCCATATTCTCGAATTCACTCACCCGTCGAGATCCGGTCCGGTGAGGGACTGAAGTTGGTATTCCCGATATTCACCCGCATTTACTTACATTCACTTTTCCATATCTTCATTTCACTCGCAATTCACCCATAAATTTTTGGGGAATTTTGGGTGAATAGAGGATAAATATGAAAATACAGTAGGCATAAAACAGCTTTAAGGAAGTAACAACTACTGAAAAATGTCATCAAATTTTGTAAACAAAAACACGAAATTATGACAGCCATTCGAGCAACGCATTGCATCGCATCACCTGAAACTAGGTGAAAACGGGAATACCAATTACAAAGTGAACGACTTTTGAGTGAGTGAAAAGAGTTCAGGTGAGTGAAATCGGGAATATGGGCCTTAATTTTTTCGACAGGAATATTAAGAAAAAAATTTGATTCACATAAGTTTTTGTCGAAAACTACTAAATAAAGTCAATTTTAACATAAAAATTGTGCCAAAAGGAAGAGAGGGAAGTGTTGTTACTTCCCTGTGGGAAAAATTGGGAGCGCTGGTCAGGGGAGGTTACTTTGAGCGCTGTTAAATATGCTCTCAAGGGAGCATTACCGGAGCTTTCATAAATTTTATAGAACGAAGAAAATGAGCGATTATCTTGATGACCATAAAGAGTGGCATTAGCATTCTCAATGGACCGGCTCTCGTTCGATACGATGGACAAGCAGCTTTAAAAGTAACTAATACATGCACAAATGCTTCACAGATAACAAGTTACTCTTGACGAAGCAATATCCATGTACCCCGAGATTATGATAACAAACCGGTTTACCAAGGATTGAGTGTTGATCCGTGTACGCCAGCCCAATGGGAGTAACATGTAAACGCACCACAACATTATTGCTGCTACGTTTCGTTTAATGCGTTTACAATTGATACCACTATCGCTGCTGCATTCCTTTTTTCAGAATGATTTCAATTTTTTTTTATTTCATTTAAAAAAGCAAACCGATTTCACATTGTAGTGAATAAAAGACTTTATTTGAGATTTATATACTATGTATCGTCGTTGTCAAACCAATATCTGCTATGTACACTCTTTCGTGATTTCGACCTTTTAACCATTATGACTAGTTTCTAAGCAAATTTTCGTATAAAAACACTTTTATATGACTCTAAGCATTATACGGTGAGCTGTAGTCGCTAAAAAAATATATTATGTGCCGGAGATATTGCAGGATGTTACAGGAGAACGTTTTTTTTTCAATATTTCAAAGTTCACTTTTTGCACATAGCAGATATTGGTTTGACAACGACGGTATGCTTTATTCATGTTGACGGTATGTTAACTGTCTGCTGGTTCGACCAAGAAGTAGGAAAAAAGGAAGTTCCCATTATTCCCAGTTGTTGGCGGTAGTTTTGTCTAGTAACCGCCTGTGGCGTACTTGTTGAATTAAAGAGCCACAGTACTCCCCCTCCGTGAAGATGTTTAACTTTTCTTTTTTTTTACTTCTAAATTTTTAATTATTTTTATTTTCTTTTATTATTTGTTTCTTTTTTTTGTGTGGCATCCAAAAGCTTTTCAGCGGTATTGGGCTGTGCAGACAGAACAAAGGACGCGATCGGTTTGGAAGCATTGCTAACCCTTCTACAGGAGATTGTTTCAGGATTGATTACTTTTTTCCTTAAATAATCTCTATCTTAATCTTGTCGTAAAGCTTCATTTTAGCTACAATTGTTTTTTTGAAAAAACGTAAGGTTTTTAAGTTATTCGTGAAAAACCGCTCTAAAACATGCATTTTTTAGATGAAAAATCAACAATTTCAGTCGCGAATAACTCGGAAAATATTCATATAACATTTTTTGCTTTCAATCCTTCCCTCTATCGATTTCTGAAGTTATTTTGACTGTACCAATAACCACCCCCTAGAAGGAGTGGCATTCCCCCAGGAAAAAGGACACATCAACACAATATAACTTTTTTTCCTTGAGCTTGCTTGCTTGCTTACTGTCCAAATTTCACGTCAACCGGTGCTGTCCGAAAGAATTCAGAGCCAAAAACCGCTATCCACTGGACTATATTATAAAGCTGGTATTAAATCTATCCGTTTTATTTACAATGTTCCTAAATCTGAGGTTGATTTTCATCTATTTCGGTACAAATATTTTGTAAAAACAATTGGTCAATTTACCGATGGCAGCAACTGAAAAATGTTTATTATATAATTTTATTAAAAAGATCTGAATTAGTCATATTTTGTTCTTCTTAATTTAATTAGCTACTAAGCTTTCTTTCAGCATTACACTCATTATCTTGATTTTAAAAGACTGGTTAATACAATACATAAATTTTTGAAATATATTGTATTATTAGTTTTATACCCATATTCCCGAATTCACTCACCCGTCGAGATCCGGTCCGGTGAGGGACTGAAGTTGGTATTCCCGATATTCACCCGCATTTACTTACATTCACTTTTCCATACCTTCATTTCACTCGCAATTCACCCATAAATTTTTGGGGAATTTTGGGTGAATAGAGGATAAATATGAAAATACAGTAGGCATAAAACAGCTTTAAGGAAGTAACAACTACTGAAAAATGTCATCAAATTTTGTAAACAAAAACACGAAATTATGACAGCCATTCGAGCAACGCATTGCATCGCATCACCTGAAAATAGGTGAAAACGGGAATACCAATTACAAAGTGAACGACTTTTGAGTGAGTGAAAAGAGTTCAGGTGAGTGAAATCGGGAATATGGGCCTTAATTTTTTCGACAGGAATATTAAGAAAAAAATTTGATTCACATAAGTTTTTGTCGAAAACTACTAAATAAAGTCAATTTTAACATAAAAGTTGTGCCAAAAGGAAGAGAGGGAGTGTTGTTACTTCCCAGTGGGAAAAATTGGGAGCGCTGGTCAGGGGAGGTTACTTTGAGCGCTGTTAAATATGCTCTCAAGGGAGCATTACCGGAGCTTTCATAAATTTTATAGAACGAAGAAAATGAGCGATTATCTTGATGACCATAAAGAGTGGCATTAGCATTCTCAATGGACCGGCTCTCGTTCGATACGATGGACAAGCAGCTTTAAAAGTGGTTAGAATTTAGTAGGGGGACTGCTTTGATAAAACCACACTCGCGCTTGGAAAGGAAAAGGCAATTTCAAAAGATAAACAAAATAAAAGCTTTTCGATACCCGGATCACATATCTAGAGGCGTCCATGACAATTCTTTATTAAAAAGCTTTTTTATAATACTCGTAGAACGCTTTTGAAGGAGCATAAAAACGTATGCTCCCTTGCAAGGACATGCAATGTTAAAAAGTATATGGAACTGGAGCGTAACGGGAGCGTTGTAAGCTTTTTAAAGAGTGCTCAAACAGCGCTATTGGAGCACTCCATATCCCGCTGGGTTGTTCAACAAAAAAATTTTTTTGTGATAACTAATACATGCACAAATGCTTCACAGATAACAAGTTACTCTTGACGAAGCAATATCCATGTACCCGGAGATTATGATAACAAACCGGTTTACCAATGATTGAGTGTTGATCCGTGTACGCCAGCCCAATGGGAGTAACATGTAAACGCACCACAACATTATTGCTGCTACGTTTCGTTTAATGCGTTTACAATTGATACCACTATCGCTGCTGCATTCCTTTTTTCAGAATGATTTAAATTTTTTTTTATTTCATTTAAAAAAGCAAACCGATTTCACATTGTAGTGAATAAAAGACTTTATTTGAGATTTATATACTATGTATCGTCGTTGTCAAAACCAATATCTGCTATGTACACTCTTTCGTGATTTCGACCTTTTAACCATTATGACTAGTTTCTAAGCAAATTTTCGTATAAAAACACTTTTATATGACTCTAAGCATTATACGGTGAGCTGTAGTCGCTAAAAAAATATATTATGTGCCGGAGATGTTGCAGGATGTTACAGGAGAACGTTTTTTTTCAATATTTCAAAGTTCACTTTTTGCACATAGCAGATATTGGTTTGACAACGACGGTATGCTTTATTCATGTTGACGGTATGTTAACTGTCTGCTGGTTCGACCAAGAAGTAGGAAAAAAGGAAGTTCCCATTATTCCCAGTTGTTGGCGGTAGTTTTGTCTAGTAACCGCCTGTGGCGTACTTGTTGAATTAAAGAGCCACAGTACTCCCCCTCCGTGAAGATGTTTAACTTTTCTTTTTTTTTACTTCTAAATTTTTAATTATTTTTATTTTCTTTTATTATTTGTTTCTTTTTTTTGTGTGTTTTTTTTTCATTTTTTCTGAAATATGTGTAACAATTGGTAGTTCGTACAATTCATATAAAATTTCTATATCTACGGTAATCATGCAGACTATTATTTTAAATTCTACAAATTATTTCCATATTTGCTTGCTAGTTCTAGGAAAATGAGTAAAAAGGAAAAACTATTATTATTATTAAAATCTTAGCCTAAGCTCCATAAGCTAGTTGTGTTACTCACAAAATTCTTTGAACTGGTTTTACGTTTACAATTCTTATTGATTATTTACAGTTCAATATTAAAATTATTACTCTAATTACTTTTATGAAAAGAACATGCGCTACAAACATCCTTTTTAGTTTCTATTCAATTATTCCTGTTATTTATTATACTCTTTACATTTTATTATTAATACTTTTACTAACTTGACATTCAATTTATATTCATTTTATCATATTATGATTTTCAGTCTCACCTTTGTGCAAAGTGTTTGTGAGTTGTCTTTTGTTTCAAATGGCGAATGTAACTTTTTTCATGCAATTCGATCTCGTTACGCTTTTTGAAGTAGTATTTGGATTCAAAATGAAAGCTGGTTTAAGTCGATCGAGGTTGATTTTCTCTTCTTTACCATCCATTGATATGACAAAATATTTGTTAAACTTTTTAATTACTTTATGGGGACCGGTATACGGTGGTGTTAAACTATTCCTTAATATTGGATCCCGCACGAAAACGTGTGTGCAATGATCCATTTCTTGGGGAATGAATATATGGTTCTGTCTCCTAGGGTAAATTTTCATACCATTTCTTAGGCTCATCTGTTGCTTTTATTGCTACTTTCAGATGCCTATGGAATCTCTCAATGAAACCGTTAGACTGGCGGTGGTAGGCAGTGGTTGTTATCCTGTGAGACCCGAGGAGTTTGGTAAGCTCTTTAAATAATGCCGACTCAAATTGAGTTCCTTGGTCAGTAGTGAGCGTTCTGGGTACCCCATAGCGCGCGATCCATGTGTGTAGGAAAGCATTAGAAATAGTGCTGGCGAGAATGTTCCTTAAAGGGATGACCTCTGGCCAACGCGAGAAACGATCTCGTAAGGTCAAAAGATACGTGTGTCCTTCTGACTGCGGTAGGGGTCCGACTATGTCCATGTGGACGTGCTGAAACCTTGCATTTTGTACCTCGAACTGTACGTGTGGTGAGCGTGTATGTTTCTGTGTTTTAGATTTCTGACACGAAACGCAGGTCTTTGTCCAGTGGTTACAGTCTTGATTCATTCCAGGCCAGAAGTATTTTGCTGTGACTAATTTGCGTGTTGACCGAATGCCTGGATGAGATAATTGGTGAAGTAGATTGAATATCATTCGGCGCATGGATTCGAGGACATAAGGACGGTTCTTTCCAGTGGAAGTGTCGCACCAAACCTCTGTGTCTTCTGAAGGAATGACTATTTTCTCGAGTGAAAAAGAGGAATTTTTCCGAGTTTTCGTTTGGGACAAAATGTCTCGCAGCTCTTGGTCTAACTTTTGATTTTTAGCTAATGTTTGCAGACATAGTTTTCTGGTGTGTCCACCACATCGACGTATGCTCTTGAAAGAGTGTCAGATACCGTATTGAGTGGGCCTTTGATATACCTAATGTCGTTCGTGAATTCAGCTGTAAAACCTAGATGATTCGTTTGCCGAGGGGATCTCTCAGATTTCCCAAAGATGGCTGTAGTTAAAGGCCTATGATCTGTGAATACTGTGAAATATCTTCCCTCCAGAAAGTGGCGAAAGTTTTTAATTGCCACGTAGATTGCCAGCAGCTCTCTGTCAAAAGTGGAGTATTTCTTTTCTGCGGGTTGCAATCTTCTGGAATGAAATGCTAGAGGTTTCCATTGACCCTGTTCACGTTGCTGTAATACAGCACCTACAGCGTCGTTGGAAGCATCTGTCCATAAGCTGATATCGGCTTTTGGGTTTGGATGGATTAATAGCGTTTGTTTAGCCAGGCTGTCTTTGATTTCCTTAAAGAATTTTTCGTGTTCCTCAGTCCAAAAAAAATCTGATTTTCCTTTCTTATTTGCTTTCGCCCCCAATAAATCATAGAGAGGTGAAGCCAAGTCGGCCAAGTTTAGTATGAAGCGATGGTAGAAATTTACCATTCCCAGAAGGCGTTGTAGTTGTTTTACACTTGTGGGGGTTGGGAACTCTTTAATTGCCAAAACTCGATCTTTTGAAGGGGATATTCCCTGATATGAAATATTTTGTCCCAGAAAATCGATGTCCTTAACTCCCAAAATGCATTTTTGAGGATTGACTGTTATGCCCTGTTGTTGTAAACGCGTAAAAAGCAGTTGTAAATGTTGCTTATGAGCTTCAACTGTTTTGCTTCCAACCAAGATGTCATCAACATACGCGAACGTAAAGTCTCTAGACCGTTAAGAACTTCGTTAATAAATCGTTGGAAAGTTTGGGCAGCATTCTTGTCCAAAAGGAGTTATGACCGAGTTTATGCGTTATGGTGACCGAGGAAATCACCGCATGGTCTCCAATCGTTTTGGTCTTTCTTTGGAACTAAGTGTAGGGGTGAATATATAGAGGATGACGAGGGGCGGCAGATGCCTAGCTTGACCATGGCCTGAAATTCATTTTTAGCTATCTGGAATTTCTCTGTATTTAACCTACGTGTTCGGGAGCAGGGAAGGGATCCTTCGGTTATAATCCGATGTACCGTGTTTTGTCTAACTTCGCTGCTGAAATTAGATGGAGCCTTTAAAGAGGGAAATTGATTTAACATGCTCCCAAACTCGTCTTGTACAGAAAAAAGTTTTGGGGAGTAGTAATCAATACGGCGAGAAATACCTCCAACCGATAGAGAAGTTGTTTCGTGTATCAGCTTTTTCTGACGAATGCTTACTGACAACTTAAATATTTGTAGAGAAAATCAGCTCCTATTATTGCGTGATCTACTCCTGCTACACCAAAGACGTGATCAAAAACGTGGCGGAGATTTAAATTTATGGTTAGGTGTTGTAATACATAGGTGGGAATAGGTGAGCCGCTTGCGGAAAATAGACGAAGGTCAGATTTAACAGTTTCGGAAAGAGTTTTTTGAGCACCAGTGAAACTTCTGCCCCCGTGTCTATCAGAAAATAAGTGTTAGGTGATTTTTCAAAAATAAAGAGACGGCGAGGGAACTGCCTTAACTTCGTTGCCGCAGACGAAGTTGCTATTCTGTGTTTTTTGAATCACACGGCTCTATGCATTTTCTAGCCTTAGGACCAAAATTCCTGTGGTAATAGCAACGTTTCTGCCCTGGCTTTGGGGAATTTTGCCTAGAGTGTGATCTGTGCCGAGATTGGGTGAAACTATTTCGCCGCACTTGTCTTCCCCTTGACTGATTTTGATTGATTTCTAGCTGCCGTATGGCGCCCATTACACGATAGGTTTTGCTGCCAGTTTTTCCACAGTTTTGCCTACGACTGACGGAAAACCTAACGTCTAAGATGATGACTGAAGTAATCCTCATATATATTTTGATTTCCATTAATCATGACTGGAGGAATTGATTGCCGGTTGCATGAACGTGTAATGGCCGCCTATGCGGTCTGTAAGTTTTTATATACAGTCAGGCTGATGGTCATTTTCTGTTGATTTTTGTGAATATCTCCCAACGGATCAGACTACGTGCGAAGACATTTAGTCTTGAATTCGATCTGCAGTATCAAGAATTTGTTCTAGTGAGTGGGTCCTCTCTATTGCTATTACACAAGCCTGAATGGGAGGAGGGAGCTTGTTAATCCAAAGTTTTTGGAGTAACGAATTGTTTACAAGGCTATTATTCCCAGCTAAAGATTCCATTTGACGGAAAAGTTCCGAAGGCTTCGCGTCGCCAAGGTCAACCTTGTGTAATAAGGCATTCAATCTTCTCTCTTCAGAGTCTCTGCTGCGGGATAGTAAGGCAGCTTTCAGTTTTTCGTACCTGTCATTTTGAGAAGGTTTTAGAAGGAGATCTGCGACCAACTCCATGGTGTCAGCGGAAAGAGAAGCTACTAAGTGATCGTATTTACTATGGGGGCCTTAATGCCTTTGACCCTAAATTGCGTCTCCACCTGAAGGAACCACAGGTCTGGTCTACTATTCCAGAATGCAGGTAATTTCAACATGCTTACCTCCGTAGCCATAGTTTCACCGGCCGCCGTTTCGATGCCTGAAGCCCCCTGCTCATCACTCTTTTCCGGTATATTGTTTAAAATTTGCTCTTCCATTTTGTTTGCTTTACTTTGTTGCAAAAGTGGACTGCGAGAAAATTACTACAGACAATATGTATAGCGAGGTCAAGAACAAGTGTCCTAATAAATCATACAATTTCTGCCAGAATTATTAAAAGAGCTATAAGTAAATAGATTGCGATAGATAATGTATGAGAGAGCGATTCAATCAAAATAGTAATAGGAATAGTAATAGGAAAAAGATATATTGGCACTATAGAAGAGGGTATTGAATATGATCAACTGTAGGAACCGTACTGAAACAGGAAAAATGATCAGGAAACCGTTGCTTGAAGGAACCAAACCAAAAATAAACTCTATGTCTAAAGATGATGTTAATAATACGAAGAAAATGAAATATATATCTATCCGTGCTCTAGGAGTAGAGAGAGGACCGTGGTAGGAAGTATTCTAGAATATCCATACTTTGGGGCCTCGGTAGCCTAGGGAGTAAGGCGCCTGGCTACTATCCCAGAGGTCCCGGGTTCGAGTCCCGGCAGAGCCCAACGGTCTTTCGCCTTTCCCATCTTCCCTCCTGTCATAGCCTTCCGCTAGCACTGCCCCGCTCCACCAAGCGCATGTCATCGGTTGGTTGATGGGATTCAACTTGTTTCAGGAAGCATAACACTCCAGCGAGTTGTTTCTCATTGCCCCGATGCCAGAGTCGCGATAGAAATAGTTGGGGTTAGGTGGTTGTGGCAGTTCCTTCCTACTTCTCTCTTCCCCTTCACTATCTATCGACTAGAGCTTGCTGTTCGACATTGCACTCTATACGAAGAAAATAGATTGTCGACAGTACAAAGGGCTTTCCCTGAGCTCTAGTCTTCCACATAAAAAAAAAAAAAAAAAAATACTTAAAATGTTCATAAATCTATGTATGTAGTGTAGATGTTACAGAAAAGAAAATCTTTTAATAAATGTTAAATAAAATTTTATGTCTGGAAACAAAAAAAAAATTGATTGCATGTCACTGTGTATTCTTTATGTCACTTTGTTAATGGAAACTGAAAATCATAATATCAAATCGAGTACCTGTGCACTAATCTTAAAATTCCTTTATGTTCATGTACATGCACTATAATATTTTTCACTCTGTTAATTTAATATTTATAATGTTCGAAAGAAATATATTTATATTTATAAAACTTAACCTTATGAACTCACTCACTTTTATTTGAGCACTTATTTTTTAAACAGTTTGCCTTCATGTGTCTAAAAATTTTAGTTTTTTTGTCTAAAACAATGGTTCTACGGACGATGAGATCATTAACTATGGAACGTGCATGACGACTGTCGATCCTGTTTTAATTTATTTTTGATAATTAACTGATTAAATTATTATTATATGAATTTTATTTTACGTTTCGGGGTCACCATTGTAGTGAATAAAAGACTTTATTTGAAATTTATATACTACTAGCTGGGACCCGGTGCGCCTACGCTGCTCCCAAAAGCCAATAGTAGTAATCAGATGATATGAATTTTAATATACAGTAGGAGAGTTTGAAAAAGGCAATTTTTTGGTATTTTTGATTCCAAATAACAAAATGTGAAACTATTAGGGATCTGACATTTTGATCGAGACAATAAAAACCATCCATTGACATGGCATTTTTCGAGATATGAATTTTCATACATTTACTACCTTAAAACTCCCATATACCGATTTTAAATGGAATCGGAATACAATTCGCAAACTCGCCGGGCATATTGGTGCGGCCATTTTGAATTTGCGTTTTTCGTTATTTGCTCCCTTAAAAAACCTCAGATACAGATTTTCATTGGAATCGGAACACAATTAGCAAATTCGTCGGCTATTTCGAATTTATAAGTTTTGACCACAAATTCGTTATTTGCGACCTTAAAAACCCCTAGATACCCACTTGCATTGGAATCGGAATAAAATTGGCAAATTCAACCATATTTCTGCGGCAATTTTGAATTTCGGTCATATTTCGGCGGCCATTTTGAATTTTGAAAATCGGGCTTCGTGGTGTATCATAGGAGACCTCCACGGAACTTCATACAAAAATTCAAAGCTCTGCGATGATTTTCAACGAAGCTCTCCATGACAGCGCCATCTAGGAGTGGCTTTAGAAAGTAATAAAATACCCTGTGTTCTAAGTTTGAATGTAAATAACACATGGTTAAAATTTCATTAAGATCGGTTGCACGGTGTAGGAGCCAATAGCGATCATACATACACACAATCATTTTTATATATGAGGAGCGTCGGAACAAAAACCGATAAATCACATTTAAGTTTTTTTTGGGAAATTGAAAAAATCTGTGCAAGTATATGGCTTTATAATTTAGAGGTGAACGAAGTTTACCAATTTATTGGTGTTGATAACACAGTGTGGAAGCCTAAATACCACATTCCTGTGTGCGGTACCTGTTGAGATATTATAAAAAACAAAATGGATTTATCGGTTTTTAATCAGACTAATTTGATATATCATTGGATATAATTGGATACCCTTGGCCCAATCTACACTAGTATTCCTTCAGCAGCAGCAGAAACGGTTTTTTATGAGAGAGGTATAGAAAGAGCATAAGAGGTTAGTGTAGTAACATGTTCACCAGAAAAATTCGGCCTAAAAACTTAACCCATACACAATGTGCTTCTGCTTACTCTTATTACTCGTGGATACCAAATATAATTATCGAAACGCACGTAGATATCTCCGCGTAAAGACAAGAACGTTACCCGCGATGAAAGAATACCAGTATAGACCTAGATTAAGTTGTAAAACCGGTTCTGCTGCTGCTGAAGGAATACTAGTGTTGACACCCTCAATGGATTTATCGGTTTATGTTCAGGTCAGTGATTTTGGGAAGGTTTTTGAAGCAGATTTAGCCGTTTCTGAACAGGTTCGATGAACGATGGTTATATATATGTACGAAAACAACCAATTGCCATCATAAAAAAAATAATGTCAAAATGGGATTTATCGGTTTTTGTTCTGGCGCTCCTCATATATAGATGTAGGTATGCTTTATTCACTATCAAAATTCTTAGCACCGTCCTAGTGCTGTTGACACTCTGCTGGTTCGACCAAGAAGTAGGAAAAAAGAAGTTCCCATTATTCCCAGTTGTTGTTGGCGGTAGTTTTGTCTAGTAACCGCCTGTGGCGTACTTGTTGAATTAAAGATTAAAGCCGCCACAACATACAATTCATATCAATTTAATGCGAAAATAGAAAAAAAATCCAATAGGGATATCGACCAGTGGCGGTTCGTAAGGTTCAGGATAAGGGAAGCAATGCGTAGGGCGTCAAAACTAATGTACCCCCGAGCGATAAAAGTAAAGGTATCGGCGGCTTTAATTAAAAAAACTGAAAAATAACAAATTTGAAAACGAATTAAGTAATTAACCCCATCCAAAAAGTAGAAACCCTACTACCAATCTATATTCTTTTTATTTTAATATAATAAAAAATAATATAGTAAGATATACATACAGTGGCGAACAGAAGTCAACGTACACCATATAAAATAGCGAAAATTCGTATTTTTATTTTATTTTTAAAAATTGAAAAAAATTGTGATATCACAATATACGTATCAAAACATTTTATTGAAATTCCATAATAAATTATTTCACAAAAAAAATAACAAAAAAGTGAAATATACAGAATTCACAAATAACAAAAGTCTACCCAGTCTACGTACACTTAAAAAATTTTATTATTATTTTTTGTAGAAACAATTTCGTTATGCAATTTCAATATAATGTTTTTGTACAAAGGATTGTACTTATTTATTTTGTAATATCACAATTTTTTTTATGCTATAGTAAACGAATTTTCGCTATTTTATATGGTGTACGTTGACTTTTGTTCGCCACTGTATAACACAATTCAAAAAAATAATCTCGCTCTATCCCTTTAAATCGTCATTAAAGAGAAACATAAAAAACAAATGGAAGCTACAAATTTTCAGCTTCTTCAATACACACCTCCTGCCACCCCATTAGAATAAAGAGAAAGTTCACCCATCATCGCTCTTTTTTTATTGACTCAAACGAAAATTCATATTAAGAGTCAAAACAAATTTCGAAGCAAAATTTTCAAGAGCAACTCCACAGCAGGCGAAACCAGAGCGAATACCAGAAAACGAAACCAAGAAAAGAAGAGAATATGGTGGATAGAGAAAATTTGTCTATGTTCGACTTCTCATATCCCGGTATTCGGCTCCGAAGAAGCTGCGTTTAGTTCAGCTTCTGAGGGACCTGTATCAACGCAAACCTTTGCGTGAGTGTGAGTTCAATTGAATTGAATGGGTTGGACCAAGACCCTCGTAAGTACAGGCCTGGAAGCAGACAGGCCAACTAATCCTAACATAGCTGAAAAGTGGCCAAAAATTTCTGACAGTTGTGGAATTAACATGGCCGAAGCCATAAGAAGCAATTTTTTAAGTTTGTTTTTGCACTAAAAAGTGGTAAAATATTGTATATTTTCACTTTTTGGTGCACATGGATTATCAGTGATTAGTGCTTTAGTGATTTAATAAAAAAAATTAAAATGAAGTGAGTGGTTAAGTGTATTTTAAGAGTGTTAATTGATTAGGTGACCATTTTTGTTTACAATCGCGGTGGTTTTTTCGTGTTAATTTAGGGAAAAAATGTTGAATTTGTGTAGTAACATAATAAAAAGTGCTTTTTAAGTGATTAAAGATTATTATAGGATAGTTATTAAAAACATAAGTGCAGAAAAATGTGAAGGAAAAGTGAAAAAGTTATTGTTATTCATGTTGTGTGGTAGTACTTGCACTTATGTTTTTAATAACTCTTCTATAATAATTTTTAACTACTTTAAATTCACTTTTAATTTCATTACTACACAAATTCAACACCTTTTCCCTAAATTAACACGATAAAACCACCGCGATTGTAAACAAAAATGGTCACCTAATCAATTAACACTCTTAAAATACACTTAACCACTAATTTTTTTTTAATTTATGGACTCAGATCACTAAATAACTTATCACTGATAATCCGTGTGCACTAAAAAGTGATAAAATACATTATTTTACCACTTTTTATTACAAAACCAAAGTTAAAAAATTGCTTCGTACGGCTTCGGCCATGTTAATTCCACAACTGTCAGACGATTTTGGCCGCGCACAGACACAACCAAAAAGTCTGCTTCCAGGCCTGTACTTACGAGGGCCTTGGTTGGACTTTTCACGTTGATTTTCGGTGCCAAAGAAGCTGGAGATATTACAGCAGCTTCCCTACGTTGTGTTAAGCCTCGGCCACGATAAGAGCGGCGAGCGGCACCAGAAAAATTTAATGTCTCGGATTAGAGGTGAGCGGCACTTTAGTATTGCCGCTCTACCGCTCTCCGCTCGTATCGTGGCCGAGGCTTTATTCTTTGTATACAGTAGTATGAATTGTACATTTTATATAAAAAAATCTGTACATTGCTTGCTTAGTGTTTCCAGATGAAGAAATATATTAAGATTTTGTTTTTGATTAATCTTAATATATTTAAATTAATTTTTTATGAAGTTGCCCATTTGGTCAAGGGAAGCAGTGCTTCCTTTGCTTCCAAAGAGGAACCGCCACTGATATCGACAACATTTTGTTGAAGCGCCATTACAAAAATACCAACACTCATCATCATGAAAGCTATACATATAAAGCTTGGTATTGATGAGGCCAAGACCTTCTCAAGTACAGGCCTGGAAGTAGAGTTTTTCTATGGGTCTGTAATAGACCCAGAATCTGTTAGTATTGGTTAAATCAGTAAGAAATTATACGACGCGATGTAAGAGCTCGGGATATTTTTGCCTTAAAAATGATTAAATTAAAAAAAAATTAAGTGATTAAGCGTGTTTTAGGTGTGTTAATTGTGAAGGTGACCAATTTTGTTTACATTCGCGGTGGTTTTTTCGTGTTTATTTAAGGAAAAAATGTTCAATTTGTGTGGTAATCGAATAAAAAGTGTTTTTAAAGTGATTAAAGATTATTATTGAATAGTTAATCAAAACATAAGTGCAGAAAAATGTGAAGGAAAAGTGAAAAAGTTATTGTTATGCATGTTGTGTGGTGGTACATGCACTTAATGTGTTTAATAACTATTCTATAATAATCTTTAATCGGGCCTCGGTGGACTAGGGAGTAAGGTGCCTGGCTACTATCCCAGAGGTCCCGGGTTCGAATAACGGCAGAGCCCCACGGTTCTTCGCTTTTCCCACCTTCTTTCTTCTTTGCTCCTTACATTCCTCATTCCCCCTGTCATAGCCTTAGCTAGCATTGCCCCGCTCCACCAAGCGCATGTCATCGGTTGGTTGATGGGATTCTACTCGTTTCAGGAGGCATAACACTCCAGCGAGTTGTTTCTCCTTGCCACGATGTCAGAGTAGCGATAGAAATGGTTGGGGTTAGGTGGTTGTGGCAGTTACTTCCTACTTCTGTCTTCCCTTTCACTATCTATCGACTAGAGCTGCTGTTTGACATTGCACTCTATACGAAGAAAATAGATTGTCGACAGTACAAAGGGCTTTCCCTGAGCTCTAGTCTTCCACAAAAAAAATCACTTAAATAGCACTTTTTATTATATTACTACACAAATTCAACATTTTTCCCCTAAATAAACACGAAAAAACCACCGCGAATGTAAACAAATTGGCCACCTTCACATTTAACACACTTAAAACACACTTAATCACTCAATTTTTTTAAATTTTCTTAATTAAATCACTAAGCACTATTCACTGGTAGTCCTATTGCAATAAAAACTGGTTAAATATATTATTTTATGACTTTTTACGGCAAACTAATGCAAAAATATTCCGAACTTTACATCACGTCACGACGTATAAATTCCAACAAAAGTGACAGATTCTGGGACTACGAGCAGCTGCGTTAGTGTTAGTGAGCTAGGCAACTTCCAGGCCTGTACTTGAGAATGGCTTGATAAGGCAGATGAGGTCTTCTAACACAAACAACTCACAATCAGACAAATTTTTTAACACCGATTACACCAAGATTATATATAGATATGCATTGTATATAGATCAGGGATGTTATGGATATGAAATTTCGGATTTGGATATGGATACGAATATATGAATAACATTATACCGGTTTCAGATACGGTTACCAGCGTTGCCAACTCTTTCCTCGAGAGACCACTAGATTCGACTTTTAAAACCACCAGAAAACACTAAAATATTTTCCTCTTCGCCAAAAGTCACTAGATATTCCCCTAAATGTGGAGTTCTTCAAACTTAATGTTTGAAAGGTGCTGTTTAAGCGGAAATAATCAAACTAATTAACAAAAAAAAATCGGCATTATTGCTTTGACCAATTATCATTAGAGCCGACATTGTGAGGGTATACACTAGGGTGGAGCGTTGGCCTTAGGAAAAAAAATTTTTTTTGAATTTCGATTAGTACTTAGCGGAAAAGTATTAGCGGAAAAGTTGCTACATGATGTGAGTATAAAAAGTATAAAATTATTGTAATGGTTTTACACTTTCCTGGAGCAGCCCTAAGGCATTAACTCCTGTGGAGCAGCTATACAAGCGTTTACTCCGAATTATAATGGAGCAGCTCAAAAGCTTAACTCCTGGGTTATTTTAGGGAAGTCTTGGCTTCCCACTCAAACGTCTGTTTATCAACGACTGAATTTCAATTAATCAATTTACTCTATTTATACAAAATTATCTTATACATCTATTCTATTCTAAGTATAATTGTCATTATTCCCACTTTAGGTAAATTGCCATGGGTTAGGGGTTAGCAATTTGTACGCACCAATTGGATGCACCCGTCTGACCTATTTACATTATTACTCAAACGGGGAAAAATTGCAACGTTCGGTCTGCATGAATTTGTTAAAATAAAAGCTCGCGCGTGTGACCCGTTAAAGAATTTACCTAAGGTGGAAAAATATGATTTCGGAAATATGGAAATGTATTATGGGAAAGAGTGTATCGCATTATATAAAAATCAAGTTATATCTTGCGGTGCCGCAACGCTCTCAAAATATGGACAGAAAAGCAAAAAATATGAATTGAATTGAAAATATGAATGATAATTTATTTTCCGCATACAATTTCCAGAAATCCTGCTACAATTTATCATTTGCCTTCAGTACATTGTTAGTATTTTTCGGGGAAGGTTATATTTTGTCTGTCCTCTTTTGTTAGCTGAATTTTCGCTTTTATTGTGTTTGTGCTCGAAACACCGTTAGGAGTTTTTCTGTTAATGGTGTTAATTTAAGATTCAATAATGTCATCTACGCGTAGTAAATCTCTTTGTCCAATTTTTGGTGTACTACAGGATTTCCCTGGCAATGTTTCGCCTACGTATCAGGACATTATGTTATATTCCTTATTAGTACGTAACAATTTGAAATCAGAAAGGAAGACTGACCCCCCTCTTTCTGAAATTTCGAGAATAGTGATCCGAGAAGTGAAAGAAATTTGGACAAGGGCATCGATTCCTATTATCAGTGACATTCGAATTCTAAATATGATTAAAAACTACCACGACAAATACCGTCCAATTATGAAGCCGTTCAAGAGCCGCCAAAGCGAGACGACATATAAAACGAAAATTCAGCAATTTAGAGAGAAATCTGCAAAAAATCTTTTTGACATTTGCGCCTGTAAATGTTCAGAATTTTCAATTTGCGACTGCGATAAGGATCGAAAAGTACCTAAAAGGGAGCAAGCTTTTCTTTTGGATCAGCGAAACAAACGTAGAATGGTACTAGGTGCTCTTGATGTTAGCACAACTAAACGATTGAGGCCGCAGGAGAAAAGAAGAGTACGAGCCTCATATTCTTCATATACCAATAGATGTGTAAGAGAAGTGGCAAAGGATGCAGATGCAAAGTACATTGCTGCAAAAAGTGACGATGATAATTCGTTAACAGAGACTTTACAGTATTCACATTCTTTGAGTACTAGTGATAGTGATGAAGATGATTTTCAACCTAATCAGTATTACCAATCACAAATACATGAAACTGGGAACTCAGACAATATCAAGTCATCTCCTTCTGCATCTATAAATGAAAGTCACTTGTCCATGTCCTCCAAGTCTACGTCCACGAGGAACGTTCCTTTGGAATTTTTTGCTGGTGCTTGTGATAGAACAGACGTCTCTGATAGAGCTGCTGCAAAATTAGCAATGTTAGAAGATCTGGGACTAATTACGGCTGAAAGTGTATCAAATGTAGTAGATAGGAGTAAAGTTTGTCGAGAGCGACAAAAGCATAGATTTAATCTTCGAAGCAACGACCTTGAAGTGAACACAAATAGTTGTCCTCAAAGTCTATACTTTGATGGTCGAGAAGATCACGACAATGAAACTAAAACTGGACTAAAAAATGGACTAGTGCAGTGGAAGAACATGTAGTACTTTTGAATGAACCTGATTCCAAATATTTAGGACACATTACACCAAAATCGGGAAAAGCAGCGCAAATCAAAGAAAGTATTATAGAATACTTAAGGAAGAAAAATATTAGTTCAGAATTAGTAAGAGTAATAGGCTGCGATAGTACTGCCGTAAATGCAGGGGCAAAGAATAGAGTAGTGCGCCTCCTGGAGGGACATTTCAAGAGACCATTGTACTGGTTCATCTGCACACTACATGCAAATGAACTTCCTCTAAGACATTTTCTTCATTATATAGATGGGAAAACAACAGGACCTGCTGGACACTGTGCTCCAATCGGTAAAAGTTTAGAAGCATGCGAAAACTTCCAGGTATGCCATTCCAAACAATAGAAACTCAGGTCGCAGTTATTGATTCCAAAGATTTGAGCACAGACCAATGCTACTTCTTAGATATGGTAAAAGCTGTTTCAAAGGGTGAATGCTCAATAGATTTGCTGCGAAGAAATCCAGGTAAACTCTCCCACGCCCGATGGATTGCAACTGCAAATAGACTGCTTCGTCTGTATGTAGCAACAGAGAGGCCCTCTCCTAATCTTGTGATTCTTGCAGAGTACGTTATGAAGGTATATGCACCAACATGGTTTGCTATAAAAAGGAATACGTCGTGCGTATGTGGTGTGTAAAGAGATTTGTAAAAATATGAGGCAGAAAATTATTATTATGAAAAATTCACAATTTTAACTTTTTCTCAAATTTTCAAGGTCGTTGAGGCACCGGAAGATATAACTTGATTTTTATATAATTTTACACTTTATACTCACATCATGTAGCTCCACACTAGTTACTAATCTAAATTCAAAAAAAAAATCCCTATAGCAAACATTTTTTACTTTTTTGTCCAACTTTCGAGAGCGTTGGTGCACCGCAAGGTTTAATTTGATTTCCATATAATTTTACACTTTTTATACTCACATCAGGTAGCAACTTTTCCGCACTAGTACTAATCGAAATTAAAAAAAAAATTTCGCGGCACCCTAGTATACGCGGCTCTAATAACGCAGCTTGTGGGCTTAACTGGTTAATCGGGGTACCAAAGTTCCACTAAGTTTGGGTCTTAACCCAGCAGACGGCACACCTCCCTGTTCGCCGAGTAGTCTAGCAGCACTGCCGGCGTCACAGTCCTTGTCAGCTGGTTAGCGGGATTCACCATTTGCAGGAGGTTTAAAACTCCAACGAGGATATCTCCCGCTAACCCCGACGGTTGCCTCTGAACTCATACAACATCAAGAGTTCAAACGCGAGGTTCACCAGCATGTCCTCATGCATCCTTAGACTTTTGATTACATTCCACTTCAGAAGAGGGATTTGACGCCACTGTTTATCAACTTTGGCAATAAACTCTTGCTTTTGATTAAAGGGGGAGGGGTAAGATTTAAATTTTTTTTTACTTTTTTACTGAATGTACAACATGTTCAGAATATTGTGTCAAAACTTCAAGTAAATCGGAGCATAAATAACGAAGATACAGCGTTTCAAGCGACCGGCCCTCATGTTTGGATGTTCGAGTACAAAATAACCCCCCCGAGGGTATGGTTTTAAAACTTTTTTTTTCTGCTGAATGTACAACATGTCGAGAATGTTGTGTCAAAATTTTAAGTAAATCGGAGCAAAACTAACGAAGATACAGCGTTTCAAGCGACCGGCTCCCATGCTTGCATGTTCGAGTACAAAAAACTTAAAATCGATTTTCTCGCAAACGTCATTTTTGAAGTCCGTGAACATCAGAACTCAAAATCTACTTGACCGATCCTTTTGAATTTTTAAACACTAATTCTACACATAAATCAACAGGTAATCAGGAAGAGGTTTTTTTCTATTTTTTTCCATTTTTTAATAACAAATTAACCCAAAATTTTGTAGCGAAAATCGCGTTTTTCACTTCCAAATGCTGCCAAAAATGAATAATTCGACAAAAAATAAAAAAAAATCTTCCTGATTACCTCGGGAAACATATCATCTTTTAAATGCATTTTGTTTTTTTTGTTCAAATGATCCGGTAACGCGTAATCGTGTTCACCGCAAAACAACTTTTTTTCGAGGCGCCTCCGGAGATTCGCTGTCACGGAATTATTTCTTGATATTTTAAATAAAATATATAAGATACGTCAGATGTTATACTATAACGTGTATATGATATAAATAAACCAACATTATTCATATCTCCAAACAAAAATCATGAAAATATGCCTTTTTTCGCTTTTAAAACCTTACCCCCCCCCCTAAAGTGAATCATTAGGTTAGAAATAACTGATGTATTATAGTTTAGAGCATGACCAACACTAATAATT
Source organism: Thereva nobilitata (assembly GCA_963855945.1). Lineage (NCBI taxonomy): Eukaryota > Metazoa > Arthropoda > Insecta > Diptera > Therevidae > Thereva > Thereva nobilitata. Next base: position 69,196,879 of record OY979695.1, read on the forward strand.
GTGTATACTTGTATACTTTCCTCTTACCACCAAAAAAACCACTACCCACTAGATACGATTTTCTCCCACTAAAGGCAAGTCTAAAACGTCAGTTCTAGTGGTAAAACCACTAAGTTGGCAACGCTGACGGTTACGGGTATGAAATTATTTTGGATTATCCGATAGTTTCGGTCAGTTTCAGTAACGGGTATTAGATTTTTAAGGAATTGTTAAAAGAAAATACACATGATTTGACTTTATTTCTAGGTTATCTTTTAGTACACAATCACAAAAAAAAATTGGCCTTAAGTGATTATTATAGCTATGTGTCGGCTCGGCCAGGCGAACACTTGTCTCATTTAGACTCCGCTCTTATTCGAAACTTGAATATCAGATACGGTTACGGTTTCGGATAAATTTTTATTTCGGATATCCGATAGTGTTTCGGTTACGGTTAAGGGGCTCCATAACATCCCTGATATAGATTGAAAAGATTTTCTGAAAGTTGATGCCTCGCGGTGGTTGGTGTAGTTTAAACGTGGTTTAAGAATATTCTTTTGCAACATTTCTAAGAACATTGAATTTTCATTAAAGTTACTTTAATGCTAGACCACAGACTTTTGCCCCAGGTAGCAAAAGAATGAATGTGTAAAAACGACATTTTAAGGAAATGATAATTCAGACCAAATGTTTTTGAAAATTTTTGTTTCTGGATAAAATTATTTCAGAAGAAACAAGAATCATTATAATCCAAAAATATAATTTTTTTAATTAATTTTTTTAAAGTTGTAAAAATATATGTTAAACATTTAGATAAAATACTTTTAATAACAAAATACAGTGTACAGCTTTCCTATTCCTCTTAGTTTGATTTCAATTTCCTGATTTCAGTGTGCCATCTACTTAATTTAGGAGTAGCCGCAATTTTTGGGCCACAATCATCACATACAGCTGGCCATGTACAAAGCATTTGCGACACAATGGAAGTAAAACTGGCATAAATGGTTTCAAGACAATCTGCACCTATTAATTTTGATTATTCTCAGGTACCACATTTAGAGAACAGATGGGATTACAGACTTCGACGGGAGAGTTGCCTTGTTAACCTATATCCTCATCCAAGTACATTATCAAAGGTACTATAATATAATTAATTTTGCGCAAAATAGAGCCTTTTCATTTCAGGCATATGTAGATATAGTCAAGGTATGGGGATGGAAATCGTTTACTATTATTTATGAAAATAATGATGGATTGGTTCGTCTACAAGAGCTTTTGAAAGCTCATGGACCATCAACTTTTCCAATAACTGTCCGACAATTGAGCGACTCAGGGGACTATAGGTTGGTTTGACAATTCATTTCAAAAAATCATGTTATAAACAAAATTATTTGCAGACCGCTTCTAAAGCAAATCAAAAACTCAGCAGAAGCTCATATTGTGCTCGATTGCTCCACCGACAAAATATACGAAGTCTTGAAACAAGCACAGCAAATTGGAATGATGAGTGATTACCATAGTTACTTGATAACCTCATTAGATATGCATACAGTGAATTTGGATGAGTTTAAATATGGAGGAACAAATATAACAGCGTTTCGACTAATCAATGCTAAAGCAGTGCAAGAAGTTGTACGAACGTGGACATTTGACGATCATGGTAATTTGGGTCCCGCAAACCTATCATTAATCAAGGTAATCATCAACCTATAACCAGATTACTTTAAAAGAAATTATAACGAGTTTAGGCAGAGACAGCGCTGATGTATGATGCTGTGCATTTATTTGCCAAAGCACTACACGATCTGGACACTAGTCAACAGATTGACATCCAACCATTATCTTGTGACGGACAAGATACTTGGCCACACGGATACAGTCTCATTAATTACATGAAAATCGTGGAAATGAAGGGCTTAACAAATGTAATAAAATTCGATCATCAAGGCTTCAGAACTGATTTCGCCTTAGATATTGTTGAACTCGGACCATCTGGTGTAAGAAAAATTGGAATTTGGAACTCAACACAGCCCAATGGCGTAAATTTTACAAGATCATTCCACGATCAACAATCCGAAATTGAAGCCAATCTCAAAAATAAAACTTTAGTTGTCACAACAATCTTGGTAAATAAATGCCTTCTGCCTCTTTAAATAGAGTTCATAATGTTTGATATTTAGAGTGCACCTTACTGCATGCTTAAAGAATCAGCTGAAAAGTTAACAGGTAATGATCAGTTTGAGGGCTACGCTGTAGACTTAATTCATGAAATCTCACGAGCACTAGGATTTAACTACAAAATAAGACTCGTTCCTGATAATTCTTACGGAAGTTTCAATAAAGAGACTAAGTAATTTTTTTAAGTTTATTACGCTAAACTTATAATAATAAAAATTATTTTTAGGGAATGGGATGGAATGATTCGGGAGTTATTAGAACAAAGAGCAGACCTTGCAATAGCTGATCTTACAATTACTTTTGAACGGGAACAGGTTAATCTGCGAAATGTTCAACTTACGGAACCCAAAATATATAAATTTATTGCAGGTTGTTGATTTTACAATGCCATTTATGAATTTAGGTGTCTCGGTTCTTTATCGGAAACCTGTTAAGCAACCACCAAATCTCTTTTCTTTTTTATCACCATTATCTCTGGATGTTTGGATATATATGGCGACGGCTTATTTAGGGGTATCAGTCCTTCTCTTCATTTTAGCAAGGTGTATAGAGTAACATACAAAGGCTTTTAAAACCATAGTAATGAAATAATACATTTTAGATTTACCCCATATGAATGGCCAACATACAGTACATCACACGCAGAAAAAATTGAAACCCAATTTACGTTGCTTAACTGTATGTGGTTTGCGATTGGTTCATTGATGCAACAAGGTTGCGATTTTCTTCCAAAGTAAGTAATACAATATAGAAGCTTAATATTATTCACGCAATAAAACATTTAATTCGAAAATTCCCCCATTTCTTATGATATTACTTGTGCCATTGTGTTATCATTAAATCGGAATGAATTTTCATTTCTACAATTTTAGATATTCTTTGACTGTTGTCCTTATCAGAAGTTAATTGCAAAAATATAATTAAACAATTTTTAGTCCAGTTAAAATGAACAAAAAAGTACAAACTTACCTTAAAAACATTATTACAAATCAAATGACAAAAGTCCCTGGTCTTATATTTTTCGGTAGAAGTATGTGAAGAATGTATGGATGAAAATATTTTACAGGTTTCCGAAGTTATTTACATAGTATTTACATAGTATTTACAAAACATTCGCAAATCATCATCGCGTTTCTAATCAGACGTGCATTCAGCTATTGTATGACTCCTATTCTCACATTTGTTATGCATTAAATCATTATTTTGGTACTCAATGAATGTAACTATGGGCTTGTAGTAACTGCAATATGATTCAAAAGTTGTCTATTCAGTTTTTTCAATGCCTCTAGTGAATACAGCATCAATAGTTGGCCCATATTTATCTGTCGAATGGTTTGGATTATTATTCATTCTTAAATTCAATTTTTCAAAAAGAAAATTAACCAATGTTCTGTGATTGGTACATACATAGTAGATACTACATATTTCAAAGAACATACTACATAGTACACTGTACATAGCGCATAATATATAGTACATAGTAGATAATACCTATTTCATAGTACACATTTCCATGTTGTTTTATAATTTGGTTCATTACTATCAATGTTCTCAATTTTAAATCACACCACACTAAAACCCAAAAAATTGGAATGATTTACACCTTAGTCGATAAAGTGTATAAACTGTCACATTGTAGCTTTTATGAAGAAAATCTTAGTAAAATTAAAAAATTCCTATATAAAAATGGCTATCCTGATAATTTCGTTAATTTTTACATTAAAAAAAGAATTAACAGCTACACTACGGATTAATGGCTAAAAAAAATAACAATACAAATAAAAACATTGATAGTAATGAACCAAATTATAAAGCAACATGGAAATAGTGTGTACCATATTTTAATAACTTATTTAATAGCAGAAAAACCTGCTTAAAATCTTATAATGTATGTGTAATTCCTAAACCTGAATATAAATTTAAAAACATTATTAGCAAAGGTAAAGAGAAGTTACATCTGTTTAAACAGAGAAATAAAGTCTATAAAATAAATTGTCTTACCTGCGATGCATCATATGTTGGTGAATCTAAACGAGAATTAGGTGTTAGATGCTGTAAACATGCTAAGGGCGAAAATAGTTTCCACAGCGACTGGCAAAAATGAATAGAACAAACAGCTTTTCTATGAGTATGAAGGGTGCAGCACAATATGCAGACCACTCGACGACGAGGTCGCCGAGCGTGGCGACTCAATCAATCCAAGTTCTATTTCGTAGCCGTCGCCCCTCAAAGTTGCCTGGGCGGTGTGACATGGGATTGTGTTGCTATTCTCGTATGTTCCTGTGCGCGTGTGTAGCATTCGGATGTCGAAGATGATTATTCTTGTGTGTGCTTTTTAATTTGTGTGCACCGTCGCCGTCGCCCTTAGCATGTTTACAGCAAGAATCAATGAACATATAAAAAATATTAACCAAAGCGATGAAAAACATAATGTTATTAGCGATCATCGAAAATTGGGTTATGAATTTGATTGGAACAATATAAAAGTATTAGACACTGAGGCGCATTACTACAAAAGGTTGCTATCAAAAATGATACATATCAATTGCCAAAAAAATCTATCAATAAAAAAGATGATAAAAAAAAGTTACATACGACTTACAATAAACTAATTTTATTGTTAAAAACTAAAAAACTGATTTAATTTGATTCACAAATGTCGGTACGTACAAACCTTAATAACTACTAGAAAACAGATGTCAACAATTCTCACCTGTTACAATGGCTAGTTCTTGACCAAACGTGGTCACTATACATTCATAACCTATAAAAAAGGCTATTTCCGCCTGCAAGAAAAACTAAAGTGTGTCTTTAATTTAATTTAATTAACAATTAGAAAAATATTTGTATAAATAAAAATTAAGTGTAAAAATTAAAGCAAGTAATGTATTGCTAACAAATAAGCAATATAAGTGACAAGCATATCAATATATGCTCTTCAATATAAATATAGGGTAAGATATAATTAATCTAGGTCCAATATGTCCATTATGTAAAGATTGTGTTTCTATTTCTATTTCTTGTTGAGGGGCGCCTTGGCGGGCACTGCGACCTATTTTATTTGGTCTATTGTGCCATCCCCGTCTTTAAAAACCATCTAGGTCAAGGCTATCAATATAGCCTAAAACTGATTTAGGGTTCATGTCCCAAATCTACCTGGGAGTAGGGAAGTCGCGATGGAGGAGGCTCAATCTCTTCCTCGCTGTAGCCTCGCAGTCGCACAGCAGGTGCTCCGCAGTTTCGGGAGCTGCCCCGCAGAACCGACAGCTACAGTCGGCTGCCAGTCCTATTTTGTTTAGATGGTAGTTAAGCGAACAGTGGCCCGTCATGAGTTCTGTTATTATTTTAAGCTCCCATCTTCTTAGATTTAAAAGTTTGCCCGCTTTAGCTTTGTCGATTTGGATGAGTCTTTTAGCTTGACGAGCACCCTGGGTCCTTGTCCAACTCTGAAGAAACAGCTGGTCGACCCATTTTTTGATGGCCGTTCTTACGTGGCAGCTTGCTAAGCTGCAGAAAGGTTCCGGACCAATAAGTGATGAGTTAGCCCCTACTCTAGCCAGGCTGTCTGCAATTTCATTACCAATGTGACCTTCGTGGCCCGGAATCCACATCAGCGTGACACTGTTGTTCCTGCTGAGGGATTTCAGAGATAGGAGACAATCCAGGACAGCCTTTGATGACACCCTGTAAGATCTAATGGCCAACAGGGCAGCTTGGCTGTCCGAGAAAATAACAATGTTAGAGCTATTTGGAGCTCTATTAATACAAGTCTGAGCACACACTTGGATGGCGAGTACCTCAGCATGAAAAACAGTGGGGGTAGTGCCCAGAGCCATGGATATTTTGCTCCTTGGGCCATATACGCCCAGCCCTACCCCTTTATCGGTTTTGGAACCGTCCGTATACCAAAAGGCGGTGCTTCCTCTAAAGAGGGGCCTGCCATGTTGCCACTCTGACCTACTTCGAATGATCGTCGTAAACGGTTTGTCAAAGTCAAGAGTGGCAGGAATGGTATCGGACAATGATATCATTGGCTCCAGGTTTAGCTCCTTGAGGATCGATAAATGATCCAGAAGGTCTCCTGGCTTAAAGAAGAATAGCTCTCGTAGACGCAGCGCCCCGGCCAGAGCCTCCTTTTTCACCACTAGGTGGAGCGGAGGAAGGTTCAGTAGGACAGGTGCTTTTAGCCCCTGTGATACCAAGACAGGCCAGTCTTTGCACCCTGGCCAGCTTAATCACAGCACCCTTTTGCTTGGTCTTGACCCACCATGCGATGGATGCATACGTGACCATGGGCCTTACGACCGTCGTATATAGCCAACACATTAACCTCGGTTTGAGGCCCCAGGTTTTTCCTACAAATTGACGACAAATATGGAGAGATGTAATTGCCTTAGCAGTTACTCTCTCAATCTGAGGTTTCCAGGAGAGCTTTTGATCCAGGATTATGCCTAGATATTTAGCCTCCTTTGAGAAAACCATCTCTTTGCCATCTAAAGAGGGAGCTTTTAAATTTAGCTTCCTTCTATTAGTAAATGGTACGATGACAGTTTTTTGTGGGTTAATACCCAAGTTCTTGCTACGGCACCAGATATGCACATATGACAGAGCGGCTTGCATGAGGTCTGAAACGGTGCCATCATGACCGCCGCTAATCGTTATAACGATATCGTCTGCATAGGCCTGTGCTTTAAAGCCCCGGCTATTCAGGTCGGCAAGAAGTTCGTCGATCACGATTGACCATAAGAGGGGTGATAGGACGCCCCCTTGAGGACAGCCTTTAGCAGCCGTTACCGTAATCGATTCACCATTCATCTCAGCAGTTATCAATCTGCTGCTGAGAAGCGACGTGATCCATCTCGCAGTGCGGGATGAATGCCCTTTTTTAGTGCTGCTTCATTGATCGCGTCGAAGGTAACGTTGTCAAACGCACCCTCAATGTCTGCCCTGTCCGAAGGGACTTCTCAATATCTCTCACTAGAACAGGAATGGCAGTCTCTGTAGATCTGCCCGCCCGGTAGGCAAATTGCAGGCAGTGAAGTGGATTCGCTGTAAGACCCTCTCTAATATGCCTGTCTAGAACTTTCTGCATCGTTTTCAGGAGAAAGGAGGAGAGGCTGGTGGGTCGATAGGATTTTGCTTCGCTATATGATCTTCTCCCCGACTTAGGGATAAAGACTATCCTAGCCTCTCTCCAACACCACGGAATATGGGCCAGCGCAAAGCTACCCCGAAATAGTGGTAGCAGGATTGGTAAGATCTCTTCCAAGCCTCTCTGAAGGAGAGCTGGGAAGATGTGGTCCTTTCCAGCAGCCTTGAAGGGCTTGAAGGTGCCAATGGGCCATTCAATCTTACCTGTAGGGAATATCCTGTTTGCCAGGCCTTTGTTCCTATTATAGGACCGGTGGGCAAGTACTACCTCCGATTCAATGTTAGGTTCTAAGGCCAATACAGGATCAGTTACCTGAGAGCCCGGGAAATGAGTGCTCATTAATAGCTTCATGGTATCCCTGGCGTTCTCCGTAAAGGACCCTTCAGCAGTCTTGAGAGGGACAATGCCATTGGAGTGATCCTTAGACAGAACTTTGTGTAACCTCGTAGAGGCTGGAAGCTTGTCTATTTCTTCGCAGAAGGCTTTCCAAGACCTTCGTTTGGATCTTCTCAAATCTTTGTTATAATTAGTGAGGGCTTTCTTGTAGAGATCCCAGTTGCCCGAGACCTTAGCCCTATTAAATAGTTTCCTAACTTCTCTCCTTTGCCTGCAGAGATCATTGTTCCACCACGAAACCTTTCGGTTGGTACTTCGGGGTTTCGCAGGACAGCTACTTTCGAAGGCTGCGATGATGCTCTCCTGCAGGTTGGTAGAGACAAGGTCGAGATCGGCCTCGGTGATGGGGTTATTATCAACATGGCTGACTCCTAACCTGAGGGCTGTGCGATAGGCCTCCCAGTCAGTCTGCCGTGGAACCCTAAATGCTTCCGTGGATATTGTAGAAGCTCTCAAGTTAAACCTTATATGTCTATGATCAGACATTGATGGCTCACTTGAGACGTGCCAGTTAAGTATTCTGGAACTGACAAATGCGCTAGCAAGAGTCAAGTCAATCACCTCTTGCCTAGTCACATTAGAAAAGGTAGGTTCGTGCCCCTTGTTCGTAACCTGTAAATTGTAGGTAGTAATGAAATCAAGGAGGTATTCGCCTCTAGAATTAGTATTGGTGCTTCACCACGCAAGGTGGTGCGCGTTGGCGTCGCAACCTATCACTAACTGAATATTCCTCCTAGCGCAGTCCTCCACAAGTCTCTTAACATGTGACGGCGGTGGGGCAGGCTCTTCTCCAGGCAGGTAGGCCGAGGCTATGACAAGCCTGGGCACTCCTACGTCTCCGGGCAGCACTACCTCCGCTGCTACAAGATCTCTGGATACGAACTGCGAAAGAGGAAGGCAAGTTAATCTCTTTCCTATGAGCAGTGCAGCTCTAGGGCAGTCATGCTCGGTGGAGTAGATCAGTCTGCCAGTATTAGTACCGAGGCCGCATATTCTTCCTCGGTACACCCATGGCTCTTGGATTAGGGCCACATCTAAATTGCTCGAGATAAACCTTTTTTCAAGTATTGCAGAGGCAGCCTTGGCGTGATGAAGGTTTATCTGGACAAGCTTCATATTGGAGGCCATCATCGTTAGAGGCCCCCCCCCCAACCGCCAGCCCAGAGAGTGCAGTGGTCACCATCCTCACATTGGAGTTTACCTCTCCCATTCCCGGAGCAGGCTCCTGCGAGGCTTCAGATGGTAGCCTCGGGGTGTCTGCTTCCTTGGTGATAGGAGCGGAAATGGTCGCGGTTGCTCGCGAAGTGCTGGCGGTCGCTGAGGGGACATTGCAAGTTTGGCTGGGGGCAGCCTTGGGCACAGGCTTTTCTGCCGCCTTGATCCTAAGATGTGCCCAACCAAACTTGTAGCCAATTTGGCCGCCCGTCCGCCACAGCTCGTCAATTGACCTTTGGTTGTGATTATATTCATTTTAGTTCTGATGAGGGGATGAAAATCCCGAAACGTCAACAATAAACAATATTTAGCTAGAAAAAAATTGTTTTCTATTATCAATTTAAATAAAATAATTGAGATATTTTTTGTTTATCATTTTAAAGAATCAGTTTACTTCTTTAATTATACTTTCTTTATAAAAAATACTCGAATTAAAACCCACAAATTGGTGTCAGAAGTGGGATCGCCCATTCCACTTGGCTTCTATCAGGCCGGAACGCGTGAAGACATTTTGCAGAAAGGGGAAAACCGCAAAAATGGATTTGCCCATTTTATAGAAAAGGAATCACAATTTATAAGGAGAGCAGCCGTGAAATTCTGAAAAAAAGTGCAGCGAGAATTTTTGGAGAAAATTTGATTTGTTGATAATTTTTTTAAATATAAAAAGAAAATCAAAATTTTTAAGGAGAACTGCCGTGAAATTCTGATAAAAAGTGCAACGAGAATTTTTGAAGAAAATTTAGTTTGTTGATAAATTGTAAATATAAAAAGAGAATCAAAATTTATAAGGAGAACAGCACGTGAAATTCCGATAAAAATTAAAACGGTGTTAGCGAATTTGCAGCAAATTTTACAAATTTACCGTAATTAGTTTGCGTTTTCTTGAAAACAAAAGAGAACTTCTGAAGAAAATAGAATTTTGTTTAATAATTTTGCCAATAGCATAGTGTAGAATTTCTGGTGGTTAACTTTATGTGGATTAAGGTAATCGCAAAGCCCACGTGTTAAATCCCGTTAGGATACAGAGGATTTCTTCAAGTGAATAGAGAAAAGAAACGTCTAGAAGGCAAGCGATACCGAGACACCGTTGGAGAGCCCGTTCGATGTGCTGTTATTTCATCGATGGATAAGTATAATGTTGCTATTAAGCTAGGGCAACTCGAGAATACGAGCGAAGCTGTTGAACTAATTAATTGAATTGTAAGAAAAACTGGAAAAGAGTTTTCTTTGCAATTTTTGGATGGACGAGCCAAGTTTACGAGAATTAACCGAGGTAGAACTTCAAGCACTGTTGAGGCAAAGGGGTTTGTTGCACAGTTACAGACAAAAGGAAGAATTAGTTAAGAGATTAGCGAATGCAATAGCGGTTGAATGCCTGAATAACCAGGAGGCCGACGAGGAAGCGAGCACTAGTAACGAAAATTTAGGAAGCGCCGACGACGAGGATTGTGAAAATTCAGTTGAGGAGTCGACTAGCGTAATAGAGACCAAGGAACCAGGAGATGAAGAAGCGAACGGAGCTAGGCGAGAGATGGAAAAGAAGGGCTATACAGCACAGGTAAACGAAGAATCCAGGATGTGCACTAATAATTTCATGTTCAAGGATGTGGAAGAATCTCTAGAAAGATTTAATGGAGAGACGGGGAAAAAATACGTGAAATGGATAAAAGAGTTTGAAGATATCGCATCGACGTACAGAAATACCTGCACGCACGGCGTTTATTAGTGGGAGCTGCGAAGCTGTCGGTTGAGACGAGTGTCGGTATCAAGTGCTTCGAAGAGCTCAAACAATTATTGGGCAGAGAATTTGTAAAAACCCCATCTACTATTAGGGTGCATAGGGCCTTGGAGACGCGAAAGAAACACCAGCAGGAAACATAGCTGGAATACGTCTACAGCATGAAACAGATAACGAATCAAGGTAATATCGACGAGGAGTCGCTGCTAACGTACATTGCGAATGGAATCCCCGACGAGGCTCAAAATAAAATTGTTCTGTACCAGGCCAAAACGATGGAAGAACTGAAGCAAAGTTTAAAAGTATACGAAACTGTAAGGTCTCAGATGATGGTTAAAAAGGTCGCCATAAGTGATCGTTACCAAGCAGCAAAACCCAGGAATTCCAATAGCGGAAAAGGATCACAAAGATGTTACAATTGCGGATCCATTTCACATCTAACCGGAAGTTGTCCGCACAAGACTAAAGGAGCTCATTGTTTCAACTGCGGAGATTTCGGACGTATGGCCGGGCAGTGCAGTAAGCCAAGGAAACCAAAAGGAGGTGACCATTCAGTCCAAGTTAACCTGGCTACAATACCCATGGCGCATACTTCAGTTAAACTAGCCGGGAAGCAATATGTTGCTCTAGTTGAAACCGGAAGCGCCGTGACGTTGGTTCGTGAATCAGTGTGGCTGTCACCACACCAGGAGCTGAGCGGCGCGAGTGTCCCCTTACAAGGACTAGGAAAAGTTATAAAGAACACCCCAGGGTCAACAGATTTGTCATTCTATATCGAAGGTGAGCACTATTTTATTTCATGTCATGTTGTTCCAGATTCGTAGATCCCCGCCGACAAACTACTTGGGAACAACCTTTTCAAGGAAGCGTCGCTGTTAGTCGAGAAGGGAAAAGTAACTCTTAAAAAGTTAGATAACCAGGAGACAAAGGAAGCCAGCCTTTTAAATATGATCGACGCGGTCGAACTTATCGAAGAAGATGAGATGTCTCTTACAAAGGAAATCGGCGATGGAGGAGTCCGAAGTAGAGTCCTTGACCTCATAACTCGTTATAGTCCGAAGATACCCGAGAGATCTTGCGTGCAGATGCGCATCGAACTGGAAGAGAGAAGCTCATTTACCAACGACCAAGAAGATTAGCCCCCAGGGAAAAGGACGAGGTGAACAGGAAACTCCAGGAACGGCTAATGGACGGAATCATTCAAGCCAGTTGTTCAGATTTTGCAAGTCCAGTCGTTTTAGCAAAGAAGAAGGATGGTTCTATGCGTCTCTGTGTAGACTACAGAAAGTTGAACGAGAAGATCATCAAAGATAGATTTCCGTTGCCCAACATGAAGGATGTTCTTCAAAGTTTGTATCATGCGCGTGTTTTCACCACACTTGATTTGAAAAATGGATTCTTCCACGTTGATATTGAGCCCCGCAGTAGGAAGTATACTTCGTTCATAGTTAAGGGCGGCCAATTTGAATTTTTGAAGGTACCATTTGGACTTTGTAATTCGCCAGCGACATTTCAGAGGTATGTTAACACGGTCTTCAAAGACCTTATCCGCGAAGAGACGGTGTTAGTATACATGGATGATGTAATTATCCCGACAAGTACGGTCGAAGAGAACCTGGAAAAATTGGAACGAGTCTTGAAAGTAGCTGAAGAAAACGGCTTGCTAATAAAATGGAAGAAGTGCGAATTTTTGAAGAAGTCTGTCGAATTCTTGGGACATGTTCTTGAAGGTGGCAGTATCAAACCCTTCCCAGCCAATACGAAGGCGGTTCGTGATTTCCCTATCCCGAAAAACATCAAACAGGTGCAGAGTTTTTTTAGGTCTGTCGGGTTATTTCCGCAAATTCATACAAAATTATTCAATAATAGCTAAACCCTTGTCAGACCTCATTACGTTTATTTTTGGTGATGGACAAGTAACAGCATTTAATGAGCTGAAAAGAGCACTGCGTGAAGAGCCGGTGTTGAAACTTTTTAATCCAGCCTTGCCAACGCAATTACATACAGACGCAAGTAAAAGTGGTTACGGCGGAGTTCTGCTTCAGAAGGACAGTGAGGACAACCAATGGCACCCTGTGCTCTATCGGAGTTTTAAGACGTCGGGTAGCGAAAAGAACTACACCAGCTATGAGTTAGAGGTTCTATCTGTGGTCAAATGCATAAAAGATTACGAATATACTTGATGGGTCTAAATTTTGAGGTTTTCACGGTTTGCAAGGCATTCGCCCTTACCATGCGGAAGAAGGATATTTGCAGCAAAGTCGCCCGTTGGGCCCTGATGCTTGATGAGTTCCAGTGCAACGTGCGCCACCGCCAGGGAACTGCGATGCGGCACGTCGACGCATTAAGCCGACATCCAGTCGCTCTGCCAATTCAGGATGGGATCTTGGAGCGAATAAGAAATGCTCAACGGAAGGATGAATACTGCCAGCTGATTATAACGATACTGAAAGAGAAGGCCTACGATGACTTCGTGATCCAGAGTGACGTCCTGTACAAATTTTGTGATGGAAAATACTTGCTAGTCGTTCCTAAATGCATGCAAAGACAGATCTTGCGAGGCTTCCACGATAAAGGACACATAAGTTCCAGGAAAGTCATCCTAGCCGCTCAACAAGAATATTTTATAACAAAGCTGGAGAGAAGGTGGAAGAAACTATATCTAGCTGCGTGCATTGTATATTGTCAAAGAGGAAAGCTGGTAAGCAGGATGGACTTCTAAATCCCATTGAAAAGGGGAGCTGCCATTACAAACTTTTCACCTCGATCACCTTGGTCCGTTGCCTTCAACAGCAAAAAAGTACAAGCATTTGTTGGTGATCGTTGACGGTTTTACAAAATTCACTTGGATCTTCCCAGTCAAGTCCACCGCAGCTGACGAAGTGGTACAGAAGATGAGTTTGCTGAGCGAAACATTCGGTAACCTCCAAAGAGTAGTGACAGACAAAGGTGCAGCTTTCGCATCCAACGCGTTTAATGCTGTAAACATGCTAAGGGCGAAAATAGTTTCCACAGCGACTGGCAAAAACGAATAGAACACACAGCTTTTCTATGAGTATGAAGGGTGCAGCACAATATGCAGACCACTCGACGACGAGGTCGCCGAGAGTGGCGACTCAATCAATCCAAGTTCTATTTCGTAGCCGTCGCCCCTCAAAGTTGCCTGGGCGGTGTGACATGAGATTGTGTTGCTATTCTCGTATGTTCCTGTGCGCGTGTGTAGCATTTGGATGTCGAAGATGATTATTCTTGTGTGTGCTTTTTAATTTGTGTGCACCGTCGCCGTCGCCCTTAGCATGTTTACAGCATAAGGAATATTGTGCCACCCAGGGCATCCATCAGACTACGATTACGACCGGGGTACCACGAGCAAATGGCCAAGTCGAGAGAATCAATCAAACAATTATCTCCGTGCTTTCAAAGATGTCCATCGAAGATCCCCAGAAGTGGTGGAAACATGTGGCCAGGCTACAAATAACCCTTAATGCAACGAAGTCGCGAGCAACGAATAGGACGCCCTTCGAGCTGATGATTGGTGTACCTATGAACAGCCTCGAAGATCGCAACTTAAGAGACATCTTAGAAGAGGAAAGATTTGAAAGCTTTGATGAAAACAGGAAGGAAATAAGAGCAGAGGCTAAACGTCAAATCGAAAGGATTCAGGCGGAAAATGCCAAGGGCTTTAACAAAAACCGAAAAGCGGCACACAAATATGCGGTTGGATAATTAGTCGCAATCAAGCGCACTCAATTTGGGCCAGGCCTGAAACTATATCCTAAGTATTTGGGCCCTTATGAAGTTAGGCAGATAAAGCGTAACGACAGATATGCAGTCTCAAAGGTAGGAACTCCCCAAGCAGCACAATTTGGTTAGAATCCGGTTAATTAACCAGAAACTAGCCAGAGTTATATAACCATCATAACTTAGTAAAACGTTTGTAAAACCTTTCCTAGACATTTATTAAACCGTAAATGGTCAGTTATTTTATAACTCTAGTTATTAGATTACCTATATCTAAGGTTTATAGAACTTCTAAAATATACCTCTACACAACTTAGCAGTTACAAAATAACCTGAAACAAACGTTTCTAAAACTTCTATCATTAGCCTGATGTAAACGTTGGCTAGTAAATAACCTGAAGCAAACGTTAGTGAAACCTCCATTATCAACCTTTTGTAAACATTGGTCAGAAAATAACCTGAAGAAAACGTTTCTGAGATAGTACATACTTACCGTTAATTAACCTAAAAGTAATTTTGTAACAGAAATCTAACTATCATGCAAAATCTCAAGTTACAAATTTGATATTTTATAACTGCTTTATAACAATGTAATGACTGAAAAAAATGCAATGAATTTACGTAAAGAATATATATGTTTTATTAAATAATAATAATAAAAATACAAGTACATATTGTTTTTACTAAATTAAACGTTTTAAAAAGATATTTGTAGATGGTTCTTCCTGTCCTATTCCACCAAACCTGTAGAGCATTCTTACCTAAAATTATAAGAAAATTAAAAAAATATGAATTTTATTAAAGACTTTAAATATATAGAATTAATAGTAATTAAAAACTTACCCACGTTTGCTTTTTCCAAAAAAATATTAATTGTAGATTATTAAATTTGCTTTTTACTCACGGGAACTTCTTCACTTCACTGATGCTTGCTTGTAAATGAACACGTTTCGACAAGCTTGTTCTTATATTTTACTTTTTCGTACAATTCTAACTCATAATAAACCTATGCATTAATAGCGAGTACGTTTCTAGCTCGTAATAAACTCTTATGTTACGCTAAGGTATATTTCTAACTCGTCCTAACCCATGCATTAATAGCGAGTTATATTTCGAACTAGATATAAACCCTTATATTAATTTCGTTACATCGCGAAATACTGCTTCTCTTTTCCTTACTTTCAGCGACGTCTGTTGGCTTTTTCACATATTCAAGTACTTTGTTTCATTTCAATCATCAGGTTATTTTCGAGTTTATTCTCAAACTGTTAGAGGAGAGTACATTTTTAACTCATAATATGAGCATACGTTATTTTGAAGAATATTTCTAACCTACAAAATTATATGTTAAATCAGAGTATATATGTCTAACTTATAATAAACTCATACATTATTTTCGAGTTTTTTTCTATCCTCTGAAAAACCTAAACACATTTGCAAGGTTAAGTTTGTGTATATTTGTAACCAAAAGTATTACAAATTAAAAATAAGTGCTGAAGTAACTCAGTAGCAACGAAATTTTGAAGTTATATTCTAACTTAAAAAATAAGTAATATTCTAGCTTAAAAACTAAGTTAGTGTTTAGTTAGAAGGTAATCTGGTTAGATTATAACGATTAAGTAACCTGTTTGTAACAAAAGCGAAAGTTATAAAATAACCTAGGTTAGATTTTGCTACTTGGGTCACGAGGGACCTGTTACAACCTCTTCATCTGCAGATTTCATGAAGCCATGGACGAACCTAGAAGATGACGACTTCTCATCCGAGGCGGATGAGCAGTAGGATGGCCGAATGTGGAAACGGTTTCCAAACACAACTACATAAAACAAAACACGAACAAAAAGAAAACAACATATTCTAAAACCCAGTAGCTGGAGAAGTCAGTCAGTCAGTTACGCCGGTTACGAAGAGGCTGATTCCGCCAAGCAGAGTTAAGAAATCTTAACTTTAAATAAAATAATTGAGATATTTTTTGTTTATCATTTTAACGAATTAGTTTGGTTCTTTAATTATATTTTCTTTATAAAAAATACTCGAATTTAAAAGGCCGTTATTTTTTTTTTCTTAATCTTACCCCACATTTATTTGACATCAACCAAATATTTATTACACTATTAAACGCAACATTAAGCAAATTTAATATAATTTATTTGACATTATAATAAATAAACCCAACACTTTATTAAATATATCAAAATAATCTGAATAATTAGTGCGGTAAAAGAAAGCCAAAAAAATGAAGAATAGGTATAGTCTGGTAACAGCAAGATTATTATTTTATCCTGGGGTACCACCATACTGGGGTACCGTATACTCCTAAGTTTTGAACCTCGTGAGCCTTGTGCTACTTCTGTTATAAACAATTAAAGTTTTTTACCGCGTTTTTCGAACTTAAAATGTGAATTAATCCGGTTCTATAAGTCGGATCGGGGCAAAATAAAAACCATTCTCTTCGTAATAAAATTGCCAATAAATCCTTGTTGGTTTCAATTTCAAGTCTCTGAGCTACGTACATAACCTACAAAATTCAAAAAACAGTATTTTTTTCATTTTAGTGCCCAAGACCGTCAACTACACCAATTAGCATCAAATTTTCAGAAAATATACTTTTTGATGTTATAAAAAGACTCTGAAAAATTGGTGTCAAAATACTGAACCCATTGGCCAAAACTACATTTGTTATCTAAAATTTGACATGCCCGTCATTTTATGCCATTAGGTTGGACCTGAAAATTTCGTAAATGTAGATATCAGCTTTGGAATGCAATAAAAAAAAAATTTCTGTTATGTAATTTTGGTTACTACTTTTACATTTGTTTATAACTCAAATAACAACAATTGCATTTTTTCGGCCATTTTGAAAAATAAATTTAAAATGGTTCATCAGATCTGGTAGAGAGTTATGGGACCTTTAATTTAAAAAAATAAAGTTCATTTTCGTTAACGTGAACTCGAGATATTTAGCTTATTGCATTTTGCCCAATTGTTAATTAACAAATGTACATTGTGAGCTAAAATTTGGACTGTATCATTTTGAAGCCTATTCATTTCATGTAATAAATTCAAAAAAAATTGAAGGTTTATAGAAACTTATACAAGCATTGCCATGTAAGTATTGCTAAAGCCCTAGACAGACATGTGATATCGATATCATAATAACTATAATATTATGATATTTGTATTTATCTGTCACCCTTATATCATAATATCAAACACAACAACATATTAACGTAATATTGAAACGCAGCCAATTTTCACAATATAAAAGTGATGGGAGCAACGCTATTTCTTGCTAGCGGGAATATCATTTCGAGCTGCTGACGGTTGATGTTGCTTGATGAAATTCATATGACCTTTGATCGATGGCGTACATAGTACGCAAGATCGACAAGCTTTAGTTATGATAGCCATTTATATATCACCTGGGAACAGTATGATAGATATTGTGGACTTCATTGCAAGATTACATATACCTACATAGAACATCTATAGTTGTGCCGTACATATTTACATTATACTTAATACGTAGTAGATAGTAGACTAGTAGACAATACATATCAAATATCACATACTCAACTTCTATCTGCCCCCTTCGGTCTAAACTGAAATCTAAACTCAACTCTTAAGTCAATTCAACTCAACTGTTAACGGATATTTCAACTTATAGCAACTTGTAACTCAAGCCAATTTAACTCAAATTACCTCTTCTCAACTCATCCCAAGCCTTAACTCAACTCTTAACCTAATTCCGAAAAATCAAATCAACCCAACTCAATTAAACTCAACTGATTTTTTAACCCATCTCACAATTCAACCTCGACTCAACTATTAACTTAATTTAACTCATCACAACTTATGTCATCTCAACTTACCTCAGCTCAACTTAACTTACCTCAACTCAACTCAACTCAGCTCATTTAAACTGGACTGTTAACCGAACTCTGAATCTAACTCAAAATATATTACGATACACCGTTTGCGGTCACGGCATACGGGTCGGTCGCCAATAGATATTTCACATGAAAAATTTCCAGTTAACGGTGACGATTTCTCTAGGTTTATTTCCCGTACAACGTCGCTTAAAAACTCCGCTTTAAAAAGTGCAAAGTAGGTACAGTGCCGGTTTTAGCTCTACCAGCGCCCCTGGGCAAGATTTCCAAATCGCCCCCTATTTGCTATACAAACCGATGTGAAAAAAAGGAGGAAATAAAACAAGGGAAAGAATGAAATAATAACCATTTATTTACAAAAAACTAAGAGTTTTACTTTTCTTGCTTTTCTATCGGTAAACTCTCTTATTAATACACTGAAGTCTACATATGTTTTCCGCAATCTCATTTTCGATTGACAAAGTTGCCAAGATAGATTTTTATCAGTTTAAGCTTTGAAAAACTTCTTTTCCCACTAGCAACCGTTACAGGTATAGTTATTAATATTCGCAATGCTATCCATACATTTGGATACAGTTCTTGTATGTTGCGATGTTTCATAAAATAGGAGGTACAATATTATATTGATCAGGCAAAAAAGATTTCAGGCTTATGAGTTCATCACACAACATTCAACAGTTAATTTAAATTGAAGATCTTCGCAGAGTTTGAGAAGGTCAGGTTTTTCTGGATTTTTTTATATCATACAGAAAAGACCAAGATTCGGAGTGCTCATTTAACTGTTCAAATCTTTCCTTGAGTGTAATTAAGGTAGTGCCCAATAGACAATTGAAAAATTCAACTTGAAATTTATTTTCTGCAGAAGTAATAGGCTCATCGCGGGCAGTTTCACCAGCTTGGCGTTTAACACGACGAATTCTTCTTGTGGCTTTAAATACAGGTTCAATTTCCAGTTCTTCAGCCATCTCTTTCGCTATTAAAATGGCGCTTTTAAAGTCCGTTTTTCTATACTCTTTAAAACAAGCGCAGCATTTTTTCAGCATTTGTGTGCATTTACCGAGATCCATGTCTATTGATTGCAAAGATTTACTAACGACAGTAATCTGTAAAAGTATATCTCACACCAAACAACCAATGAAGCTATGAAGCTGAAATCTTTTAACTGTTCGGCTAGAGTATTGGCCTCATGAGAGACTTGATCATCAGTTTTCTCAGTTGCAATAGCCAAAGTAATTAAAGCGTCATGCGTGTCACTAATTTGATAACGGACTGCTTAAACACTACTTATTCTTGCTTCCCAACGTGTTGCATTATATAATCTTAAGTGATCGGTAAGAATTTTCGATCGATAAACAGAATTTGAAAAAAATGTGAACAACCTCTGAAGTAGGTACCCCAAACAAAGTGACGGATTTTACGGACGACTTAGTGGCATCGCATAGTACGAGATTGTAACTGTGGCAGCCACAAGGTAAATAAATAGCTAAGCGGTTTAGGTCTAGAAGTCTTTTTTGGACCCCAACATTTTTTTCCTTTCATGTTTGCCTCGTTGTCATAATCCTGGCCCCTACAATTGGCCAATTCCAGTCCGTGTTTATTTAAAACATTAGTGGCCACAAAAGGAGCCCGCATTCATAAAGATACGTTTAATCTGAAGTTGCATACCTTTTTCAGCTCTATTTGAGTGGACTATTAAGGGTAACCTGGCCGCGCCGAGAATGCAACAAATCGCATCTGGCTGAGCCTTCGGCGCCCCTCCACGACTGGCGCCCTGGGCGGTCGCCCAACCGCGCCCTACCCTAACGCCGCTACTGAGTAGGTATATAGTACATAGTAGAGATGGGAAAAACGGATCTTTTACAAGAGCTGACTAGCCGGTTCTGCGTCTTTCAAAAGATCCGACTCCAAGAGCCGGTTCAAAAGAGTCATTTCAAAAAAAGTTCTGTGGAGTCTTCAGAACACCGGATCCATATATAAACTTTCGGTTCGTTCAGCTCAACTCAATTCAAAGCCTATTTTGAGTTAAAAGCTCACTAAAAATGGTGTGAAATGCTATGAACTAAGTTAAAATTTGAACATTTTGCATCAACCACTGTGTATGTAATGTGATAAGAAATGTCGGATGATAAACTAGTTTTAGTTTTAATACCAATTCTACGAAATAGGAATTTTTAATTCATTCAATTTTATTGAATACCTAAATTTGGATTTCCATACCAAGTATTATATTATGTAAGTCGAAAATAAAAATTTCACTAGCGTCCATTAATATCCTTAATTTTATTCCCACATTGATTTTTGACATTGGGCTTTACAAAATATAAGTATAATACGGAATATTGAAATCCTGAAACTATCTCTATCAAATTAATAATTATTTGCAGTTAAATCGATTTAGTCGTTTTTCATTTATGCGAAGCTTAGACGATACAAGAAAATAAATAAATATACAATAATATTATCTTATCTCATTAAAAAAATTCGGGATACCATTATTTCACATTTTTTTCATCAATGCAATGTAATGCATTTTACCTCATTTCAGGCCTCACTTATTTCAACAACAACAAAGCTCTCAAGATTTCCTGAAATTCAAAAGCACAACCGCACAACAGCAAGTTTAGCTGGTGTGTGAAGAAGTGCAAGATCCGATCGTTCATGAAAGACCCGTGACTCTTTAAGAACAGACTCGGTTCAGAACCGCGAACCAATTCATTAACTCATTTTAGGCAGGCCGTATACCAAAGCTTCATATACAGCTTTTCGTCACAGATACTTTGTCGATATATGTAGCAAAGCGGCATGTGACGATTTGTACCATATAATAAGCTTATCAAGCTTTGGTATACCATATCTAGCCATCTCTAGTATATAGTTCATAGTTCATATTACATAGTACATAGTATATAGTAGATAGTACATAGTTCATAGCATATAGTACATACTACATACTACATAGTACATAGTATATAGTACATAGTACGTAGTACATAATACGTAGTGTATAGTACGTAGTACATAGTATATAGTACATACATAGTACAAACTAGATAGTACAGTATATAGTACATAATACACTGTACCACAGTACACTAATACATAAGTCACTCTAGTTAACGGTGACGATTTTTCTAGGTTTCTTCCGGAAAACGTAGCTAAAAATGCTTCGCTTCAAAAAAATCAACTTAATAGCAAAAAATTATTCCCGTTTTGGTGCATATTTAATCCCAATATTAATTTCAACAAAAAAGTCTCGAATGACAAGGATTTTTAACAGTGTATGATAAAAGCGAGCAACGTCACTCTATTAGTTTAAAAACCCAAATTACCGGTTCATATATGTATGTTTATTCTCAAGCCCATCTCAATCAGTCTCACTGCGCCCTCTTGTGGAGTGCAGTCGCCACTGCAAACAAATTTCGAAGGGGAAATTACAATCCGCGTGAAATTTGTTCTATTCATACACGCAATTTTAATGTGCACAGAATTCTCATTTCCCCACAGTCTGCATTGCCGAACTCACAACAACCAAGAGTCCAAACGCAAGGTTCAAGCTTAAACTATCACATAAAAAAAGAGATCTCACTCTTTTGAATATTTCTTGCAGTTACACCAACCAAAAAAGTTCATTATCGCAAGAAGTTTTGTAAAATAATATTTGAAATAAATCGAAAATTAGAAAGAAAGTTTTATAAAAGAATAGTAAACAAAAATCGAGAAAAATTTACAAAATAAACAGCCTTACTGGGCATGGGCAAATATACACTACAGTCCGGGAGGTCCCATTGCATTTTGGATGGTCATTTCAGGAGACTTAATTTTTTGAAGTAAAACTTCTTTACGCGCGTCTATGCTTAAAAATTTCCTTGAGAGCGAATAGGTTTCATGCGCATCACGCTCTCACACATTGAAAAATCGTCAGAGCTTTCGTATAACGCTTGAAATGGGGTGGACGGGGCACAAGAGGCGAATAATAATGCTGTAAACATGCTAAGGGCGAAAATAGTTTCCACAGCGACTGGCAAAAACGAATAGAACACACAGCTTTTCTATGAGTATGAAGGGTGCAGCACAATATGCAGACCACTCGACGACGAGGTCGCCGAGCGTGGCGACTCAATCAATCCAAGTTCTATTTCGTAGCCGTCGCCCCTGAAAATTGCCTGGGCGGTGTGACATGGGATTGAGTTACCCCTGCAAACATTCTCTCGACTCGTCGCTTAAACGACTCGTTAACGAGTCAAGAATTGCTCGCCCAAAACTTGTTTCTCGACTCGTCGCTTTAACGATTCGTTTACGATTCGAGAATCACTCGCCAAAATCTTGGTCTTTACGATTCGAGAATCACTCGCCAAAATCTTAATATGAAAGAATTAATATATAATATCCATTATAAGCCCTTTTTTTTATATTTTTTGTACAATTTCTTCTCCCGCCCCCATCAAAGAAAATGAATAAGGAGCTCTTCGATTTTAAGTCGCTACTACGAGTCGTTATCGAGTCGTCAAAGCGATTTGCTATAGTATTCCGTTTTCGTCTTTTACAAATCGATATCGTTTCGATAACGACTCTCATCTCGAAGCCTTCTCGAAGTCTTCTCGAAGATTTCGCGACTCGTTTTCGAATCGCTACTACGAGTCGTTATTGAGTCGTCAAAGCGATTTGCTATAGCATTCCGTTTTCGTCTTTTACAAATCGATATCGTTTCGATAACGACTCTCGTCTCGAAGTCTTCTCGAAGATTTCGCGATTCGTTTTCGAGTCGTTCTCGAGTCGTAATGTTTGCAGGGACTATTCTCGTATGTTCCTGCGCGCGTGTGTAGCATAGGGCATTTTCTACCCACACATACAAGACAGCCGCAAGGCACACAAAGTTTTGAGAGCTGATATTTCTCATACATTTTGTTAACAACTTGGCGGAATTTTCTTAGTTTTTTCTATTTTATCATTAATTTATTCAATAGAAAGTAAGTTTTATAACATCAAACTAATTCAGCAATTGAAAATTATTTGTATGTCATTTAATTTATATTACCAGTGCCTAATATTTGTGCTGTAGTTTGATGTAGTAAGCGGGGTGACCGGGACAACGAAAAAATTTTCAAATTTCCGAAAATTTATAAAAGAACCGAGAAAAGGGTATCATTATTGTCAAAATTAAAACACGAAAAGTGGTTAGCGGCTCTTAAACGAAAAGATTTAAACGCGGGGATGTTTTGGTTAAGAGTTTCAAGTTTTGGCATTTTTACTGCCCAAGTACTGGATCCATCCTTCGAAGGTTTTATATATGCTTTCAAACCGTTAAAAGCTCTAAAACTTTCTCTGCTATAAGCACTTAGCCGATCTATTAAATATTCTACGATATCAAATTGCACATTTTTTGGCAAAGCACTTCGAGAGAAATTGTTATCATTCAATTTATACAGATACAGGCCATCGCAATAATTTCCAATTTTACACTCATACCGATTTTGAACACTACAATAAACAGAAACGAAAGCACTTAATCAAAAGATGAACTGGTATTTAGATTGCGTATTAAAAATGTGAGCTGTTATTTCACATTTTATTTTCTAAAAATAAATTTTTAAAAACCGACTTCAGCAAAACCAAAAATAATGCACAAAAAACCAAAAATAATGCACAAAAAAGGATAAAATAATTGTTTGAAATTCTTTACAACATTAATCCAATCAGAATGGATTTAATAAGAAGAATCACTTTTAAAGACGGTGCCAGGTAGTAGTTGACTTTCATTGCATTAACTATTGCTGCGAAAATTGTATTCATTTCTTTGTTAGCCTTATGCCCTTAATACATCACCCCGAAAACAGGTGTTGGCACCGTCTTCAAAAGTGATTCTTCTTATTAAATCCATTCTGATTGGATTAATGTTGTAAAGAATTTCAAACAATTATTTTATCCTTTTTTGTGCATTATTTTTGGTTTTTTGTGCATTATTTTTGGTTTTGCTGAAGTCGGTTTTTAAAAATTTATTTTATTTCGTACTTTTTAGTCCGTTAATTTTTTTTCGGGGGCAATATAAGAAAACATTATTTATTACGAGAAGTATGACACTCAGCCGCGCGCCGTCGAAAAGAATTGAGGCAGTAGCTAAATAGTTTTTGCAGTAATCTATTTGCGTATTTTCGGAGCAATTTAAAAAAAAAATTATTTAATAAAAAAAAAAATTCCCCAAAGGAAATTAAAAAGAAATATTTATTGTGTCGATTGAAAAAAGAATTGCTCCAGGTCAAAGAACCGAACTCGCAACCTCGAGGACGAGAGGCAAGCCTCTCAGTCGTTGTGCTACGGGAGATTGTTACAACAAGATGGCTAAATCCGTAAATAAAGCTTTTCAGAAACTGCTTTAAATAGAATTTCATTCCAAAGGAATACTCTCTACAGTCTGCATGAGTAGAGTATGCATGAAATTTCTCACCGAAGAGTTTGTAATTCTTTACAACATTAATCCAATCAGAATGGATTTTAGAAAGAGAAAAAAAGAAAAGAAGTCGAACTACCCTCCGGGGTTTGAACCCGCAATTTTTATTTGCAGGTCAACGCCTTTGCCGATTCATCCACCGGCCTCTTCTCGAGCACGCGATGATAAAGTAATTTGTTCGCTGCCTTTGAAAATACTTCTATCCGTTCAAGGTGTACTAATTTTACCAGTTTTTTACGCCTACCTTCGAACTCCTTTATCAGAATTTAAAAAAAATTGTACGGGACCACCGTGGGAAACTACCCTTTCAAACAAAAAAGAAAAAAAGCAAAAAAGTCATTGCGCTACAAAGTTATGCGTGAACAGGACCAAAAAATACCTACGCGTCGAATTGATAACCTCCTCCTTTTTTGAAGTCGGTTAAAAATAGCTAATATTTAGTTTTTTCCAATAAAAATATTACCTACTCCACACTTTCCCTATTCATCTTGCCGGCCTGTCATCGTATGGGCGCCTTGCGGCTCTCCGATACATTGCCATTTGATGACGTGTCAGAAAATGCCCTATTCGGATGTCGAAGATGATTATTCTTGTGCGTGCTTTTTAATTTGTGTGCACCGTCGCCGTCGCCCTTAGCATCCCAGCGGGAAATGGAGGGCTCCAATAGCGCTGTTTGAGCACTCCTTAAAAAGCTTACAGCGCTCCCGTTACGCTCCAGTTCCATATACTTTTTAACATTGCATGTCATTGCAAGGGAGCATACGTTTTTATGCTCCTTCAAAAGCGTTCTAGGAGCATTATAAAAAAGCTTTTTAATAAAGAATTTTCATGGACGCCTGTGGATATGTGATCCGGGTATCAAAAAGCTTTTATTTTGTTTATCTTTTGTAATTGCCTTTTACTTTCCAAGCGCGAGTGTGATTTTACCAAAGCAGGCCCCCAACTAAATTCTAACCACTTTTAAAGCTGCTTGTCTTTCGTATCGAACGAGACCCAGTAGGAATTCTTGGTAGCACTTACCGATGGAGCACTGATATAAGCAGTCATCTGGTAAGGGGTAGTCCTATTTTCTTAGGTGTTAGAAGAGCCCTTATATAACGCATTACAAGAGAAGGCAGATGGTAAGGGGTAATCCAGAATTAGACCCAAAGAAGTTAGAAATTTGCCCGATGACTCAAATACCATTACAAATATACGAAAACAAATGAGTCATCGGGTAAATTTCTAACTTCGTTGGGTCGAATTCTGGATTACTCCTTACCATCTGCCTTCTCTTGTAATGCGTTATATAAGGGGTCATCGATGTAGTAAAAAGTAAGGCCTTACCTCCTATGACATCGTGTGTAAAAATAAGCACGTCTGTAAGGGGTATGGTAAGGCCTACCCCTTACTAGTGAGGGCTCATTTCAGTACTTCTGTAAGCTTACAAGTCCTACTGGGGAGCCGGTCCATTGAGTATGCCAATGCCACCCTTTATTGGTCGTCAAGATAATCGCTAATTTTCTTCGTTCTATAAAATTTATGAAAGCTCCGCTAATGCTCGCTGGGGAGCATATTTAACAGCGCTCAAAGTAAGCTCCTCTGAACAGCAATTTTTCCCACTGGGATGTTTACAGCATAAACTCGAGTCCATATAACCACGGACTTAACTATCTGTAATACCATAACCTATATAGAAGGTTATGGTAATACAGATGTCCGCTTCATACAAAATTTTGGCACCAGCAAATTGCTGGGTAGGATTTACTACATATCCTAAAGCTTCGCCTTAGGATACACATTCCACAAAGCTCTCCGCGCATTTCCCCAAGTTCTCTGTTGATAGACAAAGGAAGAGAGGCAGGGCATGGTGGCTACGGAGCTTCGTTCCACATGGACGAAATGAAGTTTTTCGCCTGCTCCACCTCTCACTCACTTTGCCATATCAGCCAGGCAGCAGACGAGAAAATTTTTTTGTTCTCACGCGCAGGATGGATTTTTTTTCATAGCCATTATGGCAGGTCAGGATTTTGTTTTTTTCTTGTTTTCAGGCATATATGAATATTTCTCCAATGAAATGGAATATTCTTTTTAGATAACTTTTCATGTTCAAGGCCATTTCGTTTCATTTCGCATTTCCCGGTCTTTGATAGTTGTTCCTGGCCTAAGATTTCAGGTGCGTGGGACATAATCTATTTGAATTGTATTTGATTAGCCAAGGCCTCAGGCGCAGGGCACCGCCGCACAGTGGGGCAAATAGCTCATTTTTTGGACAAGCGACAATTCCCAAGCCTGGAATTAATGAAATTTGAAAAAAAATTTTTTAAACTATTCGTGATAAAATCGCCTTTAATTCTATCGAGCCAGAATTTTGAAATTTGAAAATTAAAGATGGCTAATATGGCGGACATAAATTTGGTAAGAAAATTATATTTTTTTCGTAAGATTCTTTAAAATTATTGAAATTAATTATTATTAATTAATTTTTGGTTTCCAAAAAAATCCCCAAAGTAACAATTTATTAAAATATTAAAGAATCTTTTGTCAAAAATTTAATTTTCTTACAAAATTTATGTCCGCCATATTGGATTAGCCATCTTTAATTTTCAAATTTCAAAATTCTGGCTAGATAGAATTAAAGGCAATTTTATCACGAATAGTTTAAAAAAATTTTTTAAGTTTCATTAATCCCATGCTTGGGAATTGTCGCTTGTCCAAAAAATGAGCTATTTGCCCCACTGTGCGCCGACCGGATGGATTTTTTAATTTCCAATTTTTTAATATGGTTATTTGAAATGGTGAATTGTCGCAGGTCATGATTTTGCTTTTTTGTTGCATGCGGGCATATTATTTTTCCGATGAAATGGAATATTCTTTTTAGATTACTTTTCGTATTTAAGGCATTATGCTACATTTTGTTTCCGGCCGTAGATTTCAGGTATAATTTATACTTCGGAATCGAATAAAAAAAATGTTTTACAAATTAAATTTATGCCTTTATTTCTTGAGTTTATAAAATTGACCAACTCTAACTTAATTTTTTATTAGTTATGCACCTAGCAGGTGATGGGTAATTATGCTGATTTCTAGATTCCTATAGAATGTGAAAATCTTTATGAGTCAACCGTCTAGACCAACGGTGGGCAACCTCCGGCCCGCGGGCCACCTACGGCCCGCGAAAAGTTTCCATCCGGCCCGCGAGATCTTTAGAAGAAATTATAAAAAAATATTTTTCGATGTAATTCTTCTTGGTCTTGCAGTCTTGTCTTGGTATTGCACCTTTAGCAAGATCAAGACCAAGACCTAGCTATGCTCGCAAGTCCAAGATCAAGACTTAGCTATGTTCGCAAGACCAAGACCGAAACTTAGCTGTGTTCGCAAGACCAAGGCCAAGACTTACTGTGCAAGAACAAGATCAAGATTATATCAGTTCTTGCGTTTGTTTATCACTAATAGCAACATGTATGTTCATAATTTAGTACTAATGTTAAAACTTATACCCATTAGGGTATGTTACATATACTATGCATCATTTCTTTTATTATCCACATACATAACTAGGTTTAATAGACAAGAAGTTGCAGGGAAGTCCCAGACTCAGAAAACTTGTCAGGCTCACCCATCCACCACACTAACACAATTATAACATCGGTGACGGTGGTCTGAGGAAACTATGAGAACTTCGTATTTCCAATGTCGCTTCGCCTTATTTCAAGTTGGAAATTTCACTGCCTCAAAAGAAGTAAGAAATGCCTCTCCAGTTCGTATTTACAACCTCACCGCGCCTCATTTCAAGTTAAATTTTACTGCCAAAAGAAGTAAGAAAGAAGAAATCCTTATCTCTCCACTGCGTATTTACAATAACACCTTGCCTCATTTATCTCGATACACACTCATATACCAGTAGGACATTATTTTTGAACCGGTACATTTCAAAAAATTTAGGCCTCAGAACAATTTACCATCGCGACAAAAATTTACTGCTTCATGTATGTAAGTCCACCTCAATTTTATAAAAATTACAGGTCACAAGGTGTCAATTGACTACTACGGCCCGCGGAAAAAATGTAACATTTAATCTGGCCCACGTTATAAAAAGGTTGCCCACCCTTGGTCTAGAAATGACACACACGCTAAAGGTAGCCAAACAAGGGATCCTGACAATAAACGAACCCTGCCAGGTTCAAGTAAAAGACAAGACATTAATATACACAAACCAGGCGAAGGAAACATACCAACTGGATCAACGACCGTACTTCTCTGGCATAGGGACCACAAATTACAGTCTAGAAATACCAAAAACTCAAACGGACATCAACACAAATGACATCAAATTGATAACCGGGGACGAAACCAATAAGGTACTACAAGAGGGCGCCAAATCCCTCGAATCAATAAGCGCCCAATTAGATCGAGTAACACAAAGGCACACACACGTACTATCGACCACCTCCTTCTCACTAAGTGGTATAACCATACTAGCTGTCCTAGGGTATCTACTCTACCAAATCACCCCCTGGCTAAGGAAAAAGGTTAGGACCCAAAACACTCAAACACAAGGCACACCAGAAAACAGCACACAAGTATATGCAGAGGTGCAGGGAAACACAGAAGGGAAGCAACCGGGAGCAATACCAAAACCACTAATCCGGTCCCAGACACTACCCAGAAGCGCCTCCCATCAACTAGTTTAAGCAGCACTACTATTAGTCCAAACCCGTTAACAGTAGACACAAAAACAAGAAAAATAAAGGAGTAAAAATTGAGTAAAACAAGCCTTTGCTATTAACACTAACCCTCTCAAGTAATTCCCTCTCCTTATCTAAACTTAATTCGTGTTGTAAGGACATACTCTACTGGGAACTTTGTACAACCAATCTCATTCACCGGCTGATGGCATTTTAATTGGTAATTTTAGTGCCAAGTGCTTAAGCATATCATAACACATAGCCATAACACATATCATAATGTCACTTACGTGATAATATAAGCATGGTTACCCACTTCTTCTTTTTTAACGGCTCTACAACCGGGACCCGGTACTGACCTCCGCAACTGTCACTCCAACGATCCCAATTCTAAGCCGATGTCTTCTAGTTTGGCATCCCTAAGCGGAGGTTGGGTCTCCCTCGCTGTCGCACATGTGAGGACCGGAAAGACCATCGTCTTATGATTAGGAAACTTCATCCGGGGATATCATCACCCCCGAATGAGTTCGGAATAGGAGAAACTCATCCTAGGATACCTAACCACCCCCGAACGGGTCCAGAATCTGAAAAATAGAGAAGATCATTCGGAGATATCTTATCACCCCCGAATGAGTACAGAACCTGAAAAGCAAAAGCTAAGTAGTTTGAATATCCCGCTGATGAGTCCACAAAACAAAAAAAACAAAAAAACTCCTATACTTACAAAGACCTAAACGGGATACCTGACCTTCCCGAATGCTATAGACCAAACACCTAAACACAAAAAAAAAACAAAAATCAACAAGCAAAAACAGAACCTGAAAAGCAAAACCTCAGAAAAGAAAGACAAAAATAAGTTACTTGTGATTTATTCGAAGTAACATAGAAACGAAATTTTTATTATTTTTTTTCTCCTTCATTAAACAAAATCGTCTTGGGACAATTACTCCAGAGCAGTGGCAAAGGAGGAGACGCTCTCACGTCCCCCTCCGCTGCACTGCCCTGCAGCATCCTCCACTAGGTCGGGGCTTCGTCCCTCGACGCTACGGTGCCCAGACAACTGGGGGCGAAATCCCCGGTTACGCCGACGTCGCCTGGGTTCTCGGCGGATGGGGCACTCTTGAACTCGATGAGCCCTGGAACGACAGCGGAGACAAGGTCGTCTAAACCCCACGTTGGGCGATGTAGCTGGTCTTGGGACGATGGAGTCAGGAGACCTGGGGGCCAAAAACAACACCCGCAAGGAAGCCGCGCTGATCGCCAGATCTCGTAATAACCGTACACACTCCGCTAGCACCTCCGAAATACGTTCGAAACTGAAAGAAAAAAAAGGGGAATTTTTTACTTTTTGAAAATAAAAACACAAAAAAAAAATAATAATAAAATAATAATATATATATAATAATGGAAAACCCTTACTCCATGGTAGAGGAGAGGAGGGTATTATGGAATAGTCGGGGAATATGGAATACCGAGGTTTTGGCTGTGTTTGTTGCTGCTGTTATGTCGGAATATCATGATCTAGTCAAGAAAAACTCCCATGATGCAATGCAGTGAGAGTTGAGAGCTTGTTGATGCCGTACCACTCGCTACAGAACAAAATGTGTTTAATGATTTTCAAGAGTTTCTGTTGGTAAGTTTTCAAACATTTGAATCTACCAGTATACATGTGTCTTGAACATTGATGTTAAGCACTACAAACACTAAAAGAATTGCAGTTTGTTATACTGTGGTCGTTTTTTAATTGACAATTTTTTGTCCATCAGTTTAAAGGTTCATTTTCCAAGATGGCTTGTCGGGTATTATGGAATACATGGTATTCCATATAACCCAAAAAAATAAACTGAATAAAAATGAGGTTTGAGCATAATATTGATAGCTAAATAATAATTATTAATTATATAAATAGCAATATAGTCTAATTTATAACCATAGTACATTTTTTAAAAAAAACATTGGTTGAGACCACCTATCCCATATTACCCGACTATTCCATATTAACCTCCAATTGCAACTTTTTTTTAAACACATTTTTTTATAACAAGAAAATAAATAGTAGTTTTTTTACAAGTGACAGTTCATGATAATTAGTTATAGTATGCACTCATAATGATTTTGAGGATTTTTATTCAAAAACCAGTTAGTAATTTTTAGAAATGTAAATGGTATTCCATAATACCCTCCTCTCCTCTATATCCTTGTAGGTCACTAGTCCAAACGGGAATAAAATCACTCGACTTAAAAAGTACAATAGTACTTAGGAGGTACCTACAAAAATCGCAAGATCAGCAGAAAACAGTAACAAACAAAAAGTAAAAGAAAAAACACTCACAATACTCCAGGTGACATACAACACCGAACGAAATACTCTTTACCGACAAACCAAAAAACAAAAACAATTTTTTCTCACAACAAGTGCAAGTCAAAATATATACAAAAACAAGAACAAATCTTCCTCGCCCCAAACGAAGATAAGAGAATCGCCCACTCAACTTCGTATCGAAGCGATTCTCTTGTTCCGGGGGGGAAGGAATGTTGTGTAAATAAAAATGCACGGGGCCAGTAAATGACCCGTGCAAAACATTAAAAAGGTTGTAACATGAAACCGCCAAGAAATTGGCAGAGGAAAACTTTGCGCAATTTGCCTTGGACGGGAATAAAAAGCCCGTAAGCAAATTGCGCAAGTTCCGCCAGCATTGGAAAGAAAAGCCGACGGGTGCGTTTTTCCGGCCGGCGCCCTCAGCCTTGGGTGAAAGACCAGCAGCTGACTTTTGCCCCAAGGTCGACGGCCCGGAAGAAATTCGCAACGGCGGATTTTCTTGGAAAAAGCTTTTTCAAGCTGAGATCGATCGATTGATCGACCAAGGAGAGTGTTAATGTAACTTTCATACGCGACGGGCGTTTTTGGTATTGGAAGAGTATTGATTGAACTACGATCGCGGGCGGATTGAACTTTTAGTTTTTCTTGGATTGTGTGTGGTCGATTGTGCTTGTTGTTTGTTTATAGTAAACTTTTTAAGATTCCAAGTTCTTTCATTTATAAGTACATTATATAACTTTGTGAAGATTTTAAGTTCATTAATTTACCAATACATTATATAACTGTTGTGAAGATTTTAAGTTCATTAATTTACCAGTACATTACATAAGTGTTGTGAAGATTTTAAGTTCATTAAATTACCAGTACATTCAGGGCTGTCGGCCCGGCCTTCCTAAAGGGGCCCGTAAGTCTTATTCACCAATACAAATTTTTTGTATTTTTTTCTCCTAAAATTCTTACCAATTTGAAGAAATTTTCCTAAGAATCGTAAATTACCAAATAATAAATGAATTTAGAAGCAAAAACAAGAAATTGTTCAGAAGTTTTTTTTTAAATTTAGCGCATTTATTTTACCGGGCTGCACGTGCCGCGATTGAATGAAGGCGCTACTTATGCTAGTTGGCTACGATAGCTGTGCATCTGACTTTCTTAAGGCCCCAATACACGAGCGCTCCATCCGACCACGCTACGCCACAACAACAACACACGAAATTTCGAGTGCATACAAATTGATGCTGTTTTGGCGTGGCGTGGTCAGATGGAGCGCTCGTGTATTAGGCCCTTAACAGGAGTTGTGGACCCGGTGGGCCCCACCCACCCATCCACACGCATACATATATATTAACATTCAGGTGGAACTACACGTGCTCTATTCCAGTGTTGTTTCCATTTGAATGTGACTATGGGTTGCACAGGGCGAATAAACAGCATTTGGATTTTTCTCCAGAATATGACGTTGTGCCCCATTATATGCTCCTTTCATATTAGCACCATTGTCGTATCCTTGTGCTCGACAGTCTTCTAAAGGAATGTTATACTCTTCTAGAGTATCGACAATTAAACCAGCGATCGCCTGGCCAGTTTTTTGGTTACAATCGACGAAAGCCAGAAATCGTTCTTGAATTGTAAATATCCTTTTCTTCGAGTTAAAATGGACGTACCGCAAAATGAACGTAGTTTGATCGACGAATCGGGTGTAGCATCGACGATGATAGCGAAGTATTTGGCAGTTTTACGTTCTTCTAGTATGGCCGATTTAACGTGTTCAGCACAGATTTGAATAAATTCGTTTTGAATCTCAACCGAAAGATAGTGGACCTGCAAACGTATGTGTTGTTGTTGACTAATCCTAACCTTCTCTAAATGTTCGCGAAGTATCGGGTCGTAATGGCTGATAAGTTCTAAAACGCCCAAAAAATTGCCGTTGTTCCGTTCTCCGAGAAGATTGCTATCACCTCTGAATGATTGGCCTCTTTCGCCAAGAAACAAAATAGTGTCCAGGATTCGACGTAAAATTTCGTGCCATTTTCTGGTTTCACTGATGATCTGTTCATTTAGAAGTGTATCAATTGAAGTTTCCTCTCGAAGTCGAATCTGCAACGAGCGCGATAGTAGTGGTAATTTATCATACAGCTTTTTCCAAGCTTGGTTTTTTGAGTACCCTTCAGGTCGGCAAAGTTTTGGGCGATTGAAAGTTTTGGTACTTAACAAACGACAAGGTAAGCAATACAAAGCGTTCATACGGCTACTCCACACCAACCAATCTCGCTCCACCCTCTCCCCATTCGGCAAAGTCTTCGATAATTGCGAGGCGGGAAATGGCTCATCGTTACGATCACGTGGAATAGAAGACGGCAATGTTTGGTGACCTCGACGAATTATATCGTTCACCACGTCGAACTGCACAAATTCAGTGCATATAGTGCCTATATCATAATCACAAAGATATTTCTGTTCTTCTTGGGTCCTTCGCATGGATTGTGTTGCCCTTGAAGATGATCCATGATCAATGACGATTTCGGAGTTTTCAGTTCCCAAATTTTGAATAAGTACGTCATTGTTTGCAGCTTCCGTTGATTCGTCTCTTTCTGAAGAGACAGGTAGAACGTTGTTTTCATGGTTAAGACAAGGCGCAAGATCTAAAAGCGATAAATCATAATATTCAATCATAAAATCAGCATACTGACAATTTTTTAGTGAACAACTACTCGCTTATTTTTAAGAATTGATAAGAAAAACTTAATGACAAACAAAAATGACAAATTAACTTTTCGCCTTTTTCACATTCATGTGGTTCATATCCGTGCTTGACGCTTTTAATAATACCGCGACGTGAGACATTAAATCTAACTACTTACTTCAAACTATTTTTTAACCTTGATCTATTTGCAGAAACAAAAAAATTATTTTTCAACATAATGCGCGAATTAACAGCACGTGTTGTTCTATTTTTAATTTTAATACTTTTATTAAAGAATCAATAATATTAAAAGTACGACATTTGAACTTCTATCCTCCATAGAATTTCCAATTGTAACAATACGACTTTCGAAGCGCTTTTCTTTAACTTTTATAATTGAAGTTAATTACTTCATACTTGATTTTTTCCAATTTTTATTTTTTCGGACTTATAAATTTGAAATCACGCAATTTTTCTTGCGTAAATAAAATTTTAAAAAATTGAAAAACCTTTTTATATCGATAATATAGTTATATCCTTACCGATAAGATGCCAACTCTCATGATAGGGTGTAATACCCGGGACAGACTAGCACCATTAATGACGAATATGACGTCAGAATGACGTAGACCCATATAAAAGATATGGAAGTAAATTGGAGTCTACGTCATTCTGACGTCATATTCGTCATTAATGGTGCTAGTCTGTCCCGGGTATTAAATAAATCATGGAAAACATGATCATAATACATTCAAACCCAATTAACATTAATTGAAGCATACTCACTTTCTGAAGTTTCAGTAACATTTCCAGCAATCGAGTTTTTCGGTCCGAAATTGTATCCGAAAAGGTTTCTTTGCTGTTTTAAATGTTCCTTTTCATTTTTCTCTCGCTCTAAGCGTTCTTTGCGCTTTTGAGCTCCGGATTTGTTTGAACATAATGCTTCTAATATGAAAATTTTATTATTAATTACACTCGTCCGTCTCCCACTCGATGCACAATCTACTATTTTTACTTACTTATGTGTTATTATGTCCAATCGTCACTGTTTTCCTATTTGATTCGCACAGACAAACGACAAACAATCACAAAGTTTTGCCAGCGAGCAATAATAACAAGATGTTTGTTGATGCTGAATACTAAAATAATTATATTTGCGGATAATCGATCGAATTAAAATACACGTCGATTTGTTCTACTAACAAATTAAAATATATTTTATTTCAAAAACAAATTAGCTAAACATTTCAATCGGCATGCTTCGATTTAAAATATTACAATGCTAAAACATTAACAAGTAGAGAATAACAAAACGCCAACTAGATTTGACTTTTCTGAAGTATCAATCCATAAAGGTCATACACGGTCAAATTGGATGTGCATCCAGATTTTCATCAAACCCATGCGCGCAACGGGCTTTGACCGGCCGATTGGCTCACAATCGATAGTTTTGGTTGTACATCCGCACTTCGATGTACATCAAGTTTGACCGTGTATGGGCGTCTTAACTCATTTTATGCAAAAAACACAAGAGTATGAAAGAAACAGAAAATGTTCCTTAATTCCCCTCTTGGAATGTTTACATGAATGCACGGATATGAATGCACTAGAATGGAAGTGAAAAAGGCGAAAGTTAATTAGTCATTTTGTTTGTCATTATTTTTCCTTATCAATTCTTAAAAATAAGCGAGTACTTGTTCACTAAAAAATTGTCAGTATGCTGATTTTATGATTGAATATAATGATTTATCGCTTTTAGATCTTGCGCCTTGTCTTAACCATGAAAACAACGTTCTACCTGTCTCTTCAGAAACAGACGAATCAACGGAAGCTGCAAACAATGACGTACTTATTCAAAATTTGGGAACTGAAAACTCCGAAATCGTCATTGATCATGGATCATCTTCAAGGGCAACACAATCCATGCGAAGGACCCAAGAAGAACAGAAATATCTTTGTGATTATGATATAGGCACTATATGCACTGAATTTGTGCAGTCCGACGTGGTGAACGATATAATTCGTCGAGGTCACCAAACATTGCCGTCTTCTATTCCACGTGATCGTAACGATGAGCCATTTGCCGCCTCGCAATTATCGAAGACTTTGCCGAATGGGGAGAGGGTGGAGCGAGATTGGTTGGTGTGGAGTAGCCGTATGAACGCTTTGTATTGCTTACCTTGTCGTTTGTTAAGTACCAACACTTTCAATCGCCCAAAACTTTGCCGACCTGAAGGGTACTCAAAAAACCAAGCTTGGAAAAAGCTGTATGATAAATTACCAGCTCATGAAAACAATCAAGACCACATACAGTGCTACGTTCAATGGCGCTCGTTGCAGATTCGACTTTGAGAGGAAACTTCAATTGATACACTTCTAAATGAACAGATCATCAGTGAAACCAGAAAATGGCCCGAAATTTTACGTCGAATCCTGGACACTATTTTGTTTCTTGGCGAAAGAGGCCTATCATTCAGAGGTGATAGCAATCTTCTCGGAGAACGGAACAACGGCAATTTTTTGGGCGTTTTAGAACTTATCAGCCATTACGACCCGATACTTCGCGAACATTTAGAGAAGGTTAGGATTAGTCAACAACAACACATACGTTTGCAGGTCCACTATCTTTCGGTTGAGATTCAAAACGAATTTATTCAAATCTGTGCTGAACACGTTAAATCGGCCATACTAGAAGAACGTAAAACTGCCAAATACTTCGCTATCATCGTCGATGTTACACCCGATTCGAGCCACGTCGATCAAACTACGTTCATTTTGCGGTACGTCCATTTTAACTCGAAGAAAAGGATATTTACAATTCAAGAACGATTTCTGGCTTTCGTCGATTGTAACCAAAAAACTGGCCAGGCGATCGCTGGTTTAATTGTCGATACTCTAGAAGAGTATAACATTCCTTTAGAAGACTGTCGAGCACAAGGATACGACAATGGTGCTAATATGAAAGGAGCATATAATGGGGCACAACGTCATATTCTGGAGAAAAATCCAAATGCTGTTTATTCGCCATGTGCAACCCATAGTCTTAATTTATGTGGTGTTGACTCCGCAGAATGTTGTGAGGCAGCAATCACATTTTTTGGAGTTGTTCAGAAATGCTACACCAGTTTCAGTAGTAGTCCACAACGTTGGGAAATTCTCAAAAAAAGTATACCGGGTTCTCTTCACAGACTTTCAGATACAAGATGGTCTGCTAGAGTTCAGGCAGTTAAACCTTTTGCCAATAATATTTCAGGATTGCATGAAGCACTAGAAGGATTAACTAAACTTAATCTGACTGCAGAGACTCGTAGTGATGTCAACGGCGTTCTGAAATATATGGAAAAATTCGAGTGCATCCTGATGTCCTCAATTTGGTCGAAGATATTGACAGCTATTAATGAAAGGAGCATCATTCTTCAAGCCAGAGACGCTACTATCGACATCGAAGTTCAAAATATCGAAAGTTTGCTGTCTCAATTAAATTTGATGCGAAATCAATGGGATCACATTTTACGTGAATGCAAAACGGTTGCCATTCAATTGGGGATTTCATCAACCTTCCCTGATACCCGAAGAAGAAAACGAAAGAGGTGTTTCGATGAAAACGAAAATGACGACGACACGAATGCAGCCGATCAAGAGACCAATTTCAAAAGGAACACTTTCTACGTAATCATCGACTCGGTTATTGCGGGAATATCCAATAGGTTCAATGCCATGAAGGATTTAGATAATACTTTCTCTTTTTTATGGCAATTCACAGCGATGGACGATACCGAAATCCGAAATGCAGCCACAATTTTCGTCAAAAAACACAAATTGGACGTTTCTGAAGATTTAGGGGATGAAATGATCCATCTGAAACACATTTACAAATCCAATTTTGAAGGAGAGTTATCACCCTTTACATTGCTGAATGCGATCTTTGTTCGAAATTTAGAGACGATTTTTCCGAATGTTTGTGTTGCCCTCCGTGTATTTTGCACTATACCTGTTACTGTCTCCAGTGCTGAACGTTCATTTAGTGTTCTTGCTCGCATTAAAAACTTTCATCGATCGTGCTCTACACAAGTGCGTGTTTCAGCACTTGGCACTCTTTGCATCGAGGCCCCATTAGCTAGGCGGTTGGATTTTAATACTGTTATAAGAAATTTTGCAGCCAAGAAAGCGAGAAAAGCTAATTTACAATCATATAATTAAACGGCAAGCTTTTATTTTGTGGCACCATTTTACAGAGTTTAAACACTCCAACTATATTGAAAACTGTTTCACCGTGTAGCTCTGAGCTAAAAGAAGTGCAGCATCACAATTTTATTTATACACGGCACAATATAATGCTAAAAATTAGAAAATAATTTTACAATTAATTCCCATATGAAACGTACGCCATCTGTGGGCGATATTACACTAAAAATGTTGTGTACAGAGAAGTACTTGATTCTTAAATTAAAATCTTTTAAATGTAATACAATAAAATGTAATATGTGACATTAAGAGATAATAAAAGTTGGTTTTTTGGCATTGCTTTTTCCAACTATAAAAAATTTGTTTCATTTTTCAATTTTGTTTAATTGTTCTCGAAAAATTTTGTATTTGAACTTCTAGATTTAGATTCAAAAAAGGTATAGAAAATGGCCCTCGAATTTCGAGTGCTGGGTCCTACTAGTTGTAATTAATAATTAAATTTCTTAATTTAACATTAAAATAAAACTCTCAATTCAAAAAAGTGGACTGCTTACTTTCTGTATTTCTATTCAATACCTTGATATATCAACTTATATTATTTTATATAGCTTGTTATTAAAACAATTTGTTTCAAAAACAATTTTCCGAACATTTCTCAACCCTTTCCTTCATAGAATTAGCATATATGTTCATATTTCATTCAGCATATTCTATAGTTGTTTTTCATGCGGGGGGGAGGGCCCATAATTGTTTGTCCCCCGGGCCCGGATTTTCTCTCGACGGCCCTGAGTACATTATATAACTGCTGTGAAGACTTTAAGTTCATTAATTTACAAGTACATTATATAACTTTGTGAAGATTTTAAGTTCGTTAATTTACAAGTACATTATATAACTTTGTGAAGATTGCAAGTCCATTAATTTATAAGTGCATTATATAACTTTGTGAAGATTGTAAATTCATTAATCTACAATACACCTATAAATGACTAGAAATTGGTGAGTTTTTTATTAATTTCGATTTATCGTCTTGCGAATTCGAGTTGTTGGTGAAAACGTGAAGAGTTAAATAATAACATATATAACAGGCTTCTTCAAGAGATGCGGGGATTCTACTAAATAATATCGAACGCATTGGTTCGGGAAGTTTGTCTTGAAAAAATTTTAAACATGTTTTGATATTTGCTTGGACTGTGAACTCTGGATTAGGCTCATCTTTTATTTTGTTATTTCACCTTCTCAAAATGCTTTTAATTTGATTATATAAGTCGACACTATCAGAAGTAAAGGTCACGCTTCGTAATTCGTCAAAAATTTGTAATACCGATTTTCTATCACCAAAATTATTAGTCAAGATTAATTTTATTTCAGACCAGATTTTTACATGATTATTTATTTCAAGGATTTCCCTAGCCTTACCACATAATTTACTTTTTATTCTATTTAGCATTGAGTATTCGTAAAAATTCGAAAGACGTTGTTCCTGGAACATTCAGCAACAACAAACGCAAAGAGAAACATTCACTTTGTTTTGGATGTACTGTGTAAAGTCGTCCCAACAGGCCTACCCTAAATGGCAAGTGAAGTGCAGTGAACTTAGGTACCATTGCATATGAATGTATGAGAGTGACCAAAATGGAAGTGAAGTGGAAGTTTAATTTCGAAAAATTTCGAAAAGTCATTTAGAGACGTAAACGAAGAACTAAACAAAAGTTAAGAAAGTAAGGTTGTTCACTTGCTACACTTCTCATGAACTTTTTATTTTGGTTTATATATCAATTTTGAAAGAAATAAGGTCTACTTCACTTCTACTTCACTTCTGCGTTACTTTTCATTTAGGGTAGGCCTAATGTCTTTGCTTTCAATACGCGTGCGATAGTTGGATGTGGTTCGCCTTCTCTACGTGGCTTCCATTTTTTACCTGATTTGTTCCATGTATAATAGCGAGGGACGTCGGTATATAACAATGTTGTTGCGAATTGAGTCCTATAGTTCCAAACCGTGTCTTATCCGAAAAAATCAAAAATTCAGTTAGGTACACTACTAC
Source organism: Thereva nobilitata (assembly GCA_963855945.1). Classification (NCBI taxonomy): domain Eukaryota; kingdom Metazoa; phylum Arthropoda; class Insecta; order Diptera; family Therevidae; genus Thereva; species Thereva nobilitata. The sequence goes on from OY979695.1 coordinate 69,237,512, forward strand.
AATCTATGACCACTTCCTCACCTTTTTGAAAAATCAGGGTGTAATAAATTTCCTGCCCATTTTAATAAAACAAAACTGGGTATTTTTCCAAACTGTGTCTTATCCCATATAAATATGAGATATGAAAAACAGTTTTTCCTCATTTCTGAAAAAGTAAGGAAACTTGAAAAGACACGTTTTGGAACTATAGGACTCAATTGTCCGAAAATATCAGGTTTTTGGCACAGTGTGAAAAAGTCAGTAAGTGTAGTTTTTGGTGGCTGGAAAGCTCGATGGAGAGCATTTTCTTCAGTGAAATATACACGTTGACCGTTTTCAAGATGCACCGCAATCTGAGGCATAATGCAAAAACTCGACATTTATATACATATTTTCTTATTAACACTATATTTAATCGCGCCAATTAAAAGCTTTTACGAATTTTTCGGTGGAAGTATATAAAGAACAATGGATGCTAATATTTTACAGGTTTCCCAATGTTCACAAATATTTTTATTTTGTATATAAATTATATGTTTCTTAACTGGTGTGTTTTAGCGGGCTCCGGTAGTTATAGTATACAGTCCATAGTGCACTGTACACTGTACACACTGTACACACTGTACATACTGTACACACTGTACACTCAGTACACTCATAGTCCAGTCAAATTAGTAAATGAAATTGCATTTTAAGAGGTACAGAGTTTTTTTATTGGCATTTGTTCGGGTACATCTGACAATGATAAAAACCAAGTTTGTGGGGTCGCAGTGGCTTGGGAAAAGCCGCCATCTTGAAAAAAAAGGGAGAGCTTGTTTATATTAAATAACTCGTTTGCATGCAGTGATAGCTGATAATGATCAATGGCAAAGTTGTGGAGAATAAAATTATCTAAAAAATGAGCCCTCAACGAGCTCTGTAAGTTGATTGGGGTCAAAGTAATGGTCGGTCAAAGTTCAACCATGATCGTGTGGTGAGGGTTGAATGCAGTTTTTTGCAATTAACTCGCCAAATGTTATTTTTTTGGGTTAATACCCAGTAACAAATTTAAAGTCCTAGTAATTACCTTTAAAATGAGCCCTTAATCGTCGTTATCGCTTATGTAGTTTGCGAGTAATGCATCGCCAAATTCGCACTGGACGTGCCTGAAATAATTGATAACGCCATTTTTTTTGAATATTTCGTTAACGGTTGCTCATATGAAAAAGTAGCACGGTATACAGATGTTGTATACAAAAAATGCACGGGGCAGGTAAATGACCCGTGCAGAACATTAAAATATAAAAAGGTTCCAAGCGTAACCCGAAACCGCCAAGAAATTGGCAGAGGAAAACTTCGCGCAATTTGCCTTACGAAATAAATAAAAATAACGTAAGCAAATTGCGCAAGTTCGGGGCACTGGCAGAAAAGCCGACGGGTGCGCTTTTCCGGCCGGCGCCCTCAGCCTTGGGTGAAAGACCAGCAGCTGACTTTTGCCCCAACGTTGATGGCCCGGAAGAAATTCGCAACGGCGGATTTTCTGGAAAAAAGTTTTTTGAAACGGAGATCGATGAATTGATCAATGAATGAGATTAGTGTCGTAACCATGATCCGTGGCAGATGTCTTTAAGAGTTGATAAGAAAAAGTTTTTTCTTCCACCCTTGGTCGCGAGCGGGCGTGTCGTTTTGAGTGAAAAACCTTTGAAAAATCAAAAAATTAACATTAACTTAAATTATCAGTATCAATCATTGTGTCTAAAAAGGTGTTATAGAACGAATAAAATAGTGTTAATAAGAAGAGTTATAGAACGAATAAAATAGTGTTAATAAGAAGAGTTATAGAACGAATAAAATAGTGTTAATAAGAAGTTATTTTGATTTTATATTAGCTTAACAATAACTTTAACTTAAGGTATCAACCATTGTGTCTTTGAAAGTGGCATAGAGCGAAGAAGATAGTGTTCGTAGGAAGTTCTTTTGATTTTATATTAACTTAGCAATAATTTCAACTTAACGTGTCAATCATTGTGTCTTTAAAGGAGTTATAGAACGAATAAAATAGTGTTAATAAGAAGTTATTTTGATTTTATATTAACTTAGCAATAATTTCAACTTAATGTGTCAACCATTGTGTCTTTAAAGGAGTTATAGAACGAATAAAATAGTGTTAATAAGAAGTTATTTTGATTTTATATTAACTTAACAATAACTTCAATTTAATGAATTAATCGTTGTCTTTAAAAGTGTTAATAAACAAAAATTAGAAGACAATAATAATAAAACCAGCAACTGCTCCACCCCAACGTGTTTTGGCAACAAAAACGAAGACCCGGCGTTTGTGACAGGGAACAAATAAAGGTTAGTAAGGTATTCCACACGACCCAAATATAAACAAAGATCTGAGTTACAACGAAAAAATTACTACGTAACATTTGGCGCAGCCGGTAGGATCTGGGTGCGCTAATAATAAAAAATCGCTAACACTGCTGGTCAAGGCACACTAGACCGTTTGCCCAAGGTTGAGCCTAACTTGGGGGCAGCGTCAGCGGTTGCAAAAGTGCAGCAAATCCTAGATCCTACAAAGAACCATCGCTCGGCGGTGTTCAACAAAGTGCCTCTGTTCCAGGCGAACAAGCATACACCCCCCTAAGTAACTTCATCGAGGGAATTTTGCGGGCTTCATCCGTGCCCAGGAAACGCCCTATGTCAGAGGGCCAACCAGGGGACAACCACCACTCAGAAACCCCCCCACCGAGGGATCAACAAGCACCAGACGGCCTTTCTACAGCATCAGGGCCCAACGACACCAGCCCACCATTCAACGAGGCAGGCGAAGCAGCAACCAACATCCCGGTCGCATCAGACCTCGCAGCATTACAAGGATCCAGTCACATTCCATCAGAACACCTGATAATCCAGCGAGGGAACACATCCACGCCGACGGCTTCAACTTCAACAGAGACACCCCAGACGTCCCCCCGAATACTAAGAAGCGGGAAAGTAGTGGAAAAAGGGGTCAAACAAGTAGGTCCTAGTTTAAGTTTAGAACAAATATTACAGAGAGCGCTCGAGACAGGTGACATAAATATCACCGCGTGTCAGGCAGTGGAACGGGAGACAAATAAAATCCGTAAACGCCGCCTGACACAAGTAGATAAACTCAAACAAAGTACCGTCCAATTTAGAGAGGAATTAGCTAAATTTCAGTCTCTCGAGCGCCCTCTGCCCGGCGAAGAACCTAGCGTAGGAAACAATAATATATTAGATCACTCAAATATAAGTGAAAAAAATTGTGAAACCGAAACCAACGACCGCTCGACCACCACCCCCGCTTCGAACACCACCAGTCTCGCAGAAGAACTCCTCAATTGGATAAGCGTGTCCCTCACGGAATCGGAGAAGGACGACCTTACCCTGAACAAAACTGAAGGAAACGTTACCTCGGAAGAGGAAAAGAAACCCCTGTTGAAATTAGCCATGGCAGACGCTTACATCAAAGTCGCCAAGCTAACCTCTCAGTTAGTACCAATATTCTCTGGTGGGCATAGCCCAACCCTAGCAAGTGTGCTCCAGATGTTCTTAGGGTGCTGTCGGAGGGTAATTCAATGTTTGACGGAAGCTGAACAACCAGCATTCCTACAAATTTTCCCAACCAGGCTTCGAGGTGAAGCCTACCAACTGATAGCCGCCAGTCAACCGGCTACTTTTGACGATGCTGAGAAGCTCCTTAATAGGACGTATCTCCCAAGAGAGACGTACTAGGAACTTGTGAACAAACTAATTACCCTACGTCAGCTCCCTCTCGAACCACTAATAGCCTACACTACAAGGGGGAAACAACAGTTATCTCTATGTGAAGAGGCAGCCACAAACAAATACGGCGCAACAGCGGATCCAGTAAAAACACAACTGGCGGATTTCGCTAAAAACGCCTTAAGGAGTGGGATTACAAACCCTCATTTGTGTCAGTATTTACTGGCAGCAGGAGACGACACCTTGGACAATTTAATTCAGAAGGCCCTAGACATGGAGAGACTCCAACAAACCTCCATGTATATGCAAGCCCCGTACCAGGTGTCGCCCAACCTCCCGATATATAGTCCCTACACACAGCCAGCTCTTATGACACAAATCGAAAGTATACAACAAACAATGCCCGCTGCGAACTCTCAATACCCAAATACACAACACACCGCCCCGCCCGTAATAATCTCACCAGCAACATTCCAAAACACCAACAACCCACATGTGATGTACACTACGTATGCTACACCACCAAGCAATCACCAAAACATACAACAGCCCCCACTACAAAGCGCTCAGCAGGCGATTGCCGCTATATCTCCCACAAAACTTGCGGCGAAACTCCCGATAAATATAACCTGCAGTTACTGCCGAAATAGAGGGCACACATACACTGATTGCCTGAAACGTAAAAATACACCTATCTGTTTAATTTGTAGGTCAAACACATGATGCCAAAGACTGTCGTCAACCAACAGAACCACCAAGGCATTTTAATAATAATAATGGACGTTACCAAAATCAGGGACCCCCATTTAACAGCAATAATAATATTCACTACCCAAATCAACGATCCCAATTCCAAGGTAACAACCGATACCAGAACCAGAGGCCTCAACAGGTAAGTCAAGGCTATAATCGTTATCACAACGACCGACCCCCTAACAATGAACCCCAACAGCAAATTAACCGTCAACAACCCGCTAACAATACGAGGGCGGTATTCAACATTAGATACAGGTGTGATTTCTGCCACAGACGTGGGCACCTAGTAGACGACTGTCACCAAAGACAGCGTTGGGAATCACAACAGGCGGGAAACTCCCCGCAGTCGGACCAAGAAACCCCGGCCCGACACTAATTTCTAAAAATAATACTAAAGGGGGATCTCAAGCGCCCGAACCAAGTGTCCCACTCGTCACTCTTCCACTAGACATAAGCCTTAACGGCAAAGCCGACCTAGCAGTGGACACTGGCGCTGAGGTCAGCATATTAAAACACAAGAAACTAAAGGATCCCAACCTAATAGATTCCACAAAAAGGTGCACATTACAAACGCCATTCGGCCAAGGAAAAACACTAGGGAGCTGTCAGGGGAACTTCCTTTTCAATACCCCCTCCCATGCCCCTTCCAAATCGTACAAAACATGCCAGAGATTCCTGACGATGGCCTATTAGGATACGATTTTGTTACCAAACATTGTAACGTTGAGGGCCCAAACCAAACACTGCGATTTCCTCGCACGGAAATCAATCCAGAAGAAATTGCAATTCCACTACGCAGTAATACCACCAAATCGGAACCCAGAGAGCAGCAGGAGCAAACCCAAACCAGGGAGTATCAGTTCGCAGAAACTGAGATAATCCCCGGTGGTGTCTCCCAGGTACACTCAGAGAAGAATACCAGCTGCCTATCTCAAGATGGGTCAAGGTTGGAAAACAACCCCAACGATTTTGAGGCTCATTCAGGCATAAGTCATACAGTAGCGTTGGAGAAACCCCTTCGCTTACCAAGCCGGTCTCAAATGGTAGCGTCAATCCCACTAAGGTTAGAGGAGGAAATGCTCTGTGAATCATACGAGCCGAGCGAAGGAGTATTCCTCGCCAATGCCCTCTTACCATCTGGAACCAAAACGGTGCATGTTGGCCTCCTCAACGTTAATACCCAACCAGTAGTCCTAACGAGCCTAACTCTAACGCTCACGCCAACAAAAGACTACTCCACTATATCTCTAGCCCCCAACAACAACCCTAAGCCTCTAACGAACACTAACGACGAATGTGGGTATCCTTCAGGCTCTGAACAAGTCGGTCTCAGGAACGCCAGTACCCCATCGTCGCCCAACACAAGGCCTAAAAGTATACCCAAAAATGGTGCAACCCCGCACGGTATACCCAAAGGGAAACGGGCAAGATTAAAGTTACAACTAAAGGAAAAGGAAATCGAGACCCTCCACCAGATGAGATACATATACCCGGACTACGAAGATCCGGACCCTGAGCGCGAAGCGCGCCTCAAACAGTTAAATGAAGAAGTAAGTTTCGACCACCCCCTAACGGCCGATGAGAAACAATCCATAAAGAAACTCTGTCACGAATATGCCGATATATTTCACCTAAAAGGGGACAAACTTTCCTACACGGAAGCCATAAAACACGAAATCCCCATGATCTACGACAAATTTATAAACCAAAAAATGTACAGGTTGCCAGAGACCCAAAGACATATCATAAACGAACAGTTGGAAGAAATGTTGGATAATGACATCGTCCAACCGAGTAGAAGTCCGTGGAACTCACCCCTCCTAGTGGTTCCCAAAAAATCGGGCCCCGATGGCAAGAAAAAATGGCGCGTAGTTGTAGACTACCGCAAAATAAACGAAAACACAATAGGTGACGCATACCCACTACCAAGAATCGAGGATATCCTAGACCAACTCGGTCACTCGAGATACTTCTCCACCCTCGACTTGGCCAGTGGCTACCATCAAGTATTAGTGGAACCACAAGACCGTCCCAAGACAGCCTTTAGCACGAATTATGGACACTATGAGTTTAAACGCATGCCGTTCGGGCTAAAAGGAGCCCGGCTACGTTTCAGAGACTAATGAATTATGTCCTCACAGGCCTACAAGGCCTCGAATGCTTCGTCTACCTAGATGATATAGTCATCTACGGGAAGAACCACGAGGACCATAATTCAAAGCTCCAACGGGTATTCGACCGGTTGAGGGAAAACAACCTCAAATTACAACCGGAGAAATGCCAGTTCCTAAAGAAGGAAGTAGTCTATCTGGGTCACGTATGCTCCGAGAAAGGAGCCCTCCCCGATCCCAGAAAGACAGAATGTGTCCAAAGTTTCCCAGCGCCACGAACAATCAGGCAGGTGCAATCATTCCTAGGCCTCGCCAATTACTATAGAAAATTTATCCCAGATTTTTCTAAAATAGTACGACCTCTAACGAATTTGCTAAGAAAGGGCGTGAAATTTTCTTGGACACCGAAATGCCAGGAAGCATTTCAAACGATAAAGCGTTCCCTAGTCTCCCCACCACTGCTGATCTATCCTGACTTCGACAAACCGTTCAACCTAACAACGGACGCCAGCAGTGAGGCACTCGGAGCAGTGCTCTCCCAAGGAGACGTAGGCAAGGATCAGCCCATAGCATATGCCAGTCGCACTCTAAATAAGGCAGAACGCAATTACTCCACCATCGAGAAAGAGTTGCTCGCCATAGTATGGGCTGTAAAAAATTTTAGATGCTACCTAATGGGTCGTAAATTCACGGTCTACACAGACCACAAACCCCTAAAGGGCGTTTTCAACGTTAAAGACCCGACCACGAGACTTGTAAGATTCCATCACAAACTGTCCGAATACGACTATAATATAGAATATAAACCGGGCAAATAAATCACGAATGCTGACGCTCTCAGCCGAATTCCTCAAAGAGCAGAAGAGCCCAATACCTCCACGGTGGAAGCTCTAATTCACCAACCCGGTGAGACACCATCAATACTTCCAGAAAACGTGACTAACTCGCCTTCTACCGAAAGGCTAAAACAATGTAATGCGGTCACAAGGGCTCAGGCACAGAAGATGCAGGACAACGGTAAAGACCAGACAAGGTTTACTTGGACATTGTGGGTCCACTGGAAGAAACTATTTCAGGAAACAAGTATATCCTAACCTTCCAGGATAACCTGACCAAATTCGTCGACTGGTATGCCATGCCCAATGCAGAAGCCCAAACGGTAGCACAAATTTTCTTCGACGAAATCGTCACGCGCTACCGCATACCAAAACAAATAGTCACCGACCAGGGATCGAACTTCCTGAGTGACCTTTTTAAAGGCGTGTGTAGGCTCTTAAAAGTTAAGAAACTCCAGACTTCAGCCTACCACCCCCAGTCCAACGGTGCACTAGAACGTGCCCATAGACCCTGATCGAATACTTACGCACTATAGTAGATGAAAGCCCAAACGTTTGGGACCAGTTTTTACGTACAGCAGCGTTCGTGTACAACAATAGTGTACACGAGGGGACCAAACTCACCCCCATGGATTGCCTATATGGGTTCACCGCCGACGTCCCATCCAATCTGAAACGTACCCCGGAGCCTCTGTACAATCACGAGAGCTATTACCACCAATTGAGGTACAAACTGCAAAAATCGTACGCAATGGCAAGGAAAAATTTACTCACAAGCAAGAATCGCTCCAAAGCATATTATGATGGGAACATACGTACACTCACCCTACACATAGGAGACAAGGTCCTCCTACGCAACGAGGCCCGAAAACATAAGTTATCCCAAGTTTGGATCGGGCCCTATACCGTGGTCGCTGTCCCAAGCGCGGTAAACACCACCATAAAAATAAATAAGAGATTAGTAACTGTCCATAATAACCGCTTGAAGCCGTTTTATGAAGATAAAACCCAGCTTTAAGGAAAAGCCAGTCCCGCCAACTATTGTCTAAAAGTGTTTTACAAGGTAAAACAGCCGAATAGACGGATGGCATACGGACAACCTACACCTAACGATATAAATTACGGCCCACCAAAACTAATCTCCTATTTATTAATCTCATTACAGCGCAAAATGAGGACACTAATAGCATTATTACTGCTACACGCGACGCTGGCCGACCAAAACGTACCCCCTTACACGTTCTTGCAGATCAACGCGACTGGGGTAATCTACGAATATTTAGGAGAGCTATGGTTATATCACGATGAGTGGAACATTATCACCGAGGTCGACCTCCAAGAATTAGAGGCCCAAACAATTCTGGTGGAACAGGCGGGACAAACCGCCAAACAATTATGAAACGAAACGATACTCCCACTATGCGGAGCTCAACAGGCACACATCCACTCGATCTTAGAACACATAAAAAAACGCACGCACACCATACAAGAAATGTTACCAAAGAGTCGAAACACTAGATCTATATTCGACGGCATTGGTCACGCCCTACACTACCTGATCGGTACCATGGATGGAAACAACGAGCGGGAGATATACAGCCGGGTAGGAGAACTGGAGTGAAACCAAAAGGTCCTGGCGGATTTAGAAAAATTACAGATAACAGTGGTCAACAATACACTCCGGAAGATCCAGACACCACTGACAACCCTCCTAGACCGACAGCATAGGATCACCGAGCAGATTAGAGCCTTGAACAACGCAATAGAAGGCAGGGTAAAAGACCAGCTACGACAGGGACTAGTAACCAACCTCCTATTCCAGTTAGTGGAGATCGAATCCAGGCAAAGAACTTTGCTGGACATAATAATAACCAGTCAAAATAACAGGATCCACCCTCTACTAGTATCGCCAGAAACCCTGAACAAAGCCTATCGGGAGACTCACCCCGAATGTGAAAATTGTATACCGATCCTCCAACAGACGGCAAGGATCCATACCCATATGATCAGAGACAAATTAGTAGTAAAAATAACACTACCCATCTTCAATATGCCAAAAATGTCATACTACCAAATAAGGTGCTTTCCAACGTTATCTAACACCGGACATTCAGTAATCCCAGTCATCAACTACTCACTCATAGCGTCCGAGGTCAAATCACAACAATTCGCGCTATTTACCGCAACAGACGTCAGGAACTTCCAAAAAGTTACAGGGGAGCCTAGAACCCATTCATACGTAGGACTACCCCGATACTCAGGAATGTGCAATCAAACTACTATACCATCCAGCAGAAGAAAAGGTACAGTGCCCAATAAAGGTCCTAGAGTCACCCTCTAATGTCCTAATAAGCCTGGCAAGACCCAATACATGGCTATACGCCTTAAACACGCCGGTACCATTTCGCATTACATGCAGTAGAATGACACACACGCTGAAGGTAGCCAAACAAGGGATCCTGACAATAAACGAACCCTGCCAGGTTCGAGTAAAAGACAAGACATTAATATACACAAATCAGGCGAAGGGAACATACCAACTGGATCAACGACCGTACTTCTCAGGCATAGGGACCACAAATTACAGTCTAGAAATACCAAAGGCACAAACGGACACCAAAACAGATCACATTAAATTAATAACCGCGGACGAAACCAATAAAGTACTACAAGAGGGCGCCAAATCCCTTGAATCAATAAGCAACCAATTAGATCGGGTAACACAAAAGCACACCCACGTACTATCAACCACCTCCTTCTCACTTAGTGGTATAACCATATTAGCTGTCCTAGGATACCTAGTCTACCAAATCATCCCCTGGCTAAGGAAAAAGGTTAGAACTCAAAACACTCAGACACAAGGCACACCAGAAAACAGCACGCAAGTATATGCGGAAGTGCAGGGAAACGCAGAGGGGAAGCAACAGGGGGCCGTACCGAAACCACTAAACCGGTCTCGGACACTACCAAGGAGCGCCTCCCATCAATTAGTATAGGCGCAGCACCTCACACTAACCACCGGATGAGACAACATAAGCGGAACCTAAAGAAAACGAATGAAGTAATCGAGCTAACACTACCCTTCTAATCAAGTAATTTAACAAAATTTTTGTATGACAATTAGAACTATAAATAAATGAGCAAATATTAATAAATTCCCATTGAGGCATGTTTTCCAATAATAAAATCGTAGATAACCACAAGCATGTAGAGGAAGAACTGATCACCCCCAAATAAAGGAAATATCTCCCAATAAACGATATATGAAACAAAAAAAAATTTTTTTCGTCAAGGATATCAAATCCTCCCCCAACCTACTCCGTCCCAATATCAATTGTAAATTCTTACCCATACTTACATTCCACTAATCAAGACACCTCAATCAACTCAAGTAAGGCGAATTAAACACCTGAAAATAAATCGAACCAGAACAAAACTGAAAAAACAACAAAACAACGACAAAAAAAAAACGAAAACCAACCCTGAAAAATAGGAAGGGGAAAAACACAAAGAAGAAAAATACAAAACAAAAGTTTCTGATTCAAAAAATAGTAAATTTATTGTCCTATCAAACAACAAAATTAAACTTCATCAGCAAGCAGGATAACGTCGATGCAGGAACCCCCCTCGTCGTCGGAGGAAACACGCGAATGATCATCGCCACCTGTTGAAACAAAAGACAATTAGTAAAGCCCTACGTGTGGTAAGGAAACAAACTTTACTCACCATTGGCCAAAGCCGTGACAAAAGAGGCCACGGAAGGGGTTCCACCACTAGCACGCTCATCCGCATCATCAGCAACAGTCAACAGCTGAGATCCACCGCCACTAGATGTAACACCATGGCTCCGGGACACCCGATGACGACGCCGCCTCCTGGCCCCCCTTCTTACCGGACACTGCTGAACCCTATGGTCCAGGGACCTGCAACGCAGACAGGGCCTGAAAGGACCAGCACGTTCCGGGACGACAGGATCGGGGGCCAACAACAACATCTGAAGAGAAGCGAGATTGGCCATCAAGTCCCGAACTAGTTGAGACATCTCCGCTACAATTTCCCGCAATCGTACTAAACTAAAAGAAAATAAATTTTTAAATTACAAATACCAATATCGTAAGGGTATAATTACTTACTCCATCTTACAGCAATCAGGATTAGACAAAGACTAAGTATTCTCGAAAAACCATAGTACCTAACGGTACCAAAAAACGACAGATCAGCGAGAACAAAATCACCAACCGTCAAAACACACATAACGACCGCAAAAAACATTGGATCAACAAACAACAAAAAAAAAAGCGGGGATATATATATATTATATGTACAGATCCAAGTAAGATTATCACTTGTCCACAAACAAATTACCAAACATAAAACACACATTAAAAACTTCAATTGACATCTAACACCTAAACGCAAAAACAAAAACAAACAAAATCAAAACAAAACAAACCGATCACACAAATTTTTATTTCCATTCCAACCCCACAACTAACGCTGATAAGAGAATCGCCCACTCAACTTCGTATCACGGCGATTCTCTTGTTCCGGGGGGGAAGGAATGTTGTATACAAAAAATGCACGGGGCCGGTAAATGACCCGTGCAGAACATTAAAATATAAAAAGGTTCCAAGCGTAACCCGAAACCGCCAAGAAATTGGCAGAGGAAAACTTCGCGCAATTTGCCTTACGAAATAAATAAAAATAATGTAAGCAAATTGCGCAAGTTCGAGGCACTGGCAGAAAAGCCGACGGGTGCGCTTTTCCGGCCGGCGCCCTCAGCCTTGGGTGAAAGACCAGCAGCTGACTTTTGCCCCAAGGTTTATGGCCCGGAAGAAATTCGCAACGGCGGATTTTCTGGAAAAAAGTTTTTTGAAACGGAGATCGATGAATTGATCAATGAATGAGAGTAGTGTCGTAACCATGATCCGTGGCAGATGTCTTTAAGAGTTGATAAGAAAAAGTTTTTTCTTCCACCCTTGGTCGCGAGCGGGCGTGTCGTTTTGAGTGAAAAACCTTTGAAAAATCAAAAAATTAACATTAACTTAAATTATCAGTATCAATCATTGTGTCTAAAAAGGTGTTATAGAACGAATAAAATAGTGTTAATAAGAAGAGTTATAGAACGAATAAAATAGTGTTAATAAGAAGAGTTATAGAACGAATAAAATAGTGTTAATAAGAAGTTATTTTGATTTTATATTAGCTTAACAATAACTTTAACTTAAGGTATCAATCATTGTGTCTTTGAAAGTGGCATAGAGCGAAGAAGATAGTGTTCGTAGGAAGTTCTTTTTTGGGCAAGATTAAAGTTACAACTAAAGGAAAAGGAAATCGAGACCCTCCACCAGATGAGATACATATACCCGGACTACGAAGATCCGGACCCTGAGCGCGAAGCGCGCCTCAAACAGTTAAATGAAGAACTAAGTTTCGACCACCCAAATAGTGTTAATAAGAAGTTATTTTGATTTTATATTAGCTTAAAAATAACTTTAACTTAAGGTATCAATCATTGTGTCTTTGAAAGTGGCATAGAGCGAAGAAGATAGTGTTCGTAGGAAGTTCTTTTGATTTTATATTAACTTAGCAATAATTTCAACTTAATGTGTCAACCATTGTGTCTTTAAAGGAGTTATAGAACGAATAAAATAGTGTTAATAAGAAGTTATTTTGATTTTATATTAACTTAACAATAACTTCAATTTAATGAATTAATCGTTGTGTCCTTAAAAGTGTTAATAAACAAAAATTAGAAGACAATAATAATAAAACAAGCAACTGCTCCACCCCAACGTGTTTTGACAACAAAAACGAAGACCCGGCGTTTGTGACAGGGAACAAATAAAGGTTAGTAAGGTATTCCACACGACCCAAATATAAACAAAGATCTGAGTTACAACGAAAAAATTACTACGTAACACAGAAACAAGGTAATGTAAAAGACTGAATATCGTAGAATATCGTATTAGTGCGACGTCACTCGGCAAGTCTTCCCCATACAAAAAAGAAATAGTTGTTGTTGTTTTCTGTATTAACCTTGCCGGGTGACATCGCCTTTTTCTACGATATTCGCACTTACGATACGATATTTCGTCTTTTACATTACCTTGTTTCTGTATACCGTGAAAAAGTAGTAAATGACAGGAATACGGGCAATGAAAATATCTTTCCAACGAGGTATTGGTCGAAACTTCATGTCGTTTTATGTTCGCGATACAGCGGGTCAAAGGTCAACCGAGAGGTTTACGAATATTTTGCTGATGATTTGATTCTTTTTATTAAGTGTCTGGTTTCTTTAGTCTGTGGGAATAAGTTGCGGTGCGATAAAGAATATTTGCTGAGATAAGCACAAGTTGTGGGAACTTGTGTCTTTGAGGTGTTTGCAGCAGACGGAAAAAATGATGAGGTAGATTTTTAGGAAAATGGCAAACTGTTTTCAGGTGAAGATGTAACTATATATGTATTTATTAGAACAATTTCATATTTAACACGTTCGCGGACAGTAAAAATTTCAGCGAGCTGCAAAAATAGACAGGCAATTTTTTTTTAAACTAGTTGTCCTATCCGAAATCTGGTTAGATATATATTGTAAGAGCAGTCAGAATATCGTATTTTAACCATTATAAACAAAGAATGCTATAGCATCTACGACGATATAGCATCCAATTTTTCAACTAGGATGACGTGAATGCTATAGCATTCATTCATAGAATACATGAGAAAAAGAGGTTTATTATAGTTTCATTACATTATTTATGCAACAGTAGATCTTTATTTGTCTACATATAAAAAAATTAATAAATAAAATCCATAATTTCATGAAAACAAAACTAAATATATCAGTCCATCATTATGATTGAATGTTTTTAGGATTCCATATCCGAATTGGAGTTACTGTGATCTTCAGGAGGTAAGTGCTATTGTAGGAAGCACTGTCCAGCGCACAGTGGAGGTTTATTTACACAGTTCTGACATTATCCGTATGATGTGAATTTTATTATTTTTTGCCTGTAACAATATTTGCACCTCAGGAAATACGTTTGTAATTTAAAGGTGCAGGTAATTTTTGCCTGATAGTGTGCACCTTGAAAATTTTTTGTCACAGTGTATCTACCATGCCTTTGTGAGTTGAACACAGTCACGTGAAGCACAAAGTCACGACCATTTGAATTTTGTGGTATTTTTAAAAGCGTATTTATTAGATTGTCTCTAAAATTAAGGAAACCAATATTTGAATCATCTATCTTCTTATAAATGTAATAAGAATTCCATACAGAAATACCTAGTAGGTGGAATAGAACCTTCTTGTACCACGGATAGATTTTTTAGGTGAGGAATAATATGATATCATTTGATCACATCTGTCTACGCCAGACATATTTGCGTTGTAATTAGCAATCCCTATTCTTTGAGATACCATATTTATTTTGTACGTCAATTATTTTGGGATGGTTTTCCGTTGTGATACGAAGCATGTCCCGCTTGTCTTTCCACTTACTAACATAGACGTTTCCCTGTCTTCGCCATATACATATGTTCTCCTCTTTTCAATTCTTTTTTGCGTTACGACTTTTGGATTCATTTTGCGATTGGTACGTAAGGTTCCAGTGGTATGAGTTCTCAAACTAAGCAACCGATTGCTCAGTCCGATACTATTATAGTAGCTGTCCATAAATAATTAATGGCCTTTCGATAAATATGGTTCCAATAGTCTCATAACCACAGAATCCACTACAGATAAGGCAAACACCTCATTTGTTACTTTGCCTTTATATATATGCAGATTGAGAGCATAGCCGTCATGTGTACAAAGCTGGTAGAATTTAATTCCGTACTTATTTTTCTTTGATTTTATAAATTGCCGACCACCTAGTCTTCCTCGGTGTAGCATCATAGATTCATCTAACGATAATTTTTTTCCAGCTTTATATGCGGTTTGATATGAACTATTTACAAGCTTCAGAAGCTCGGAAATTTTAGATAATCTGTAATTAGTTAGTACGGATTCACAATTCAAGCAACGCAATAGCTGTTCAAACCTGCGCCCCGACATAGATGCCCCAAAAAAGGGGGGATAATATAACGGATTGTTAGACCAGTTCGAATGAATTGTAGGTGTCTTTATTTGAAGCTGCAACAAACAAAGGCCAAAGAATACCTCCATTTCCTGAAAGCTTGTTTCTTTGAAACTCTGTATCCGGCAATTTCTCGTACAAGGACACGGACGTGATAGTGACAACAATTTTTTCCCATATTCATTTGTGCAACTAACAATTAAATTCATTGTTTCCGTAGACCAAATTTTTTCGAAAATCCTTTCCCAGGAAGCTAATTAGAAGAAAATCGAACAAACTGCTTCTTACTAATGACATGCAATGGTAAAAAGGATATGGGTAGGGATACGGAAGGGTAGCACTTCCAAGGTGCACAAGGATAGCTTCTTCATGCATCAGTGAATGCTTCTATTCCCCGCTGGGCTACTATACTCGTCATACGCTTTCATTTGATACCCATACCGAGGGCGTTGTAAATAAAAAGGTAACCCGCCATTTTGTGTTTACCGCCATTTTGAATTTTGAATGACGCCACATAGCTAATTGTATTGTACTTGTCATATCCTTTCATTTGATACCCATGTCGGTGGTCGGGGAACACAATTGCAAAATTCGGTTACCATATTGGAACCGCCATCTTGATTTTTTTACAAAATAGTCAGATTGCATTGTCACGAGAACTATACATATGTGCAAAATTTGAAGATGATCGCTTATATGGAAGTGGGTCAAAATCAAGTTTCAAAAATGTACATAAAGATGCACCTATAAGAATGCACTTTTCGATGAAGCAATGCAATTTAAAAAAAGTGCAACACCAAAATATGGCAAAAAGTTTCTAGACGAGTTAACGAAGTGAATACAAAAAAACCCATCTCAAACCGACTTACTGCACAAAAAATTTAATGTTGACTGCTATATTTCCTCGCCTATTTACTCAATACGAAATTTGTAAAAACACGGAGAAAGTATAAAATGATATGAAAGCACCTAATGAATCAGTTGCTCATTACTTTATATAATGTACGAGTATATTATTAATTACAAAAACTTAAGGTTGTATAAAATTTAATGAATAAAAATTGCCTTTAAAATTTGAATGCTATAGCATTCATGTCATTTTGCATCACAATGAAAATGAATGCTATAGCATTCACGTCCGCGAACGTGTTAACATATTTAACAATAACATAAACTTAAATGGAATTTTCATAAACAAAATTTATTGATCCTTATCCTCCTAAAATATTAAGATTCATTTAGAAATATAGACTGGGCGGGCATAGAAATGCTACCCACACTCATATTTTTTTGAATAAGAACTCTCTCTCGGAGACAAGATGGCTGATTTTAGCGGAGAACTAAGGCGAAGTAGAGGAAAGAATGGGTTTTTTTGACTGGGACAGAAGATTCGGGCAGATGGTAACATATAGAGCGAAAATGATCTATTTGGTTGGCTATGTCAGAGATGCGGTATATTTGATCCCAAGGTAGTGAGGAACATTCTAGCAATTTAGAAAAACGAAGTTAATTTCGCCAATAACAGAACAAATTTTATTAGTAGCGCAATTTATTTTTGTAACATTACAGTGACGACGTTTCGATCATTGTTTTTGATCATATTCAGGTCTACAAAAATATATAATTTGAATTTATTTTATAAAAATGTAAATTTACAAAAAAAGAACACATAACTTTGCCATTATCAAAACAAACCATCAATAAAAAATGAAACCGGGGTAACATAGTCAATTTTTTACATAAATTAATATAGTCAAAATTAAATAAATAAGTAATGCGACAAAAACATGAGACAAAACGGAGACGAGTTAATCAGTTGAAACGTCGATTGTTGTCGTCGTCGAATATTGTAATTTTTGAGTTTAGTATTTAACTGTTGAGTAAAAGTATTGGTATAAGGAATTGTAAGTATAACTTCCGGTTCATTTGTTGTTGAGTTTGGAATGTTATCCTTGTTACTATTTAATATTGCAAGTCTTTTTCTGATGTGTTTTTTAATAAAAGAAAGAGGATAAGAGTTGTTATGTAAAATGTTTGTAACTAATTCCAAGTTTTTTTCATGAAATTGTTCAACAGATAACTTAAATCGAATACCGAATACCGAATCGCGATTTTTTGGTGTTTCGGATGGAACGAATGGTAATGTAAAACACGGCCAGAAAAGGTAGGTTTTTGATACCAATTATGGATCAAACGGTCGTCTACACCTCTAATGATTTGTACATCGAGAAAACTAATTCGATTGTTCATTTCAATCTCATGTGTAAATTGGAGATTGGAATTATACGAATTGAATACATTTAACGTGTGTTCAATTTTGTTTGTCGGTAAAATCAAAGAATCGCGGGAGCTTTTCGACTCAGTCGCAAACAATTGATTGTAAAGTGTTTTTACGCGTTTTCCCTTGGAGTTAAGAGTATCATCGATGCACTTCTTATCCCACCAACGTTTGAGTAGGATTTTAAGTTTATCGATCATTTGACTCAAAGGGTTTTTGTTTAAAAGTTCGTACGTTTTGTTGTCTGATAACATGACATTAACTTTTTGAATATAATCTGTTTTGTTTATCGCTACTGTTGTGTTTCCCTTATCAGCTAGTGTAAACATGATGTTGTGTTGTTTCGCGAATTTTTCTGTTCTAAAATGTGTTGATGTAACAATTTTTTGTCTTTCTAATGTGATTTTGTTTTTAGTTTTTGTCTAAAATACAATGTTCAACGATGGTGTTTCGAACTGCATTGTGAGTAGAGATTGGAATTCGATATAAAATATTTTCGGTGTTTTTAATAAGCTCGACTTCATCTGATAACGTTAGATTTGATTTCTCCAAATTAAATTTAGGACAAAGTGCAACATCTTTTCTCACATGTGTCTCAGCAATAGTGTCGGGACATCGATGGACTTGTAGTCACGATAGCGCCATTCCATGAAAATTCGACCAAAAAACGTTTTTGAGATACCCAAGGATAAAGGACACTTAAGTTGTCCTTTGAATCCTTTTCCGTCTAATGTCCTTTTTGGCATTTTTATTTAATAGCTTGAAGGGTTTTCTTCAAAATGATGTATATATCAGCGCTAGGATAACATTTGCACTTTGTACGATTTTTTAAAAGGACTATGCAAATTTTAAAATATTTACGTACCGTTATATATGAAACTACCTAACATTTTGGCAAAATATTTCACCTACGTAATACTAGTCACTAATACTCCAAATGTACAAAATATGAAGGAAAATGGAGAAGGTCGGGTTCTAAATTTCCTTTTTTTGGTCGGAAGGTCGATTCACGGTCGTTGGTCGAATTTTCATGGAATGGCCCGATACGAAAACAATTTTCGCTAAGTGTTGTTTCTGAGATTTCAAGGGAAAGGTACAGGATGGCTTGATCGAGGTAACTGGGTGAGCTGATCTGATTATAGAATAAAACGTTATCAACATTCGACACAAAAAAATATCAAGCAGCGATGGATTATTAGTGTTTACGTATGTCGGAAGTTGGTTTAGTTGAGAGTGGTAAAAAGGAACGTGCGGATTTGACACAGAAATTGAGAAGTAAAACTGCCAGTTACCGTTACATTTTAAAAATCCACTGTAAAATTGTAAAATTTGTTTTCTGCTTTTTGCTTGAAATTTGGTTGAATAGGTATTATCAGCTAAAAATAAATTATTTTCAACCCTTAACTACCCCTAGATTAAAGTTGAATTTGAAAAAAGATTGAAGTTTTTTTTGCATTTAAATTTTATTTGCATCTTTTTCTTTCAATGTATTTTTTATTCTGTTTCGATTTAGGGGTGGCTTAACCCCCTTACGAAGGTGGCTAGAATAAATTTCCCTAATTTTTTTATAATATTGAATCAAAAATAAAATTTAAATGCAAATATAAAAATAAAAATTTCAAATTTTTTTTAAATTCAACTTTAATCTTGGGTAATTTTAATCCCTTAACGGTTGAAAATTATTAATTTTTGCCTGACAATACGCATTCAACCAAATATGAAGCATGAAGTTGGAAGAACAATTTTTTCAAATTTATTTATTTTCATTCGATTTAGGGGTAGTTTTAACACTTTAAGATTAACCCTTATCATAAAATTTGGCATGATTTGTTATAAATCAATCACTTTCGCAAATTATGAAAAAAAAGTATTTCATTGGATAATTTTTAATTATTCAAATTATCGCGAAAACCCATTAAAAAGATTTTCGTAATCAGCGATCCAAAAAACATATAGGGAAAGAGTTTCAAAAGGGTGTTATGTTTCGACACCCAAACGCGCGTAAAAAGTTCCCCGGTTTCATACAATTGAGTTCTAACTCGAGCACCCGAAAGATGTTGAGAAAAATACCTCCAGTTGTAAATTACTCATGGTGAGTAGAGGATTGTCTTAGAGATTATAGAGAAAGTGGGTAGAGTCTTTTACATAAACACAGTGGTAGAGAATGACGTCAAAATGACGTCAAATAGATAAGTGTAGTAGAGAATTTCTCTATTTCTTAAGCCTCGTGCACACGGTGACACTGATGTCGTGGCATTTAATGTCGCGACGAAATGTGGCACAAGTGTCAACGTCGTCGCGACGTCTCAACGTCCTGACACTAATGCAGCATATCAAAATTTTTTGATATTTGACACCCAATTCCGCGGCACTTCTAATACATCGGCTACTGCAGATACAAGTTCGCCCATTTTTTTATACGAGTGTCGCAACACTATGGGTCGATCGTCTGAGCACTTAGCATCGTTCACACGGTGACACTGATGTCGTGGCATTTAATGTCACGACGTGAATGTCGCAAAAGTATCATTGTCTGAACTACTGAATCTCGCGACGTCTCGACTAGGGATTGCAATCCGGTCCGGCGGATCCGGTAATCCGACGGATCCGATACCGTTGGCTACCTACCGGATCCGGCAATATCTATCGGATCCGACGGACGGATCCGATAAAACCAAAAAAGCGCGGCGCGTGTAAATGTTTCCGTGCAAAAAGCGGGAAACTCGCGTGCATGTTCTAAATTTCTCTCCGTATATTCAGTCGAGTGTTCAGTCCGGTGGAATTACTAGTATCTGGATTAGCTTCTGATATTATAATCAATAGTTTAAGCAAAGCATCTACATCTACATAAAAGCGACACGAGAATGATTAAGAAATAATTTAAATTATTTGCGAGGAAGAAATAAGAAAAAAGAAAAATAAGATTGACAGTTATTTCAAAAGGAAAGGAATATGGAAACTATGGTCTCCAGAATAGATTGCAAAGATGGTTACACTTTCAATTCATTTTGTACATCTTCAGATATGAGATATTTGTTTTCAAAGTGCGGATATCCACTCCAATATTCACATAACACGATCTGTAGTTTCACATTTTGCCGATACTGTAAAAGCTGATGTGATAATTCAACTTGAGCATCTCAAGAAACAAGGTCAAAAGTTTGTTTGTTGGAGCACGCTGTTAGTTTGGTAAAAGACCGTTTGACGAGTTTTGGTATTGACTTTGATACTGAATTGGTATAACAACTGACGGCGCAAGGGTGATGGTTAAAGTTCGTAAACTTGTGTCGAACTGCCAACAACTCTGCTTCGCATACGTATACAATTGAGGGAGTCAGAGGAAAGTACTGGTCTCGTATGTACGACTACTTGATGGCGGATAAACCAACCAGTGTCGAAGTTTACCTAACTATGAAGGCTACGAATAAATAAAAAGTTGTTTTTCTAATACTAAAATAAACGTTTCATTCGTCTATTTGGAATAATATAATTTTTAACTACTTTCGCTTAGGCCATAATGAGCAAATACATGTTGATCAGATGAACGTATTAGTAAAGTAACAATCCGGCCGGATTAGTCCGGATCCGGCCGGATTGGGGTTAATACGGCCGGATCCGCCCGGATTGCAAATCGTGCCGGATTGCAATCCCTAGTCTCGACGTCGTGACACTAATGCCGCGTATCAAAATTTTTTTATATTTGACACCTGATGCCGCGGCACTTCTAACACATCCGCTACTGCGATACAAGTTCGCCCATTTTTTTACACGAGTGTCGCAACACTATGCGTTAAATACGTACGTCAATCTACGTCTATTATAGTTAAGGCTTTAGAAGGACTGAATACTAATTAGTTCTGTTTTATAAATTTTCTTAAGTTCTCGCCGCCATCATTCTTTTGCTAATTCCTAAATAATATTTCCCCTATTGTACGTGTACCCTTTGAATGCTTCTAAGTAATTAAAATAATATCAATTTCTAATACTACTATCTAAAATTAGGGCACTTTCAACTAGAATGGTTGCTGGGATGTGGTGGTTTTTTACATTGATTATGATATCATCCTACACTGCAAACCTTGCAGCTTTTTTGACAGTCGAGAGAATGGATTCCCCAATAGAAAGCGCAGATGACTTGGCTAAACAAACGAAAATTAAGTATGGAGCTTTAAAAGGCGGCAGTACTGCAGCTTTCTTTAGGGTAAACTAAACAAAAGATTATCATTTAAAAAAGAAATGGAAAATCCTTTTCTTACTATAGGATTCCAAAATTTCAACATATCAACGGATGTGGTCATTTATGGAATCAGCTAGACCTGTAGTCTTCACTTCAAGCAACGTAGAAGGCGTTGAAAGAGTTATAAAGGGCAAAGGTAAATGTTATCTGATGTCAGAACAAGTTTTAAAATGACTTTTCTCAAAATATAGGTAGCTATGCTTTTCTAATGGAATCTACATCTATAGAATACGTTACAGAAAGGAATTGCGATTTGACTCAAGTTGGTGGAATGCTTGACACCAAAGGATATGGAATTGCTACACCCCCAAGTATGTTTGATTGTCCTTTAAAATTTGATTATTATGAAAAAAGGGTGATTATATCTGACACTCAGAAATATATTTCTTCGAACAAAAGACGGAAAACTGAATATATTGATTAGTTATATTTTTTGTAGTAATATAGATTTTTTATATTAGCTGCTTTTTTTAATGTGTTCTGTACTGTTCTGTTCCGGAACATTAGAAAAACGGCAAAGTAAATTGTCTTATGGGGCAAAAGTCACTTGTCTTTTTATTTATTTACTAGCAACGGGATAGCAAAAAAAATATCGCTCAAACTTTGGGAATATGTTCGGGAACTTGATGTGATATACCAAAAATTTTTTAACGCGATTGGGTGCGCCGTTTCGGAGTTACAACTGAAAAATTGAAAAAAACGCGATTTTGCAAAAATCACGTATTTCTCATTTACTTATAGCTCTCGACAAACGCTAACTTTTGGGATGGCCTTATAGATTTTGTCCGTGCTTTCAGATGAAATTACACAAAAAACAATTGGACGCATTTTTGATTTTTTTGGCCAAAATTTGAAAAAAAAACGGAAACGGTATTTTTAAATTTTTTTTTTCATGTCACCAATCGATTTTCTGCCTCAAAAACTACGCGCCACCAAGTTTTCAGAGTGGTTCTCTCAAAAATGCGAAAATGACAGCGTTTCTACCATTTTTGACCTTTTTTCGAATATCACAAAATGTCTTATTTTTCTCCAAAGAAGAGATCAACAGTGTAGCGTCACTCCAAATTCAAACTGGCCGCCAATACAAAATGGCAGAAGACATATAATAGACTAAAAAGTAGAAAATATAACCGATCAACTTCAAATTTTGCACAGATGCGTAGTTTGCTTGACAATGCAATGTGAACATTTTGGATAAAGTAAAGACGGCGGTTCCAAGATGGCGGCAGATTTTTGCATTTGTGTTCCCGACTCCCGACATGGGTATTAAATGAAAGGGTAGGACAGGTAGAATGCAATTAGCAGTGTAGAGACATTTTAAATTCAAAATAGCGGCCAACACAAAATGGCTGAAGACATATTACAGACTAAAAAGTAGAAAATATAACCGATCAACTTCAAATTTTGCACATACGAATTGTTCGCCTGACAATGCAATGCGAGCATTTAGTAAAAAAATCAGGGTGGCGGTTCCAAAATGGAGGCCGATTTTAGCAATTGTGTTCCATGACCCACCCACATGGGTATCAAATGGAAAGGCATGACAGGTAGAATACAATAAGTTGCGTGGCGTCATTCCAAATTGAAAATTGCGGCTAACCTTTTCTTCACAACGATCTCAGTATAGGTATCAAATGAAAGGGTGTGACGATTGCAATGCAGTAATCTGTATGACGTGATTTTAAATCTAATATGGCGGCCACCACAAATTGGCGGAAGACATATAATAGATTAAAAAGTAGAAAATAAAATGTATGTAATATATTTTATCAAATCAATATAAATAAATGTATGGCTTCATTTACTACCTTTGCCTATTGTATATATTTTAAGACAATCGTTTTTCAGGAGTAAACTCTAGTCATGCGTCGGAGCTGACAGGCACTTTCTTTTATTATAGGCAACTCTAAATTGTTATATGTATTCAAAATCAATTTGTGCAGATTTGTTATTTTTTCATTATAGCCTTTTTCTACCCCGGACTGCTCACACATAAACTTTTTTATTTAAAGGCGTTGCAACGCACGCGGGTTTCTTGCTAGTATTATATAATATATATATATATATATATATATATATATATATATATATATATATATATATATATATATATATATATATATATATATATATATATATATATATATATATATATATATATATATATATATATATATATATATATATATATATATATATATATATATATATATATATATATATATATATATATATATATATATATATATATATATATATATATATATATATATATATATATATATATATATATATATATATATATATATATATATATATATATATATATATATATATA